>CANSZD010000756.1:537500-980000 GCA_947648045.1 Beta corolliflora
TGTCCCAAATTGTTGTGCCTATTTTCTTTTTTATCAATTTATTTGGACTAAATTATCCTTCATTTCTACATAAAGTTTCCAAAATACCCCTACATTTCTTTTAAAATATGTGTCTTTATTTATTGTTTTACACCATTTCAATGAACATTTATTGCTTTTTTATTGTAATTTAATGGAAAAAGAAAGTAAAGAGTTAGTTCCAAGACAAAGGTACCAAGAAAGTACTTACTCCTCCCATTTTCCTTAATTCTCGTGAAAAATGAGAAATGAGCACTATATTATGGGACGGAGGGAGTATAAAGTCATTGACAAGCTTTTTGATCTCTAACACTTTTATTAAGTAATAACATTATCTTACCTTAATTCTATCGAAATTGTTATTTTTATCCCCAATTCCTTAGAAGTTTTTTTTAAAATAATTTATCATGTCATAACGTCCATTTATCAATTTTGCACTAGACATAATATTAAGAAAAGCTAATAAAATCAAGTATGAGATTTATAAATAATAATATGTTTGATAATTGTAACTGACCCGCGGCATCGTCTGAGCCAAAATACTATTTTTAAGTAAAATATGGTGGATTATAGCAATCAATTATATAATGGCACGCAAGAGGAAAAAACTCTATCTCATTGATTATCAAGTGAGTAAAATAACAAATAAAAAATAGACATTAATATTTAGTGCAATTCAAATTAATAATGAGTTTCCCATTATATAAGATTCTCACTCATAACTAGCATAGAAGTTTTGGGGCAGAAATTTTTATTCTATGAGTGATTTCACTTCTTTAATGGGAAAACATGAGTTACTGCTACTACTAGTGATGAGTGAAACGTGAAGGCATTTAGCATCGAATTTAATTCAACCTTTTACAGGAGAAGCACCTCACGAGGTTTCACATTATAATTATGGCACCAATTAATGGATTTTTTGTTAGTAGTTACAACATTCAATTCAAGCACAAATGAAATTGTGAGATGAAGCCATTAGTACTCCATACTTACGTGGGAGCTATTGTATTGAACATTCAAACGTATCATCCGTGATGTTTAAGAATGATCCAAATTCTTACCCCAATACTATATGAAATGAAACTTTTATGCGTTTTGACTTTTGATATATGTAGCCCTTGCCCCTTACATAAAGAATGAAACTTTTAGTGTAAAATTACACTTGGCAGCCCGTTCTTTTGGGTGAATGAAATTCATTTCGCCCGTTCGATTCGAATCGAATCGATTGGCTTCGATTGGTTCGGACCATTTCGGTTTAGTTCGGATCGGTTTAGTTCGGACTTATTAATTTCGGGTCGGTTTAGACCGCAACTTATTATTTATATTTATATTATTATTATTATTATTGTTGTTGTTGTTGTTATTATTATTATTTATTATTATTATTACTATTACTATTACTATTACTATTACTATTATTATTATTATTATTATTATTATTATTATTATTATTATTATATTCTTCTTCTTCTTCTTATTATTATTATTATTATTATTATTATTATTATTATTATTATTATTATTATTATTATTATTATTGTTGTTGTTGTTGTTGTTCTTGTTGTTGTTGTTGTTGTTGTTGTTGTTGTTGTTGTTGTTATTAGTTTATTACTATTATTATTATTATATTCTTATTATTATTATTATTCTTATTATTATTATTATTATTATTATTATTATTATTATTATTATTATTACTATTACTATTACTATTATTATTATTATTATTATTATTATTATTATTATTATTGTTGTTGTTGTTGTTGTTGTTGTTGTTATTATTATTACCATTATTATTATTATTATTATTATTATTGTTATATTCTTATTATTATTCTTATTATTATTATTATTATTATTATTATTATTATTATTTTTATTGTTATTATTATTATTATTATTATTATTATTATTGTTGTTGTTGTTGTTGTTAAGATTTTTGGCAATGTCACTTTTAAGCTTTTTGGAGGGTACTTTTTGACCCATTGAATATAAAATAAGGGGGATAAGTGATAAAAAGAGTATTTTTTTGTGAAAGAAGCGAAAGATAGAAAAGTAATACTCCCTTCGATTTATTTTGTTCCTATTTTGAATAGTTTTGTGAGAGGAAATTGGTTAAAGTAGGAAGAACTTTTGGAAACAAGAGGGAGTATAACTTTTTGGTGGGTGAAGAACTCCAAATAAATAAGTTTAAACAATGTAGCATATTATCAGTATTAATAATATTAATATTAATATTACTCAATTCATAAGAATATTATTATTATTATGCATATTATTAGTATTAGTATTAATATTATTATTAATATTACTCAATTCATAAAAATATTATGATTATGCATATTATTAGTATTAGTATTAATATTATTATTATCATTATCATTATCATTATCATTAATATTATTAATTATTATCATTATCAATGATGATAAAAATATTATTCTACTTGCAACTATTAATAATACTCAATTCGGTTCGGTTCGAGATCGATCGGATCGGTTGATTCGGCTCAAACTTATTCATTTCGGTTCGGTTCGGTTCGACTTATTCATTTCATTTCGGTTCGGTTCGACTTATTCAGGTCAAAAAAAAGGAGCCTTAGTTTCAAGGAAGCTCTCGTTCACCAAGAGTAAGGTACATCTACACCTAAAAAGGCTCTTATGGTTTATTTAAAATTAAAAAACCTTATATTGTCCCTTGTTCGTTTTATTTTAACTACTTGAAATCTTGACATTATTTAAACGTTAATAGAATTTTCTAAATTATTTCTAACATATAAGAGAACTCATAGTCATGTGGATTGTGGGGACCTATCTGATTTGTCTTAATGAGTACATAAATAATATCCAACTTTTGTAATTTTTACTAATAGAACACTAATTAAAGATTTTTTTTTGATAATTTACTAATTAAAGATTATTAAGATATTGCATTGACAAACTTAAAAAAGCAAATTGCCAATCAAAAAAATTCGATGATTTAAGGTGGCTATTATTGATGATCGCTCATCTCTTTTTAGATGTCTTTGGAAGTTTTATTCCCCAAATTAGATTTTGTATTTCCATTGAGCAAATGGTAAGTCCAATTCTCATATATGAATAATAGTTCCATACTTGGAAAAGTAGTTAGGAAGACAAGACTTAATTATATGACCCTATTGGTTAGCTTGAGTTTTGTGGTTGAGTACTAACTTATCTTATTTCCTGAAGAAGTTTAATTTTCAGAGTCAAACAAATGACCACAATTTTTATAAAAAATTTAATTTTATTTATTTTTTAGACAATAAATTAAAGGCCATTTTCCCCAATTACCGGTGCAACCTTGCCAAAAAATAAAGTGAGATGGAAGAATGCACCACAAAGGAAAGAAATATTGACAGAAATGAGGGAGTTTTTACTGTCCAATGTGTAAATGAAATTAGGTAAATCTTGCATAAGAGAAGATAAAAATAAAATTGGAGAGGACAAAAAGAGAGCAACAAATTAACCAACACCAGAAAACACCATCATATCACAACCTCATGATTCAAACATTAATTACACCTACTGGCCCACATCAGATAGACATGACCTATCAAAGTCCTAACAAAAATTTCTCAGCCATTGATTCTCAAAGTCTCTTCTTACTTTAAAATCAATGGCCAAGATCCTCCAAGAACTCCACCCTATCATTGAGCAACTAATCTACATCAAACCTAACCTAGGGGGTTAAAGTTTTTTTTTCAATATGACCAAAAAAAGTAAAAAAAATAAAGGCTAAGACATTGACAGCCATCAAATCATGAGGAGATTGGATGGCCATGATTGGGGAAAAACACTACAGATCAAAACCTCATCATATTGCCTCCACCACACTTGGGCCCACCTTCCTCACCCCCCATCTCCCCATATTATTCATTATACTACCACCATCATTGATTGCTTTCAATGTATGGGTTTGTAACTTTTTCATGTTAGTCCCTCATGGAGTATTATTCATCGGTCTATCAACTTTTCAAGTTTTGTTATTTTATTCTATTGTGACCTTTTTTCAGTTAAAAAATATACTCTGTTTGCAATTAGCGGATAGAGGTTATTTGTTAGGCTTATTGTATAAGTTAATAACGATAATTGATCAGATAATTAATTTGACTAAATTTGATATTAGTTGTTAGATAAACGTGTTTGTTAAGAATGATAACTTATCGCTACATAATTGTGTAAAATGACAATAAGGGACTACGCGCATAATCTATTATTGTGCATCTTTTATTATTTATTAACGTAATTTTCAACAACTTTAGGATATAAATGTAATGGATCCGCTCATTCCCAAACATCTAATGTCAAAAAACTCCCCCTCCTCCCCGACTTTTTCAAAAGAGCTTTTTGGACTCATTAAATCTTAATCAAACCTCTCTTTACCAAACACTCAAATTAGAGAATTGACTAGCAAATCCTCTAATATGAGTTCAAACCTCTAATTTTACATCAAACCTCTCTTTACCAAATAAGGCCTATGTTTTGCATAAATTGGATTTGTGCCATGCTAATAGATTATTCCCTCTGTTTTTCTTATTGCTACATTGTGCTATGTCTAGAGTGTAAGTAGTGTCACTTTCAAGCTTTTTGAAGGACACTTTTTGACCTATTTAATGTAAAATAATGAGAAAAAGTGAAAAAATTGTATTTTTGGTGGAAAAAGAGAAAAACAAATATAATAGTATTACTTTTTTGTGCGCCAAGTACCCCAAATAAGGAAAGTTAAAACAATGTAACGATTAAAAAGAAACAACCATTTAAGGAAAATGTAGTAATTAAAAAAAACGGAGGGAGTAATTTCAAAGCTAATAAATGTTATTCCGTGATTAAAATAAATTTAGTATTATAATGATAATTTCCTAAGCCCTAATAAGTTGCTTCATTTTCTTTTTTGAGTTGTCCTTAAGAAATTGTTTTGTATCCTTTTTTTAGGTTATATGGCACCCACAATCTCTCTCTATTTCTTCTACTACTCTACACAATACACGCTAAATGCCAAATTATCTACCCATATAATACAACTCTTTAGAAAGTAACAAAGAGGGAATGTGGCAAACATTAAGGCCCCGTTCTTTGCAGACCGAATCGAATCAATCGCTAAACCGAAATGCAGAGGAACTTAACCGAACCGAATCTGCGTGAAATTAAACCGAATCGAAAATAAGTCCAAAAGAACAGGGCTTAATTGATCGAGGGAGTTGTAACGTGTAATAAGTTGAAATAATGCGAATTTAGGTGATAAAGAGACCACAGCTTTAAACATAAAATGAATTTGTGTTGCAATAGATTACTTATTTTGACTTCTAAAAATAAAAATAATATTTACTGCAATATTTTAAAAAGATTTTTTTAACATATTAAGGAGTTTTGTTGTAATAATAATACTCCTGAAAATATAAACCAATTAGATAGAAGTATGTATATAATATTAGAGTTCTAAACAGACATATCGTTTGTCTTTCTTTTGTTGGACACGAGTTAAAAGAGTTTGGTAGAGTTTGATCTCTTCAATTATTGATTTAGATTCATCTATATCATAGTGTAAGTACAATTCAACAATTTTTTTTTAATGGATAAAGAGTGATAACTAAGGTAGGTATGTATATGACATTCAATCAAAATGTTATGAGTACCACTAATATCTATATATATATATGTAAAACTCAAAGCAAACAAATGTCATGCTACCACATGTATCTCCCCCTCCCAAACAAATGATACAAAGTAATCAACAAAAATATATGTATGAAGGCTCGAACACGCAACCTCTCATTTGAAATACAAACATACTAATCACTAATCTACAATCTTTTTTTGGTTTTTATGGAGAGAAAAAAAACTATAACATACATATAAGAAAAGCATTTAAAGATATGGTAACTTACATCCCACAATATACCCCACAATTATTAAGGAGACTCAACATTACATGCAATTAACTACATTGCTTCTAATTTAAGAACCAAAATGTAAGTAGGGATGTTCAGGAGACCCGATACGTATTCTCGTTACCGCATATTCGGTACCCGAATAACTAGGTAACCGGTTATGAACACCCCTAAACAACAAACTCTCATTAATCCGTTACATTCTTTAACGAAACAAGAAAAAAAAACGACATTAACCATCTTAAATAACTAAAATGTAATGCAATATATGGATTAACCCTAAGGCATCACCCGGATCAACAACTAGTTTATATCTATATATACGTTTTTGTTAATTTGAGAGAGTTTCATTATATACCAAGGAAAGAATAGAACACACTTAACTTCTTATCTAAATTATCAATGTGAAGAATAATACACCATGTTCTCGAAAAGTTGTGTGTTGATTTAACATAAATAAACTTTTATTAACTTCCTATATAAAATTATCAATGTGAATTGAAGAATAATACACCATGTCCTTGAAAAGGTGTGTATTCTTAAAAAAATAAGTAACGAAAACACACTTTTAATTCCATACTTTATTTACTCTAATTTTACAAAGCACTACCACATATATCTAGGAAATTGGTATTGTTCAACTTTATTTATTCTAGTTTTTATTTTACAAATACTACTTTTTTGGTTTAATCTTTTAATTACCTTACGTTGTTGTGGTCTCAACTTTTTTTTCTCTAAGATCCCTTGGTTTTTCCCTACTTTCTCTATATTTTCCTTATTTAGAAATGGAGGAATTATTTTTGACTACACATATGTTTATTATATTAAAGAAATTCTTGAATTTAAAAAAAATTAGCCAAAGATTGACAATGTTCGACTTCGTTCGGTTGGGTCGGCCAATCGAGGAAAAACAAAACTGTATAGTATTTCATAATATTTAAATAAAAAGGGGGAGGGGGGCAGGAGGGGTGAGCACGACTGCACGAGGGGTGTAGATCTCCCGACAAAGGAGTCGCTTTCTTAAGCCTTTCCCTCTTAAAATGTCTTTCCTTTGCTCAGATACATCTTTTTTGCTTTTCCTTTTTCTTTTTTTAAAAATAAACTTCTTTTGAAGGTTAAGCGCGTACACTTCACAGCTATAAAAAGGATGAAGAAAGAGCTTAGGATTCTGATTCGCTGATCAAAGAGGAGCGTGAATGTGACGCTTTTGAAATGAAGGTAAAAGAGGTTAAAAATAAAAAAAGTGGTCCTACAAATAATAATAGGGCAGTGGATTAAGCAGAGCAAATGTCCAAAGAGAATCGAATTTGGGTCATTAGACTGCTATGATTGCATATGCAGGGAGGTGCATATATACAGCTTTGCAATTATCAGATTTACTCCGTATATACCTTTTTTCTTCTTCTTTTTCCCATCTTTTCTCTTTTTAATGTTTACGTATGCTTTTGGTATACTTTTTTTATACGTCCTCAGGTTTTTTTACCTATTACACCTCACTTTTCACACACGCCAACGCAAAACTTTCGAGGACATATATCTCTAATTATGTATTTGTAAAAATTATAAAAAGTACTTATAAAAAAATACATAGTAAGACGAATCTAACAAGATCCCACACGACTATATTTTTATTCACGTATAAATCACAAACGATGGTCAAAGTGAAATTTGTGAATAGTGTAGAATGTCAAAGTGAAGCACGTAAAAAAAACGGAGAAAGTATATTAAATTTTTGTGTAAAGTCCTATTCTTATTCTTTTGTGACCGAAATTAAGTCAATTAAACTAAAGTAAATTTAACCGAAGCCTAAACCGAAAAATTGATGATATAATAATAATAATAATATCGTGTATTACTATTATTTTGACTTAAAGATTAATAGTATATTGAAACAAATTCAAATTATAATTTAGGAAAAGTAGTCACAATCAATTGGAACTAAATAGATTGAAAAGTAAGATAAGTGAGAAAAATTTACAAGTATAAGTCTATAATACATGGAATATTTAACAGGCAAATATAATTAAATGCAAGATCATTGCTGATGTTGTTTAGAGCAATTTATCTTTTAATATTTTAGAGTAGAAGTAGATTTATCTTCTTTTTCAGATCAATTTTTTTTGTGATATAGTGAAATAATACAGGGAATAAGGGTCTGTTCTCCCCAACTTATTTTCAGTTCAGTTCAGTTCAGTTCCTAAATGATAATCATTACTATTAATTAGTTATAATTTAATTCAGTTCAGTTCATTTCAGTTCAGTTGGTTGTTTTATGCCGAAGAGAACAGGCCTAAGAATTAGAGAAATATTTACTTAAGGAACTTTCCTAAATTATCAAAGAGTAAAAGGATTATGAAGATGAGAACTAAGGTCGGACGGGATTCCTTTCCTTGAACTGTTGAGAAAGTTCCATTTGTTAGAGGTGGTCTGCGACTTTATTTGTTTTGTGGAAAATATAAGTGAACGTAATATACTGAAAGCTTTAGCAGAGCTGTCGAACATCCTCAATTCCTCAATGAGCCTGGCAATGGACCAAGGGTATTATGTTGCTTTGTTATTGACGATGTTGATCAGGATCATGTTCTCACCTTCAATGGGGTACTTTCAAATCAAAATTCATGACCAAAATTACATCTAGATATTTCTGAATATCCAACAAATTTTTTTTTGCTTCTCAATCCCTATCTAAAAATCTAAAGTAAGTTGTTTAGGAAAATAACTTGATAATGAAGGAGAAAATTAGGATCACCCGATAGAGATATCCCAACAGCATGACTAAATAATTGTTAAATAAACCGTGAGCAATTTTATCATTGTTGATGTGATTTAATTGAATGTTTAGCATATGTAATGGATAGGTTGTGTTGAAGTTTAAGATGTTCTCCATATTTAGGTGTTGGAAATTTTGAAAGAGTACGAGATTGAGAATGTAAAGGGGAGATGAAAGCGTAAAAGACACAATAAAATGAAAGTGAAAAATATGTGTAAAGAAAAAGAGGATATATAACAACCAAGAGAGTAGATAGAATGATTCTCATAGTGGAAATATTCAACATTTATCGACACGTAAATTATCGTAAATTTATAACCATTACTATTCTAGGAATCATATTCAATACTTATTGCTAGTTTTTAAGGTTATATATATTATAAAAAGTATCAAATAAAGTAATCCCTCTATTTTAAAATATAAGCCACACCCTCTTTACAAAAAATTTGCTTTATCCACAAATTTCTCTTATGATATAAATAGAATTGTAAAAACTATACTATTCGATTCATCTTAGAAAATACTATACTATACTAATATTATTTTCTTAAAAATTTTATCAATGTAAATTGAGGATAATGAACAATCAAAGTTCAATTTTAAATATAACGCGCGGCTTATAATTTGAAATGGAGGGAGCACTGATTATTCAAAAATTTATTCTTTTTATATTTATATGGTGTAAAAGGGATAGAAAATAGGGAAAGGTTACATTTATTTGGGATACCTCAAATAGAAATAGGAACCATAAATGAATTGAATTGTTGATTGAAGGAAATGGGTGGTAGGAAAAGGGGGTAGTCGTAATCTTTAAAAATAGGCCAACCCCAAATCATGAAAACAATGAAGAAAAAGGGTGGGGCCCCAAGGAAGATGGGAAGAGACAAAGGAGGGTGGGAGTTCACGTGGAGGAGGGGGGTCATTTACGAAAATTGAAGGAAATCATGGGGAGCTTATTTTGAAAAGGACACAACTAATATTTACCTTTTTTTTTACTTTTATAAAATTATTAAAACATACTCAACTTCTTCAAGTGAAAATTTAAAGGCACTCACGTGGCCCAAAACATGTCGTGCTGGTACACACGTGGGTCTCATACCCCCCTCCTCCTCCTTCCCATGCAAAAAAAATGAAAATTAGAAAAAGAAACTTCAAAGAAAAATATTAAATTTTATGGGAAGTGGGATCCACAAAAACGGCAAAACTCATCCAATCGTGCGTTCTATGTTGTCCCTCCTTAACCCGACACCGTCTAAGTTTACAATCATTTGACCCAATTTTTATTTCTACCCCCATTTTAAATTAATTGCTATATTTGTTTTTTTACACATAAAAGAATTGCAATGAATTCTCACATTATAGAATTTCTCTTTTGCATTGTTGATAGATTTTGACTTTGGAAAGTAAAATGTATCTATATTTTGGACATTGTGATTTTGCTGGATTTTTCAACATATCAACATCTTATAGTTTTTATTAATATGTGATAAACGATCTAAATCTATTGTTTTGTTAAATAAGTTTTAATAATTCACATATGTCTATGCCAATATGCTCAAAGATATGTGCATATAGGTTAACATGATTCCATACATACGTTACACACAGATACATATGTGTGTTTCTAGTGTGAAGCATGAGGCCTATACATAGCACGTGTGGTGCATACTGCATACATATTTCACTTAAACTCAAATACATCCTTCATATAATATAATAATCATCCTTGATGTGTCTTGCGCTACAAATAATCCCTCAATGACAATGTAACGAGTCACAACTTCCATAATATGAAAAAAAGTATTTTTCACACATCATACAATCATTTTTATAATATCTCAAAATTTCAAGGTCTTTTACCACAATTAGGACAACTACTACATGGGACACAATATACAAACTCATGACTCAGTAAGTATAAGTCACTCCTTACAAGTTACAAGTATAAGAAGTCACCCTTAAACAATACAAGAAGTCATTCCTCATTTCCTTGACTAGTTGGTTGCCACAAAAATTAAATGGCACTCCTGTGGAAGGATCATATAAGAATTCACATGATCTAGTGAAAGAAAGGATTAAACAACATGATAAGGTCAATCATGAAATGTTTGAACAGAAAGATGAAAGAAGAAAAATATTGGTGCAGACTATTAGGCTTATGTAATTATAGTGAAGGGAGAGACGATTGTCTATATATACTAATAAGAAAGGCGAGCTTTTCCTCCCTTTTAGGGGCATGGTGTAAATGTTGAGGATAATGTAGTTATGCTAGTTGATAAAATATCATATATGATAATATTATGACAATAGAAGTTTAGTATTAGAAAATATGATTAAAGTTAATAAGATAAAATTTGCTTGACAAAATGTGGAGACCTTGTTAACCAAGATTCTTTTGAAAAACAAAAGGAAAAAAAAGAAAAAAGAAGTTCCAATGGAGTGATAGTCACATGTTGAAGTGTTGATCTGTTGGACGTTTCAGGTGAATTGATATATAATAAGAGGTTCGAAAAGAATGGTGCTCCCAATTAATAGATATATATGACAAGAGATTCAAGAAGAATGGCGTCCCTCATATAAATATTTATTGGCGGCGTCCCTCGTATAAGATAATTATTGGTGGGCTTGAAAAGAATGACGTTCCTGCTTGACTGGCGATTGATGGACTAGAAAAGATTAACGTTTTCATCATTTTAAAAAAATGTTGAAGCTGACATCACTGATTTTGTGCACATCGACTCCAACAATGATGAAGAAGTTCCAGTTCATCTGAATCTGGTGCTACCATAGAAGATATTTTTACTTTTCCAATTGTGTCGTTCTTAAAACTATCCTTATGATTACAGGAGGGTGTTGTGGATAACTACGTTATCCTAGTTGATAGAAATCATATATGATATTATTATGACAATGTAAGTCTATTAGGAGATATGATTAAAGTTAATAAGATATAATTAGGAGACAGTGGTGGATCTTGAAACATCTGCTAATGCGGGACCAATATTGAGATTGGTATGGGTTGCCACAGAGAAATTTAACAATAAATAAATGTTTTTGCAATAGTGACGTTGCCCAAAGCCCATGACTTGGGGTATGTTCTGTTTATTATCAGTTCAAATACGTTTAGATAAGTGCCGATAAGGTCTTATAAAGACTAATAAGGTCTAATAAGTTCAGATAAGCAAAAATAAGGTATGTCACTCTCATAAAATAAGGTCTAAAAAGTTAAGATAAGGTATAATAAGTTCAGCAAAACAAGTTGAATAGAACAGAGCCTTACATATTAAAAGTAGATAGAAAATTAAATAATATCAAAGTCAAAATGTTGCAATTTTAAGAAAAATGAAAGTATTACTCTCTCTGTTCCACAAAGTTCTTTCTGTTCCACTTTTTACGTTTGCAATGCACGTTTTGTATGATTAATATTTTTTATTATATATTAGTAAAAATTATAAAAAACTGAAAATTTTAATATATTCATTTAGACGATTTAGGCTATGTTTAGTTCACCTTATTTTTACTGATCTGAACTTATCTGATCTGATCTGATCTGATCTAAACTTATTTTTTCTGATCTGATCTGAACTTATCTAATCTGATCTGAACTTATCTTTTATAAAATATATTATTATTAATATTATTATTACTTTATATTTCATTACTAGTATTACTATTACTATAATTTTATTACTATGCACAACTTTTAATAATAATAATAATAATAGCATAATTATTTTTTTGAAAAAGAACACATAGTATATGAACATATAATTAAAAATAAAAGAATACATATTTTAGGTTAAAAAAATATATTGTTTATGGTAAAAAGAACATATTGTTCATATTGTCTAAGGTCTGTTTATAATAAGAATTTAGGTAGTAATAAAAGAACATATAATGATAATAAAAAAAAGAACATATATTGAAAGAGCATACAAAATATATTTAAAGAACACATTCTAAAAATAAAATATAGATGTCTCCTAAAAAAAAATTAGAAGATAGATGTTATTTTTATATTGATGACATGTTTGGATTTATCTAACAATATTTTTTTTGTTATATCAATCAATTGTTCTTTTGTCATTATAAATAAACCTATAAATATATATAATCATATGATCTTGAACAAAATTGTTAAAAATTCTTCTTATATCGTTGTCATGTTCTATATAAACTTTATTTTTAAAGATAAGTTGAAATCCCGTGTAGGGGGAAATTTGAAGGTGATGCCAACACCATTAGGTTATCTCTTGCTACTCATATTTTATATAAACTAGTAACATATACTTTATATTATTCTGACAAAATTGTTAAAAAAAATAAACATCATATACTATTGTCATGTTCTTTACATGTACAACATCAAAAAGAACATCACATATCAAAATTGTTAATTAGAACAAATATAAAAAAGAACACGTACAAATGGCAAAATAACATTCTTCTTTTTGAACACAAATAGCTTGAAATAGTGATATCAATGACATTTATAATAACAGCAACGACATTAATAATAATTACCAATATTAATAATTAATAAGTACAACAACGATAATAATAATAATAATAATAATAATAATAATAATAATAATAATAATAACAATAATAATAATAATAACAATAACAATAAAATAACAATAGTAATAATAATAATAATAATAATAATAATAATAATAATAATAATAATAATCATGATACCAATAACAATAATAACTAACAATAATAATAGCAATAATAATAAGTTTTAAATGATCGATCGATCGATCGATCGATCTGATCGATCGATCGATCCGTCTGACTCGATCGATCCGATCGATACGATCTCGATTTGATCTAATCTGATCTAATCTGAAATAAGCAAAAATAAGGTGAACTGAACATAGCCTTAAACAAAGCACCACATGAAAGAGTACTAGATTATTTTCAAATTTTCCAGAAAAGTCTTAACGGTTAAACGTGATTATGCATTTAAGAGTTTAAGGCCGTTTACTCGTGATCAGTGGCGGATCCAGGATATTGAATGAGGGGTAGCGTAATATTGCGATAGAATCAATTACAAAAAAAATATAAACTATATTAATTAAGTGCTTGTTTGTTCCGACTTCCGTCATCAGAAGTAGTTTTTTATAAGAAGTTAGTATTCGCATGACATTATTTCCTAGGAGAGCCTAAGCCTCGTGTTTTTGCCAACCAAACAACACAATTTCTTGGCTTCTTCTATTTCCTAGAAAATTTCACTTTGCATGATTTCCTTAACTACCCAAAAAAAAAACCTACATTTGAAAAGTTACAAAATTATCTTCTCTTTCATTTTTTGTCCATTTAATATCACTCTCTTTTCTTCTCTTCACAATTCATATATATATATATATATATATATATATATATATATATATATATATATATATATATATATATATATATATATATATATATATATATATATATATATATATATATATATATATATATATATATATATATATATATATATATATATATATATATATATATAATCTAATTAGAATCTTGAACAAACATTACATTTTCATCTTATTGTTCTAATTGTCATATCTCAATTAGTAACTTATACATATAACACAAATATACAAAAATTCACAATTACAACATTCTTGCCTATAATTTCACAAATTTGGGTTCTTTCCTTTTTTTTTCCCTCTTCAAATGCAAAAGCAATAACTAATTTTTTCCTCAACCAGTAATCATACATTTACAATTTAAAAGTAATTGCCTTTTAGAAATTACAATGATCAGACCATAAAAAAAGGAAATTACAATAATCTCATTAAGGATATGTGGTCAGTTCACTTTTCTGTAAATGGGCAAAATAGACTTTTCTTACTTATTTCTAGCTATCCATCAGATTAGTCTTAGATATTCTAAAAATATAATTGTATGATTGTATCTAGCATTAGTAATACTATATGCCAATGTTTTTGCAATTCTAATTCATTCATCTATTTAATACATTTCTCTTTCTGCTATCCATCAAATTACTCTTTCTCAATTACATATTTTCTTCTCTTTCCTCACTTCCAAGCTTTAATGAAGCTTTAATTAACAATGGAGTCTTCCTCCATAAATTGACATTTTAACATCTCATTTCTTTATTTCCCTCTCTGTTCTTGGCCCAATTTGTGAAAAGTTGGTGGGAAAGTTATTTAAATTTTATCTTGAGGGTTGTAGCTAAATCCCCCTTCTCTATCTTGGGAGAAAATTGTAATCTTTTATTGAAATTAGTTCATGGGTTTTGCTTAATTTGTTGGAATTGGGGTTAAAAAATCGGGCATTTTGTTAGTATAGGGACTGGAACAAAAATTTGAAGATTGAAGACTGAAGGAGCTAAGGAGCAAAGTCAGAGGGAGAGGAAGAAGAAGCAGTGCCATACTTCTCTTTTATTTTTATTTTTTTTTGAAAAAAACAGGGGTAGCAGGTGCTACCCCTTGTGACTGAGTGGCTCCGCCACTGCTCGTGATGTTGCTTGAAAATTGGCTCAAGTTGGGTCAACCAATGCCAAAAGGACAAAAGATGGCATAAGATCTACATGAAATAATTTTTTGCAAAGTAGAAATATTTAAGTTCATGCAAAAAAGCGTGTAGCGTATGCGAGTGGTATAATTATCAATAAAGTAAAAAAGCATTCCATAGGTCAGACACGAAATGATTGCACCCATGAGTATCTTTAATTTGGTTCTTAAAAACACATCACTCCAATCTCCTCCAACTTTTGATCATCTACTACGAGTACTATATAATTGGTCCCCTCCTTTTAATTAGTCTTCTGCCTTCTATTCATCGGATTCTTTTGATTATATAAACATCTATAAGTATTTTTTACTAACTTCGATTACAAACATCAATTAAGCTGATAAATGATAATCATATCATATAACTACCTGTTTTTGTTTTTGTTTTTTCAGAAAGATAATGATTTGATACTATAACTATAACTATAACTAATCTATAAATCCTATCAGACCATAGATGAATTAAGCAGATAATCTATTTGTCTCCCTTTCATTACAACCCAATGGTTTTTCTTTTTGAAAATTACAACCCAATAGTTTATGATAGAATACAATATACTTTAGGATATATTTTGTTCTTAAAATCATACTATGGATAGGTTTCCTAATATGCATAGGACTATCTTTAGGTTGTAAACTATAAATATTGATTAATGGTCATCACTCTAATTGAGTAGTTTATCCAAATCTAGCATAGTATCAGCGCTTTAGGTTTTTTTAGCTTCCACTAAATATTGTTTTTCCTTTTGGCGTGTGCTCCACCACACTTCCGCCATTGTTTTCTCCTTTCCACCACACTAATACAGGGACATGGGAACTTGTACCTAGGCATATGGGGTGAATATTGTAAATTGCATGTGGATTTATACTCACAAATAAAATGATAAAGGTGATTTTCAAACGCACAAATAAAGCTCGTCTTGTTTGTGATGGCAGGTCTCAGGAGGTGGGAGTTTATTGTGATGAAACATTTAGTCCAGTTGTTCGTCCGACTACTATTCGCACAGTACTGAGGTTAGCCATGGCTCGTAACTGGTCTATTCATCAACTTGATGTAAAAAATGCTTTTTTGCATGGTGATTTACATGAGACTGTATATATGCATCAACCTCCAGGATTTGTTGATAAGAGGTTTCCTCACTATGTTTGTCGCCTTCGCAAGGCTCTCTATGGTCTCAAACAAGCTCCCCGAGCTTGGTATCAGCGTTTTGCGCACTTTCTTCTTCAGATGGGATTTGTTGTTGCTCAGAATGACAACTCTTTATTCATTTTTCGTCAGGGTAACGATATGGCTTATCTTCTTCTCTATGTTGATGATATTATTTTATTTACATCTTCTGATGCTCTGCGGGACGTATCATTGCTCACTTGAAATATGAATTTCCTATGTCTGATTTGGGGCCTCTCAGTTATTTTTTAGGCATTTCCGTTACTCGGACACCTTCCTACATGCTTCTTTCACAAAAG
Source organism: Beta corolliflora (assembly GCA_947648045.1). Lineage (NCBI taxonomy): Eukaryota > Viridiplantae > Streptophyta > Magnoliopsida > Caryophyllales > Amaranthaceae > Beta > Beta corolliflora. Next base: position 554,215 of record CANSZD010000756.1, read on the forward strand.
AAGTATGCTCAGGAAACATTAGAGCGCGCAGGTATGGGGACATGTAAGCATGTAACAACTCATGTTGACACTAACTCTAAACTTATTGTAGATTCGGGTCCCCCAGTGGCAGATCTGACTCATTATCGCAGTCTGGCAGGTGCTCTGCAGTACCTCACTTTTACTTGTCCAGATATTGCTTATGCTATGAGAGCAGGTATGCCTTTGTATGCATGATCCCCGGGAGACTCATTATAATGCATTAAAACACATCATGTGTTATATTCAGGGAACCATTGATCATGAATTACATTTATATCCTACTACTCAATTGCACTTGATCACCTATACTGATGCTGATTGGGTGGGTGTCCTGACACTCGCCGTTCTACTTCTGGATATTGTTGTTTTCTTGGAGATAACTTAATTTCTTGGCAGTCTAAGCATTAGCCTACTCTCTCTAGATCAAGTGCCGAGGAAGAATATCGTGGCGTCGCCAATGTTGTCACGGAAGCTTGTTGGTTACGCAGTCTTCTTTTGGAGTTACATTGCCCTCTCCGACAGGCTACTATTGTTTATTGTGATAATGTCAGTGCTATTTATTTATCTCGCAATCCATTTCAACACCAACGCACCAAACATGTTGAGATGGATATTCATTTTGTTCGAGAAAAGGTTGGGTTGGATCAGGTACGAGTTTTGCATGTTCCTACTCGATATCAGTTTGCTGATATATTCACTAAAGGTCTTCCGCGACAGTTATTTTTGGAGTTTATGTCCAGTCTCAGCGTTCGCCGGCCTCCCGCTCCGACTGTGGGGTGTGATAGAATACAATATACTTTAGGATATATTTTGTTCTTAGAATCCTACTATAGATAGGTTTCCTAATATGAAATTATCCTTAGGTTGTAAACTATAAATATTGATCAATGGTCGTCACCCCAATTGGGGAATTTATCCAAATCTAGCAGTTTAATCCAACTTTATTAGTTGAAAATTTTGTGAATCTGAAACAACCTTTGAAATTTTTTTTTGTCAAGAAAAACCTTAAACTTGAAATTTTGTCAAAGAAGAACTTGATGACGTCATTCCGGCAGTTTCTTAGTTAAAAATTTGCCAGAAACAACCTTTTATGATGCTTTTTTTTTGTCAAAAACAACTTTTTATAATTTTTTGCAAGTTAAAACCTTAAACTAATTTTTTTGTGAGATGAAACCTTACCTAATTTTCCGGTGTTGACTAAGCTATTTCCGACATTGACCCGCACGCGGGTATCACATAATTTTTTTTTCCCATCTCACCCTCCTTTTAATTTCCTCCACAATATAACTGAGAACAATAAAATAAGAAAATAAATATAAAAATAAAATAGAATCCTTTGCAATATTGGATCGGAGGTGGGTCGGGTGGGGATCCACCCGCCAATAATCCATCCACCGCCTGATCCATGAGTCACCTGATTTACCCCTCATCCACATCTGATCAATCCATTATCCATGGATGAACCGGGTGAAATAAAAGTATATAACTATATTGTCGCTCTTTCATAATTTAAAATCAAGATTTTGGGATAAGTGATTAATATATTCAAACTTTGATACGTCCTTCTAATATTTGTTCCTTTCTACTCACAAAAAATCACAATTCAACCCAAATATTGCAAATAAACATTATTTATAAATATATATGTATGTAATTTTTTTTTAATATATTTAATGGATGGATGGATAGGTCAGATGATGGTTGGATGGACCTCCAAGTTTCAAAATCAAACAAAAATAGTACATAAGAAGATTGAACATGCCCACCATCCTTATACAACAACAAAAGCTAACAAATTAAAGGCTGCAAAAGTTTCACCACTATCCAAAAATAGCTCACAAAGTTAGAACATCATGCCAAAGTATCCAACGACTCATCCATATCAATCGTTGGGCATATCAATCGTTGGTTGCCCCGATGTCAAATCTTTCATACCTACAAAAATATTATCAAACAAGGAAAAAAAGCATTGACTAAAAAAAATACAAAATGTAATGATAATAAAGAAAAAAAATTACTCCATTGAGATCAAAATAACCATCTTCCATGCTCTCCAATTCAAGCAAACCTCTATCCCAAGAGGTTCATAGAAGTACGAAGCCAATCTTGAGAACAAATAAGTGTCTCCACCATTCTTGGAGTCAAAGAAGTATGAAATTGTTAAAGCATAAGTTTTGAGATGTGCTGAAGAGAGTATGTGCCGCCAAAATAATAAAATCCATTTCGCTTAACACCTGTTCCAATCAGATTCATCGACGGGTCCTATATAGCACACATATTAGAATCAAATTGGACTGTACAATGCAAATTATCACACAATTGAGAGATAGACAACAAGTTGTAATGAAGTTGAAGCACATAGAGCACATAAGTAAGAACAATAATGCTAGATAACCGAACAAAACCTTCTTGATTAGCAACAACATTATTGTCGTTAGGAAGCCCAACGGGGCAATCAATAATATCATGAACATCAAATAACCAAGTAAGATCACCAATGACATGGTGAGTAGCACCCCTATCAAGAATCCATGAATTAGTGTCAAACTTACTGGTCAATGAGGACTCGGGAAAAGAGAAGAAGAAGGGATTGTAGTGCTTGAAGAGGACTCGGGTGTGCTGCCAAGGGTAGGGGTGTTAAGAAAAATACACCTCGAATACCCGCCGACCCGCTCTAAAAAAGCCGGGTCAAAATCTGATTTTTTTTTATTTTTTTATCAGGACGGGTACCCGACCAGGTAAAAACAAGAAACTCGGGGTGGGTAATGGGCCATATATAAAATAGCTCACGGGTACCTGGTTATTTACTTTTTTTTGCCAACTTTGCTGCATGTTAGAAAGTTAAATCGAGAATAGAGTCAAGAGTGTTAGTTAATTTAATGACTTTTGAGTTCTGGGCCACATAGCCCAGAATCCACATAGGAACCCAAAGTCACCAACACTCAGTCTCACTCAGGGGCGGAGCCAGCAGGGGGGACATGGGGACAGATGTCCCCCCACTTTAAAAAAACTAGTTTCACGGTTTATTTAAAAAAAAAACGAAAAAACAAAAAAAATGAAAAACGAAGGAAGGAACGAAGAGAGAAGGAACCCAAGGAAACTAAACATAACGCCTTTGAGAAACGAAGAGAGAGAATTTGAGGAACCAAGGAAGGAGAGAAAAACCCTAACTCCCTGCCACGAGCCGCCGGAGGCTGGAGCCGTCCAGACGCTGGAACGCGGGACGCCAATCGCCTGTGAGGAACGAACTACGAAGGAAGGAGAAGGAACCCAGCAAAAGTGAGAAACGATTGAAACAAAGGAAGGAGAGAAAGGGAGTAACCCAGCCTGCCAGCCACGAGCCGACGCTAGCCCAGCACCGGCGGAGCCGTTCAGACACGGGTTGCCTGTCGCCCAGTCCAGTCACCAGTTACTCAGTGAGTCGTTTTTTTCTAAACCCTAACTTTTAATTTCATTTTTTTGAGGCAGCACAACCCCTCGCAATTTTCGTGAATTACTTGTTGTGAAAAAATTCGTATGTTGGTGAATCGAACTAGAAATTTCATATTAACAGTTCTCTTAAGTGATTACTCGTGGAAATCTCCAAAAAAATCTTGGATTTTCATTTGAAGAAGCTTAGAATGAAGTCCTAGATTTTGAGGTAATTGATTTTTTTAAAGTTTTGTTTTTGTTGATGCTCTGCTGTTGTTGTTGTGTGAGTTTTTTTTTCTTTCACCTGACCTCTCTGGCTGATTTTGTTGATTTCATCTGAAACTTCACTCTGTAAAATCCCATATTTCTGATTTTGGTTAATTAATCTTGGTACTAAAAACATACTACGATTTGATAAAGATGGATTAACAACTCACTACACCCACTTCTCATACTTCCCCACAAAAAAGAACTATTCTTTGCATTGTAAGACTATAAGCATTTTTGAATTTTGGACTTAAAACATTAAGTATTAAACCATTTGTGTTTGTAGTGTTTTTTTTCTAAATTTTTATTTCGAATATCCGTCGTCCGGATTTTGTCCCCCCACTTTGAGAATCCTGACTCCGCCACTGGTCTCACTGTGCGTCTCTCTCGTCCATCACCCTCACTCCTCACATCTTTGTCAGTCCACAGCCTTCGAGCGCTGCACCACTCCACCGCCTTCAAACGCCACTGCGTGCATCACCACCACCATCTTGCCGGCACACTACCACCACCATCCCCCTCCTTTTTATTTTTATTTTTGTGGGTTGTGAAATTTGTAAACACATTGACTTAATCTCTTCCCCTGCTATTAAATTTGCGGTTGGCGTATTTTGTAGAATGGTGCCATGCCCCAGCTAACCAATTGATTTAGATAGGCATGCTAAAATGGCAAAATGGTGCCAAGTGTTATGCCAAGCTTAGGTTGGCAGTAACTTAATTTGCATTTTGTTAAATTTTTGGCATGGCATGGCACTTAGGTAGGCAGTAGCTTCCTGCTTCACGAGACACTATTACAACAATATTATTTTTTAAAAAGTATATGGAGTCGGGTTCCCAATGACCGACCCGAATAAACCGGGTACCTGATTTGCGGGTACTCGATTTTTCCGGGTCAGGTCATGGTTGCATTTTCAAGTACCTGCTTATCTGGGTACCCGAATAATCGAGTACCCGGTTATGAACACCCCTAGCCAAGGATGGCAACGTTGGCGCGGGATGGAGTCCAATGACCTCTGCCGGTGGTGCGATCACGACCGCGGCCACCAATATCATTCTAGTGAGGCGGGTAATCGATTATTTTAATACAAGTAGCCATGTCGTGACCAGTTTTCGTGCAATGAGTATAGACCAAGTGAGAACGGTCTGGGCGGTCCCCGTGACCACGACCACTAGTAGAGTCCTTTCAGACAGAAAAGCCGACTGCATCCGGCGGCTGGGAGTCAGGTGGATAGCAAGACAGACTCATTCGTCTTGAATCACCATTTGATAAACCCGGTCAAGAGAAGGAAGATTTTCAAGCGCGAGAATTGCGGCACGAGTCGGGGAATACTATGGGGAATGAAGACCCATTAAAAATTGATGAACTTTACGTTCTTCACGACGTTTGGCATGCCGACTGCCGGTATCACAAGTAGAACAACACGAGCAGTCAAGAAGGGCCTCATGGCTATGCAACTCTTCCCACAAAACATGCATGTGAGAGTAATAGGTGGTGACATACATCGTCTTTGTCTATTCACACTTGGCGATAGAAGTGTGTAATTGGTGAATCCAGGGGCCGTTGGCCACGACATAGTGGGCTTTGAGGGTGTCCCCAAGACGACGAGGGTTTTTGAATTTAGGGGTGGAGGTTTTGACTTCTGCAGTGATGGTGTTCATGAGCCACAAAATAAGCATCGCTTGAAGAGCCGCCCAATCCGGGGAGGTACTCGGGGGAGGAGGGCAAGGTGATACTGCCATCAATGAAACAAAACTTGCGGCAAGCTTCAAGAGTCGTTTGAATATCAACCGCCCAGTCATCGTAATTATCTTCACGAAGACGATTGGGAGTGAGAAAGTCACCAGGCTGGTCTTGCAGGACAAGATAATAGGGAGAGGAAGGTTCGATTTTTGGTGGTGGTGGTGGAGAGTCGTCATCGTCTCCGGCCATGATTGGAATTGAAGGATGACGTACCTAGACTGATACCATGTCAAAGCATAAGTTTTTGGTAAATACTTGCCTGCCTTTCTCATTAATCTCATTGATACATATATACAAAAGTTTGTATCCAAATCTAATTAGGAAACTATCTTTACAAATCAATAAATCTTTCTAAAAGATAATATTAACATAACAACTAATATATATCTCAATAGAAATGAATCATGGCACACGTCCTCCGGTGCTAAATGTGGACTCCGAAGCAACAGTAGAAACCGGTATAGCAAGTAAATCCAGGCCATGAGTTGAAGGATGAGATATATCTCAGTTCTATCCTTCCACCATAGTAAAATATCAAAGTTCGGATCATTATGCTTGCATAAATTAGACTTATTTTGAGTCTTCGTCCCATATATCAACATTTTACTCTTTGTTTCTTAACACTCTCTCTTAATTTTTTTCATCTATATATATTTAGCAGTTTTTAAAATTTTCAGATTTATCAATTGTTTTAACAACTTTCTAGAATTTTCATACAAATCTTGAATTAGCTATTCATGGAGCGTATTGCTGTAACAAAAATGATGATTACATTTCCCAACTGCATGTAGACCTTTCTTGTTTAAAACCCAACCCATGAAGTTGTTAGTTGCGTACCAAACTCATGATCAGTTCGTCATGCAAAAGTAATTTCCATTGCTGAAAAATGAAATCATGAAACACACATTAGTCATTATATATAGGTGCTACTTAAAATATGACACGCCAATGGTACACTCTTTTTGTCGTTCGTGCATTAGAGACTAGAGAGTTTTTCTTACAATTTGTTATTTTTTTAAGAAATGTCAAGTGATTACCAACTCTTGCTCATTGAAGTCAAATAAATCGTTATTGCACCTTACGAAAATCCACCTGGTTTGTAATCATGTATTACTACTAGTCTATCTTTCAATATTGTACTTGTTACTTTTATTACAAAGTTACTACAACGATAATAATTACGTAGTAGTAATAATAATAATAATAATAATAATAATAATAATAATAATAATAATAATAATAATAATAATAATAATAATAACACATTCAAAGTAATGTTTTAATAACATTAAAATTAATTATAGAGTTGGAATTGAAACTTAAATGAATTGAACTGAATTGTGTTGAATTGAAATCAAGTTAAAAAAAGAAGGGGACCTTATTCTAGCAACCGAAAATAAAGAAAAAGAGGGACTTACAACCTTACAGGAAATAGGTATTGCTTTTACTTTTTAGGTATAAGGAATAAGTTGCTAAGTAAATATTGATATAATTAATGGACCAAGTGAGCCTATACTACACTTCCACACCAAATATATCACAATAATTATTAATTCTTCACTTATCACTCCTCAAATGTATGTAGACGGCGCCACCAAATTTCTTGAGACAACTCTGCCTAGAGCAATACTTTTTTTTTGGGCAATGGGCAAAGGGAGAGATAGCTACAAACTCTTTCATCCTTCTAAAATAAGCTTATGTGGCTCATCAAGGAAGGGACATAGCCACCTCCATTATGTCCATAATTCAGATTCTTTACATATTTATCAGATAGGTAGGGATTTTTCAGATATCAAACTGCTTCTTTCAAGTCAGTCCAAACAAAGTGTTCAATAAAGTGTAATGAAACGAAGCAATGCTTGATCTAGTGATTGACCTTGCACCTCATGACTAGCTTCAAGGTCATGAGTTTAAGTTCCACTACAGGAACTTAGGGATGAGAAAGTAATATTCCTTTATACTCCCCCCTAATGGTGTTGCAAAAATCAAGAATTTCTTCAAGGACTAGAATCATGCTCTAATTGGAAGACCGAATCTCTATTTCCTCAGGCAAACTGTTAGTTGCATGCTTTAAGAGTCTAGTTTGTACTGGCAAAGAGGTTTGGTCCAAACCTCCTCTTAACTCGTTTAAGCATAATTTTGATGGTTAAAAATTAGAGAATGGTGATGCCTCTTTTGGTTTTCAGATTAGAGATCAATCTTGGAAATTAAATGCTTCGCTAATGGGTGCTAAAATTCTACACCCTAGAAACTCGATTTTGACTGCGGAAGCCTGGGGAATGGAGGAAGGTGTTGGCTAGGGGTGTGCAAAAGGGGACCGGGACTGGAATCTGGACCGAAATGGACCGGACCGGTGGATTCCGGTCCGGTCCCCGGTCCACAGTTTTTATAGATTCCATGTTCCTGGTCCGGTCCGGGCAAAACCCGGAATCCATAATTTTTTTTATAAAAATTCGCTGACTGTCTGACTACTTCAGTCTTCAGTAGTGTATTATGTGTATATCCGGTCCAGCCCAACAAAACTAAGAAACCCTAAATTTCCTTCATTCTCTCAGCCTCATTTCCTCTTCTCTCTCCTAAACCCCCCCTAAATTCATCTTCTCTCCCAGATTGCACACGCCACGATGGCACAACGCCACGCAAGACCACTGCCACCGCAATCCACTGTTCACCGCACGAGTGACGCGAGATCGGTCTGGTCCAAACCTGGTGAAAAGAATGTCAACCATGGTGAAAAGAATGAATCAACTAATATCAGATATTGTTGTTTTCTTTGTTGTACATATATTTCAGTGAACCTGAGTTCAGGTGCATCTAGTATGTTATATGTATTGTTAAATTATCAATAGTGGCTTTATACTTCTTAAACTTCTTGAGCGTTGCATTAATGATGATTCTAGGTCAAAAATCTTGTCAAATCTAACTTATTTTGGTTTGTTGATATTAGACTGTTAAAGAAAAGGATTCATTCTTTCCACCATGGTTGACAATTTGACATTAATTGATTTAAACAGGAGTATAAAAATTTGTTGTTAAAATCGAAAAAAAAAAACAAGTCCATTCCGGTCCAAACTCGGACCGGACCGGAATTTTCAGGTCCGGACCGGTCTGGACCGGAATAATTCCGGTCCGGTCCTCGGTCCAAAAAAATTGGGATTCCGGTCCCGGTCCGATCCGGTTCTGGACCGGTGCACTGCCCTAGTTATGGCAGTTGTTTCTCTAGGAATTAAGAATCTTTGCATTGAGGGAGATAATCTGGTGGTTATTAACTCTCTTAAGAATAGTTGGAAGACCCCTTGGAAAATTAGTAATCTTAATTCTGATGCAGGGGTGGATCTCCGGCATTTTACATCGATCACCTCAACCACTGCTTTCGAGAGGCTAATCAATCAACGGATTTCCTGGCGCATAAAAGTCACTCGGTTTGAACTCTTCCTCACTAGTTTGAACTTCATGATCATGTGCTCCTTTCTATCATCCGCAAGGATATTTTATGCTGGACCTAAGTTAGAGTCTCGCCTAAAAATTTGAAGTGTTTTAGCATATATATAGTTAGTCTAAGAAAACGACTGGGTATAAACCAAAGAGCATTGCTTTCGAAATTCTGGCTGAAAGGGCGTGTTTGGAGGATACAATACGAGGACTTAAAAATGATCTGCTTCCATTGCGGTAAATTTGGACATTAGGAGGAAAAATGTTCAGCTAGCAAAATGAAAACTAGCCAAGATCATGAACATGAATTACAACCACCAAAGGAAGTCAGCCATGATATGATTGAAAAACAAGACTTTGGGTCTTGGATGATGGTTAAAAAACCACCAAGAAGAAGGCCAATTCGTCAAGATAAAGGTAAACTTGCCTCGGAAGCTCCCAACCTAAGCAAACCCCATAACCATGGTTCCCCTCAGGGTCAACATAGCAGCAATAAAAGTCAATAGGGGCACCAATCAGGATCTAGATTTCTCGTTTTGGACGAGGAAAATCCGGACGTGGCAGGTATCAATGCAGGGTGGGCCCAAACTCCCAAAGACATTAATGTGGAGTTGACTCCCACTAATGTAGGGGTAGTTAATCTTGGTCAATCTTCTCAAACCCGACTGACTCTCAATAAGGAAAATTCCTTCACAGTTGGAAAGGATAGTCCGAATCCCAAGAAAAAAGTGCCAACCAATAATAATCCAAAAGGGAAACAGGATAATAGGAAACTAAAAAAAATCCTAGTGGAAAATCTATCCTAGAAGAGTCTACTAATGATCACACAAGGAATATTCCAAATTTAGAGCCCAATGCAATTTTCTGCCCGGGCAAAGAAAACTCTCTTGACCCATGCCACGCCACTCATCAAGCCATTGAAAGTCCAACCCTAAATCACCTTAACTCCATTTCTCAATTCCAATTCGAATCCATCCGCTAAAATCATGCAGAGTTCAACACCCTACCCCATCTTTCTGACCATCCCACCAGAGAAATTTTTGTGTGTAACTCAACCAATGACGGAACCATACATGGCCAAAGCAAGCCCTCTGACCCACAAGTTAGAGATGGAGATTCACTCATGGGAGGCATCGAATCCAATGATGCCCGAGTTAATCATCACACTCAAAATTCCCAATGATATTAATCAAGCCCTTTGTTTTCTTAATGATGCGTATCAATCTATGTTTCCCAACTCATCGATTTTTATGAATCAAACACACAACCTTTTAACCAATTCCTCCCCCATAACTTATATGGTATGGAATGTACAAGGTGCGGGAAGTCGTGAATTTACGACAACTTTACGTGAAGTAATAAGAATAAATAAACCTATGGTTCTAGCTCTCGTTGAAACCCATATGGTTCGAGACATGCTCAGTGCGTGCCTACGATTTTAGGGTGTAATGGCCATACCCGAGTCGATGCACAAGGTTTTAGCGGAGGAATATGGCTCTACTGGAAAGCGGATTGGGTTACTGTAGGCCCCATAGCCCAAAGCAACCACTACATTACTGTAGAAATATCGAGGATTGGTGAAGTGTCTTAGTACTTTTCAGCCATCTATGCAATCCCATATCCATTCAAGAGAAGGGACTTGTGGAGAGATTTAACTGAATTTGCTCAAACCCATGATAAACCTTGGCTCTTGGCCGGGGATTTCAACGAAACTCATTATGGATGGGAACGCAGCTCGAGTTGTACAGAAAATTCGCGAAGAAGTGAACGGTTTAATCAATGGATTGAAGATACCCAGCTTGTCGAGGTTGAGTTCTCGAGGCCTTCTCATACTTGGTCTAGGGGCAAATTTGTGGAGACTTGGAAGAGTACCCGATTAGATTGTGCCTTTTGTAATCCTGAATGGAGTCTCATATTTGATCAAGCAAAAGTGAAGCACCTACCTGCTTTTCAATCGGATCATTGTCCCTTGGTTATCTCCCCAAATGGCTTTGCTCCTCTTGAGACTCTTGATAGATCCTTTCGTTTCGAAACTGCATGGCTTTCCCATGAAGCTTTTTTGGAATTACTTCAAGAAAAATGGAAGGTGGATACTCCTCTTATCCCGCTACTGCACTCCCTTTCTAATGATTTGCAAGAGTGGAACAAAGAAGTATTCCACAATATTTTAAGGGAGAAGCGCACTTTGATGGCACAAATTAAAGGGATTCAAGCCTCCCTCTCTCTTTCTCGAAACTCGAGTCTTATCAGGTTAGAAACTAAGTTACGAGAAAAGCTTGATTCAGTGCTAAAGCAAGAGGAGATGTTATGGTACCAAAAGGCGAGAGTGGAATGGTTACAAGATGGAGACTGCAACACTACGTTCTTCCATCTTAGTACTCTGATTCGTAGGTGGAAAAATTGTATTGTTATGCTCCGAAATAAGGATAACCAGTGGGTACAAGATCCTCGACAGGTCAAGCAATTACTTGTTGACTACTTCACTACTCTCTTTACTGATGAAGGCTTCGATGACAATTTTGATGTTCCTATGGGCATTTGCACTGAGTTTTCGACAGAGAACTGGGACAAATTGAATCGTCCCTTCACAAATTAAAGTGCGACATTGATCTTGCTATTCATTCGATGGGCTCTCTCAAAGCCCCGGGGCCCGGCGGTTTCCAAGCCTTGTTTTATCAAAAAAAATTGGAATACAGTGGCTCCAAATGTCTACTCTATGGCTTTAGAGGTACTTGAAGGGAAAGGTATGCCTGAATCGCTTAATGATACTTTCTTAGTACTCATACCAAAAATTGATAATCCTGAACTCCCTTCACAATTCCGACCCATTGGGCTTTGTAATATGGCTTATAAAATCATTACCAAAGCCATAGTCAACAGAATTAAACCACACATGCCAAAAATCACCTCTTACACTCAAACAAGTTTCGTTCCTGGAAGACAAATCATTAACAATATTTTTATTGTTCAAGAAGTTTTGCATACATTGAAACGGAAACAAAATGGCAAGCAACTTATGATTATCAAGATAGATTTGGAGAAGGCATATGATAGACTTATATGGGCCTTCATACGAGATACATTAGTGGAGATGAATTTTCCACTTCGTTTAATTGAAATGATCATGGAATGCGTCTCCACGGCGGCCTTGAGGGTGTTATGGAATGGGGAGAAAACTGATGCTTTCAAACCTTCTCGTGGGATTAGACAACGTGGCCCATTATCACCTTACTTGTTTGTGCTATGCATGGAGAGATTGAACCAAGTCATTGAAGAAGCCATCATTGGAGGAAAGTGGAAACCGATCTATGCTAGTAGAGGTAGCCCTTTATTATCCAATCTTTTCTTCGCCGATGATATCATATTATTTGCGGAGGCCTCGACAGAACAAGCCATAGTGATTAATGATTGTCTCAATCGTTTTTGTTTGGCCTCGGGACATAAAGTTAGCTTGCAAAAATCGACAGTTTATTTTTCTCACAATACTCCTCATGAAGCACAATTAGAAATCAATGGTGCTCTCGGAATGAACGTGACTCAAGACTTGGGGCTCTACCTGGGAATGCCGACCTTGACAAGTCGTGTTACGCGGGATACATAATGCCCACCTATGCAAGAAGATAGATCGAAAGCTTTCTGGTTGGAAATCAAAATATCTTTCACTAGCGGGACGCATAACACTCGCCAAGACTACTATCTCCACAATGGCCACGTATTCAATGCAAACCGCCAGGATACCACGGTCTATTTGTGACTCAATTGATAAAAAAGTGAGAAGATTTATTTGGGGAGGAGATGAGGAAAAAAGAAGTGTGCATTTGCTTTCTTGGGATACTCTACAAAGACCACGAAATGAAGGAGGTGTAGGCCTTCGGTCAGCTAGGCAGGCGAATTCCGCTTTCTTAACAAAATTGGGGTGGAGGGTGATTACTAAACCCAACTCTCTTTGGTCTCGTGTACTTCGCCATAAATATTGCAAGGGTAGGTGTGACATAGACATGTTTCAACCCACCACTAATATGTCCAACGTATGGCAAGGCATCACGGAAAATGTCACATGGTTGAAGAAAGGTTCTGCTATAGCCGTTGGTAATGAACGCAATACTCTTTTTTGGAACCATTGCTGGGCAACAGATATTCCTTTGAGGAATTTAGCTATTGGACAAATTCCATCACACCTAGATGGTGCGACTGTTGAGGAAATGTGGACTGAAGGAGAAGGCTGGAATTGGGGAGTAATTGCAGATTTCCTCCCAAATTATGCAATTAAAATGATCGAAGCTCACAATCTGGTTAATGATCTGGAAGCGGGGGACTTGAGGTATTGGAAAGGCACCAAAACAGGAAAATTCTCCATCAAATATGCTCTCAAACTGATGAGGGATGAGGTAGCCATTGATAAAAGTCCTAAGTGGGACTTAGTGTGGAAGGCACCTGTTCAGCAACGTATCAGGACGATCCTTTGGTTGACTCTCCATGATCGCATACGTTGCAATTCCAATCGTTTCATGCGATAATTTTGTGAGGATCTGATATGTCAAAGATGCACACTGAACGAAGATGAAACGCTATTGCATTTGCTTCGGGATTGCCCGACAGCAAGGGTGGTATGGAAAAGTGTTGGAGGAGCTGCAAATTTTTCGTCCTTTTATAATGGAAATTTGGAGGAATGGATTGTATCCAACATTGAAGCCAAAAGTGCTGATCATCCCTCTGAATACCGATCTGGTTTGCGGTTATTATATGGTGGATTTGGCATTGGAGAAACACCTATGTCTTTGGAAGAAGCGAAGAAATCCCTGTTGACACCGGAGTTTTTATCAATCAGCAGGTTGGTGAAGCTTGGAAGGCTTATTATGAACAGCAAAATCTTGAAACTTCATCTCACATCACCATCAATCCACGGAGGGAGATTTACATTCGATGGATAGCACCACCTGTGAATTGGTTCACCCTCAACACAGATGACGCCGCGAAAGGAAACCCAGGAGTAGTTGGGGGCGGAGGACTGATCAGAGACAACAGAGGACTATTTTTGAAGGGCTTCACTGCAAATTTTGGCATCTGTAGTGCTTATAAAGCAGAACTCAAGGCGGCGGAAATTGGTTTACAGATGGCAGTGGAAATGAACATTCCTAAGCTTATATTACAAATGGATAATCAAGCTTGCTTGGAGGGTCTCAAGAATTCAGAGTTAGAAGGAGGAGAATGTTTTCACATTTTAAATAAGTGTCGTAGTATTATTAACTCTTTTGGTTGTAATTTTCAGTTTATGCATTGTTATAGAGAGGGGAATAGGGTCGCGGATAAGCTTGCTAACATGGGGGTTGAACTAGGAGAAAGATGGTTTTTCTTCGAAACTCCACCTCACTCCATAGGTCCCCTCATCCGGGAGGACATGGTTGGCGTGGCTTCTCCTAGACTTGTTCCTTAATCTACTTTGTTTATGTTTTTAATAAAATGGGTATCCCTCCTTTTGCACCTAAAAAAAGTTAGTCTAAGATCAAAACGTTTGTTTGCTATATATATATATATATATATATATATATATATATATATATATATATATATATATATATATATATATTACTATTTATTTAGTAAAATTCAAAATTAATTCACCGTTGAAACACTGATGACAACGTGATCTACTTGTGATTATTATTGTCTGTCCAAATAAACAGTGTTTTGAGTGTTAACCGCACTCCCATTTTTGTAATCAATTACTTCAATCAAAGCCTGGTCCAAGCCTTTGAGCAAGTCTAGGATTTTTCGTATTAATTTCCTATAACAATTAGAATAACTTTTAAAAAAAAAAATCAGTACGATCTATCAAGAGTTGTCATATGTATATAACTATATATATGTATATAATATGTGTTTTTTTGCTATGATGGACAGCATCAATTTGGTCTCAGGGCTTTTTACCCTAGTAGGCCATGTTATGTTGTTGCGAATTTGCGATATCACGTTGGCACCTCAAGACTTTTAGATTATCATAATAATTGTAACTTCTTACTTTGAAAAATATGCTTCGTGTGTTACAACTTTCAAGATTTAGCCATAATTTAGGCAAGGAAATCCTCTAAGCAGTCAAATTAATCTAATAATTAAACATACATTATTATAAGGCCCCTTTTAAGGACATAGATAGAGCTTGTTTTGTGGAAATTATAAATCAATAAAGTTGTATGTGTAAAGCCAAGCTATGGTATTATTAATAATCCAAGTTGTCTAAACTATCACATGGTGATTATTTGGAAATTCATGATTGTTATGTACGAGATTAAGACCGCATAGTTTTTGGCCCGTCTTAAATATTCGACCTTTTATTTTATTTTTCGAACAATTCAATAATGGCCCAAAAAGATTCTAGCTAGGTTTAGACCAATAGACTAATGGGTGTAAACTAAATTATAAAAAAAATTAATTGGTAAAGTCAAAATGGTCAATTTTTGAAAGAAAAAACAACAAATTTTCATTCTTTATTAGACATTTTACAAATAAAAATTCAACCAAATTTGACAATGTAACTCTCTCCTTACTAACACTATTATCTCATAATTTTAAGAGAAGACAACATCATCACAAAGTATTACTTCCTCCGTTTTTTGATTTTCTGTTACTTGAAACGTTGACATTTTTGACAATGTAGCACATGGGAATTCCTTTTTTTATCTCTTTGTATCTTCCTCATCTAGTCCCTATCCGCATTTCAACGTTGAAAGTACAAAATAGGATAAATTATTAGTTAATGCTGACAAACTCAAATTACTCATCTTCGGCTTCCACCATAGAACATCTATGACACCACGATGCTTGACATAAGAGAAGACATTTTCCCTCGTATATTACATCATCATAATTAACGAGGCTACTTCTATAAAGGATACAACCATAAATCGCTTTAATAGACCACCTCACAGATAACCATGAATCAGAGTATGGGGTGCACGAACTATTTGAGACGATATGGAGAAGTCACAAATGACATACTTTTTGAACTACATTTTCTCTCTTGGCTTTTCACATTTTAAGCTTCTTCCGAGTACTTTTCGCTTGAATGCTTCAACTCAATTTATAGAGGTTTTTAAAACCCTAATTTACTAGATAATTAAGAAAGTACAACTCACACATCTTATCATAATATTTTCCTAATACAATTAGAAAAATTTGTGAATTAGTAACTTTTATAACACTGATTTTGTTAAATAGTACCTTTATGTTTTATTTTGTCAACTACTCCCTCTGTTTTTTATCCTTCTCACTTTCCTGTGCGCGTCTCCCAATGCACATATTTGAACTTAAATATCTTTCATTATATATTAGTAAAATTATAACGATTGAATATCAATAAAGTGCTTATTGACACGAATCAAACAAGACCCCACATGACTATATTTTTTCTTATAAATTGAAAAAAATTAAAAAGATTCTCTCTAAGTATGAATAGTGTCAAAATTTTAAGTGAGAAAGATAAAAAACAAAGGGAGCAGTACCTTAAGAGTACTTTAATATTTTATTTTCAGTACCTTTTTACAAAATTGCGGATAAAATGGTCAAATTTCTTGAATTTATCTTGTTATTCCCTCTAAAATTTGCACGTGTGTTGTAAATGTTTGTGCTAAATTCAAATCTCCCACTCGCCCCTATGTATCCCCTCCATTTAAAGCCCATCCTTCACCATTTACCAATATTTTGCTCCATCTTCTTCAAATTCTATCATGTCAAAAACAATTCAGATAGGGAATTGGGTTCCAAGGTAATTCTTATTCAATTTTAGAGCTTTCTTCTCTCAATTTCAGTTTTCCCATATATTTTTGGAAAACTAGGGCTAATTTTTTTCCCATCTTATGTAAGGATGTCTTCTTCCAAGTCTGAAGCTTCCTCTGCCAAATGTCCTAGAAAATGTTGATGTGGTGTCCCAGTTGCTAAAAAGTGATCACGGACCATTGATAACCCAAGAAGAAAGTTTATTGCGTGCATGTTTTACGATTATAAGACTCGAAACAAGGGTTGTGAGCTTTTTAATTGGCAAGACCAAGGTTGTACTGGATGACAAAAGGATTCCATCAATCAATTGGTGTTGGAGAAGGAAATTCTGAAATCTCAAGGGCTTTGGAGTGTTGAAATCACTGGTTATGCTCCAATATATCCGAATTGGATACCTTTTCACAAAGATGACTAAGTGTAGCAGAGTTAAGTGCAAAGGATGAGAGAGAAGAGAGAGGATATGACAGAACATGTGAGAGAATTTACTGATCATGAGGATAGGTTTGTGAAAGGGAGTAAAGAAAATGAATAGTGAAGGGGAGGGGGGAGTTAAAACAGGAGTGTGAAGACACACACAAATTGAAAGAACATATATTACTTCTATTTAATGGTTACACTTTCACTTTTTTCTATATAGGAAAATTTGAAATAACAGTCCCAACTATAATCCCCCTGATAAAAAATAGTCCCAACTTCAATTTAATATTTTACAGTCGCAACATTGACCCCCTCTTTACATTAGTGGTCCGAGCAGGTTTCTGACCTGCTTTAGGAGGTAATCTTTGTTGTTTTTTTTTCTATCTTCTTCCTCCTCTTTATCTTTCCTCTCTCCTTCCTTCACTGCCTCCTCCCTCCTCTCCCCTCTCCCCTACCACCCCACTACCCCCTCCCCCAACTCCTCCTCTTCCCTCTCCCCGCCACCCTACATTCCCCACCTCCCCTAACCGGCAACACTCCCTCGCCACCCTCTCCTCCCGTCCCTAAAACATCCTCCCCTCCCCGACCACTCCTTCCCTGCTCCAAAACCCACTCCCCGCCCCAACCATCCCCCGGCCCTAAAACTCCCTCCCGTCTCCCACCACCCGTCCCCGCCCCTCGAAGCTCCTTCCCCCCGCCCTAGAAACTTCCTTCCCGCCCCCGAAACCCCTCCTCGACCCCCGAAACCCCCCCACCCGAAATCCCTTCCCTTAAAAATCCTTCCCCTCCACTCCCTCCCTCCCTCGCCCCGAAACTCCTTCCCCGGCCCCGAAACTCCCTCCCCGCACCGCCACTCCTCACCTCGTCCCCGAAAATTTCTCCCCTCCCCTGAGCCACCACCCTATCCCCATCTACATTCCTTGAAACCCTCTCCCCGCCACGTGTTCCCCTTTGTTCAAAAAAAAAGTCAACAAGTTTTTAACCTGTTTGACCAATTAATGGTTATCAGAGCCATTTTTGTAACGTACCCCCTAAAGTTGGGACCGAATAATATTACATTAAATTGGGACTGTTTTTATCAGGGTGTCCATAGTTGGGACTGATCTTATCAATTTTTCCATCTATATACGATAACTTGTCATTTCAGATTTTCTCAATTTTCTACCTCATTGGCCCACGACTCCATTTATTAATCCATCACAATCCCACCTGCCTACTTTTTTCTCTCCTCCAATACTTTATTTTTTTTTTACATTTCCCAAAACAAAACCAGCTTGTGCTCCATTTTTGTCATGCTTTTTGGTGGCTTACCTTAGTTATCCCCCCAAAGTGAACCGTAACAATTAAAAACAAACGGAGTGAGTACTATTTGTGAAGATATTAAAAATGAGATAACTGATAACAATCTCAACATGTTTTCAAACGGTTTTCAAAATTGTTCATGATAAAGTATAAAATTATTCCTGGGATTTCAACGATTGGTTTAAACTTTTGGTTAAATTGGTCCTTTAACATGGTATCGGATCAGTTCAGATAAATTCATATAAGTTCAGTTAAGTTTAAATAAGTTTAGTTAAATTCAAATAATTTTTTATAAGCAACAATAAGTTGAAAAGAACACCCCTCATCTATGTCGAATTAGAAGTTTTGCACTTTTGTATAGCTAATCAAAACATAATTTATACAGTCCATTGTAATCGAGATACAGAAAAATGATTGAGAATAGACCTTTACTTCAATCAAAAGGTGGGGGAATGATGATACACCTAAGAATTAATAGAATGATAACACCATGATTCAATTTTTTGTGGTTCATATGTAAGTAGGTAGCATTATTAATTTTTTTTCATGTAGTTTATATAGTAACCTATCATGTCAATTTTTCACACTTTTCCACCTCATATACCCCACCACCCATTTTAATAATTCATCCAAAACCTTCTCACCTACCCTATTTTTCTCTTTCCTAAATTATTTTAATGCTTCTTTTATATTTCCCAAAACCAATCATTCTATTTTTGTACTTCTTCCTTGTTTTTTGCACAATTTCCTTACTTTTTCCTAAAATTGATTTTAATGCTTTTTTTTTTTTTTCTACATTTGATTTTTTTGGGAATGAACCATTTATCGATTATTTTGGTTATTTTATAAGTAAAAATATAGTCATGTGTGATCTTGTTAGATTCGCTTTAGATTCATAATATCAAATTTTTATAATTTTTACTTAAGCGAAATAAGAGATATTAAGAGTTAAATAATGCTTTAAAACCGCCAAGCAATGTAGCAAGAAAAAAAAAAAAGAGGAGTACTTGAGAGTGTCAATCCTATGCTCTATGTTACTTCAAAGTTTAAACAATTTCTAAACACTACCGTTAATTCTAGTAAATTTCTAAGTTATGTTCCTGACCATAAAACATGAATTACCATTAAAATGAATAAAAATCTTCATTGATCATGTTAATAGTAACATGGTGATTTATTGGGTTTTCTTGAAATAGTATTATATTTCGTGAGCAGGCCTCTTCCCCGGTTAAAATAGCTGCACTGATTAGTTCTTTTATCCAAAATTTGGATAAAACTTTGGTTAGTTAGCATATTGTGCCCATAACTTCTGAAGCTAAATGACATCAAACTAATTTGAGCAGAATTTCGGTGGTATGGGATCCTCCACCTCCCGAATATTGCAAATTAAACTTTGATGGTTCAAAATTAGATAATGGTGAAACTTCTTTTGGTTTTGTCATTTGAAGTAATTTAGGAAATATTGTTATGTGTGGTGCCTAAAGCCTTAGATTCTCATTAATCAATTATAACAGTTGAAGCATGGGGGTTAAAAGAAGGTACAAGGGGAGAAAATTTAATTTCATGGGCATTAGCCACTTAATAATTGAGGGGGATAATTTATCGGTCATTCAGACAATGAAGAAGTTATGGAAAATTCCTTGGACAATTGATGCCTTCATTGTAGATGTTGGTTCGAGTCTCCCGATCAATCTTTTTCTAGCAATCGTAAGGACAATTTAGGTTGACCTTACTCGTGGGACCCAACCTAGTTTTTCTTTCCATATCAATAATAAAATAAGATTGATCCTGTTAATACAAGTTTTTTTCTCTCACTATATCAGGTATATTTATCTGACTAAATATAAACCAGGAGTAGAATGTAACAATTTTATCAAAACTCTACATAATAATACTTTTTATTATATTTTCGTGGGAAATGTTGGCTAAAATAAAATGTTAGCATAAATAATGCAGATGAATTACTTAATTAAGAAAATTAACAAAGGGGTTAAAATAAAATCATGCTCAATCTTTTTAGAACAATTTTTGTACTTTTCTATGAAGTTCTTTTGGTTTTCATATTTTAAAGAAGAAAAAATATAAGTTTTTTTTATAGGATGAAAAATAGGAATAAGTTAGGCCCTGTTCTTTTGGACTTATTTTCGGTTCGGCTTGATTCGATTCGGTTGGGCAGTAATTCGGTTCGATTGGCCGTGATTCGGTTTAGTTGGTAGTTTTCCTCTGAGTTTTCATTGAGTTCAGTTCAATTCAGTGCAGTTCAGTTCAGTTCAACCCAATTCAGTTCAAAAGAACAAAGCCTTAATGATGCACAAAATGCAATGGTAGATGGTCTAAAATTGGTCACAACTAAAAAATAGAGATAAGGAGTGGGCCATATGGAGACAATGATTCAAAGCAATTGGCAATGATAATTGATAAATGGCAAGTGAAGCATGGACTACTATGATACACCAATTATTAATAATTCCATCCTACATTCCTACTATGCTACTAGTACTCACAACTATACCTTTTATAAAAAAATAAAAACACAAAAAAAGGGGTAATATTATTTGTGAAGCAAGGAGCAAGGGTCCGACAAGATGTTGGGTGATGATTGAGTGTCCCCACGAGTGCGTGCTAGCTGTCCCACGTGTCTCCTCTTTCATATTCCCAATAATTACACCCTTCATTTCACGACAAATTTAATCCCCACCAATCATCATCTTTTGTGGACCCCACACTTTTTTCTTTCTCTCTCCTCCTGGGGCCGTACGAGGCTCACTTCCCATGTGATATGCACGTGAACTTGGTCCCTCTCTCTAAAAACCCCAAGATGTTGAAGTTTCGTAACCCTACACCTTTTGTCAACTTGCAAAACCAATTCTACATTTCTATGTGAAATGACTTTTTTACCCTTTCATAATTTTTTATCCATCTTCTTATCCAGGGCCGTCTTGGATATTTATGCCCTGGCTCGGTGCGAAATGGACTCTTTTCCTTACAGTAGTAAGAAAAAAAAATTTTTCATGTGCAATAGAAAAGAATCAATCTTACTAATGGATTGATTGATTTTTTCTTTTTATAATTATAAAAAATTATTAATAACAATACTAAACTTAAAGATATATATGGAAGGTTGAATTTTTGGTGGAAGAGATTGAGGAAGATATATGATAGGGGATATCGTGAATTAAGGAGTCGGAGATGAAGATGTGGAAGATTGGAGCGTTTACCATTTACAAAGATCATATTTTTCAAATTCGCCTTTCAAATAAAAAAACCATTTTTTTTAGATTGGGGGCCCTGTGCGGAGGGGCTCTTTGCACACCCGCAACTACGGCCCTGTTCTTATCTTATTTGTGTTGTGTCTTGTTCAATCAATCATAAAGGATGATAGAGTAATAATTATACACCCAACCTCCCCACTGTGGCCTATTTCTGGCATTTAAGATAGGATTTGTAGGGTCCTTCGTTATTTTAATTTCATTTTTGTAAAAATGATATAGGGAGTATGATTTTAAAGCATCTATAAAAAGTCAATAGTGAAAATATTAAACGGACTATAAGGTCAATAACATTAATCGACGTGAGATCTGTCATCAATTTGTTACATAATTTTCAGAGTTGTAATTCCTCTGTTTTTTATATTACAATAATGAAATTTAGGCTCCATTTTTTTAAACTGAGAGAAACTGAACTGAAATTAACTAAACTGAATTAAACTGAGATAAACTGAACTGAAATGAAAATAAATCCAAAAGAACATGGCCTTATACACTATTTGTGTTAATATGATAACGACTCGCCCTTAAAGGTGGCTCTGGCATTGTATTTATACTAGAATCAGATATACAACATATTACATATATATCCTTAGGTATCCACTATTACTATTCACTTAACATCCTTTTACCATATATTGTGATTTTTACGTAAGGAAAAATATAGTCACGTGGGGTCTTATTAGATTCGTCTCGATATATACTTTCAAAATATCAAATTTGTATAATTTTTACAAAAAAATAATTAAAGACATTAATAGTTGAAGTTATGTAAAGCAAGTGTGAACACTCAATTGTTATACTTCCTCCGTTTCTTTTTAGTTGCAACACTTTTTTTCACAAACTCCAATGCAAAATTTGGGTAGGAGAGAGGTAGAGAGGAAAAAAAAAAGAGGGCTCATGTGATTGGAGAGAGATAGAGAGAAAGGAAAAGTAAAAGTAAAAAGTGTTGCAATAAATTAGAAATTTCCCTTTAAGAAAAGTGTTGCAACTAAAAAGAAACGAAGGAAGTAATAGAAAAAGAAGAAGGAAGTATGTGTCAAAATAGTAGGTCGACATACTTTTATAGAAGTAATTTATAAAATAAAAAACATAGATGGGGTATAATATTATTTGAATTCCTTATAATTAAGTGATTGGACTACTCAAATTTTGGAAGATGGGTTTGTCATGTCTTGATCAAAAGAATACTCTGATTACTACTCTTTCTCTCTCTTCCTCTGCAATACAAGTGGATATGAAGTGTTGTAGGGTTGTTCATAGATTTTTTTGCATCCTACCAACCTAATAATAAGATTTGGCAGGCATAACTGCGGAATATCTGAGTGAGTATATATTTTTATACTCTGCCTAGGTTGAAGGTTCTGAGCCCTAAACTTAGTATTAATATTAGTAGTATCATCTTTGGATACTCATTTAAAAGCCTTGTCATTTTGAGTTGGAAGTCATCCCATGCATAGTCAAGCTCACGCCTATACAAGAAAGTAGGTTTAGTCATCTATTCTTAATCACAACTGTAATCGTCTAGTTCTTTCATGTTTTTGAATCTACGAAAAACAATATTTATTTAACTAATGGTTTTTCTTTGTAGAACAAACATATGATTTGACATTATTACTTAGTAGCTCTAATGTGGCTTATTACATAATCAAAGTATGATGTCAATGGAACTCTTGTTTAATTAATAAAAACAGTTTTAAACAAGTTTCGTAAACAACTCTTAGATTTTGTAAAATAAAAAACTTGAAGTACCTTTTTGGCTAGGAAAAGACAGATTGGGTACTGAAAATGATTAACTAAACTTAATCAACCATTCACATGATTTACAACGACATCGAGATGAAATTTTAAGAACTAAGGCCCTGCTCTTTTAGGCGCAGTTTCAGTTCAGTTCAGCTCGTTTTAGTTCACTTCAGTTCAGTTCATATACTTTCAGTGGCGTATCCAGGAATTTAACCATATGGGTTCGGAGTCAGTCAAAAAATAAATTCAATCATTTACTTAAAAAATTAAATACATTAATTCAAACATCAAATTACAATAGCTAAATAGGATATAAATTCGTTGGATTACATCAATAAAAAGTTACAAAAGCATTCTACGAGTTTTCATAGTTTGAAAACATTTTAATACATCATCACTAACTTGAACAAAAAAACTCTCTCAGCAAATGTGACTAAACTAAAGAATTTCAAACATCAAACAATAACAACAATTTCGTCGTCGCCCATATACCCAATACTACTAACTATTTATTATTTAATATAATCTCCAAATAAATTTAAACAATTTACTACATATTGTAATGGTTTAAAAACAGAAATTAATATACTCCCTTTGTTTTTTTATTTGCTACATTTGTTGTGCACGGTTTTCAAAGCATTATTTAACTCTTAATATCTCTTATTTCGCTTAAGTAAAAATTATAAAAATTTGATATTATGAATCTACACGTCGAGACGAATCTAACAAGATCACACATGACTATATTTTTACTTATAAAATAATCAAAATAATCGGTCAAAGTAGTGGCTTCATTCCCAAGGAAACAAAATGTAGCAAATAAAAAAAAAACGGAGGGAGTATTTAATAGGTCTATGAGTATATAAAAAGAATCCATCACGTGAATAAGAATTTGACAAGCTAAGCCAAATGGCATGCTTGAAGTACGATTTAGAGCGTATTACAATGAGTATCGGCTTTTTAAAACCTTCCTAATGGTAAGCTACATCACTTTTTAGCTTGTCATTTAAAAAAAAAAATTATAAATAAATAAAAGTTTCCACATGGCATATCATAATTGGATGTGTTACCCTCTTATTTTTTCAAGCTACCCTTGTTTTTTGGGCTACCCCCCCTCCAAGCGGTTTGTTTTTTTCCTCTCCGGCTAAGTAAACTACATATTTAGCAAAAATTGCAAGCATACCCTTATATGAAACCATTAGAGATGCTCTTATAAGCTATAAAAATATGTAATGATAAATAAGGTAATTATGTAGAGAAAAATGAATATTAAAGGACATGTCAGACTACTTAAAAAATGAAAATGAGAACAGAAGGCTTAACAAAGTCAACAAAATCGGTAATAACTGTTCGCATGAAGCATTTAATAAAAAAATTGAAAAATAGAAAAATTTGGGAGTCGATCCTCCGACCTTGGGCCCATATAGCAGGCGGTATCAAGTGAGATACGAAACCATCCGGCTCCGCCCACTTTTCATGTTATCTATTACATGCTAATTGTATATATCTATTATCTAAATTTTCTTTATTTAAAAAAAAAAAAAACTGCAGATTTTTTTCCCGCAATTCACTGGGTTCACACTTTTACTTCAGTTAAGTTCAATTCAGTTTAGGTCAGCTCGTTTTAGTTCAGTTCAGTTTAATTCAGCCCAAAAAAAATAGGGTATAAAACGGAAATAATAAATCCAAACTCACTAACTAGACGCAGTCCGATTTGAAATTTGTGCCAAGTTCCTCAATAGAAAAGAAGAGTAAAGCTCTCCACCTCAAATGAATAAGTTCATTACATGGAAATTTGTAGCCATATATATCCATGATCATGTATGTGCATGTGAAAGGTGTGAAAAACATAAGTGAAGGAGTAGCTAATGAATAATTATGGTTGTATTTATATATGCCTATGATGATTATCTATATAATACTTGTGATTATATAATGGAAAATTTATTAGAAACAACCTTTTTATACATAATTATAAAAAAAAACAACCTTTTTATACAAGTTTTTGAGAAAAAATTTACCTTTTGAAAAGATCTAGCAAAAGAGGACCTTAATAGATTATTTTGTGCGAGGAACAATCTTGATTTCCGACATCTATGCAAATATATGAAAAGGTGTTCCTAATAAAAGTCTATGTGCCACGTGGCATCTCCTCTAAGGTGCTAATGCAAATGTTCTATTTCCATGTTAAACCTCCCAATTTAAAAAATAACTAGTTTTTTCACCAGGTACCCCTGTGGTATTTCAAAATTCATGGGGAACCCCTGTTGTTTCAAAAATGCACCAGGTAACCTTACTATTTTAATAAAATGCATGAAATGTAACGGTGTTAAGTTTTCGTTAGTCATTATCCCTAATTAACCCTTTAACCCTAATTAAGCTTTCTAACCCTAACTCCAAAACCCTCACCTTAACTCCTAACCCCCTAAGGTCCTAACACCTAACCCCCACCCTAAACCCCAACCACCATAGTCACCCCTCTGCCCTCCCCCACGAGCACCCCCCACCCTAAACCCTAACCACCCAACCACCATAGTCCCCCATCCGCCCTCCCCCACGAGCACCCCCCACCGCCGCAGGCCACCCTCCCCCCCGCCACCCCGCAGTCCCCCTCCCCACCCCCGTAACCCCCCTTTGCGCTCCCCGCAACACCACCCCCAGCACCCCCGCCCTCCCCCGCAAAGACTCCATCCGTTAAGCGGTAACATCATGACCATTTTCATATGATTTGTGCGGTAAATTATGTTATTTGCTTAGCATAGCTCAACAGATCCAACCCCGTGGCTATCGTCACCATCTTGCTCCTCTCAAACATCTTTACTATGAGAATCATCAAAATAACGTGCCACACTTTAGTTTTCGGTTCGTCAAGGGAGCTAATTTGTAATGTCATAAGTGTTTATGTACATACAATAGTGGGATATACGGAGGAAAACCCAACCTCTCGCCGGGGGGGGGGGGTCTGGGGGAGGGCGTAAGGGTGGTGTTGCGGGGGAGGGCGAAGG
This sequence comes from Beta corolliflora, assembly GCA_947648045.1. NCBI lineage: Eukaryota > Viridiplantae > Streptophyta > Magnoliopsida > Caryophyllales > Amaranthaceae > Beta > Beta corolliflora. Next base: position 580,593 of record CANSZD010000756.1, read on the forward strand.
GGGGATACGGGGGTGGGGGGGAGGGTGCAGGTGAGGGGCGGGGGAAGGGGGCGGGGGTGCTCGTGGGGGGAGGGCAGAGGGGGAGGTTGTGGTGGTTGTGTGGTTAGGGTTTAGGGTGGGGTTAGGTGTTCGGGGATTAGGGGTTTAGGTTAGGGTTATAGAGCTTAATTAGGATTAGAGGGTTAATTAGGGTTAATGACTAACGAAAATTTAACACCGTTAGTCATTAAGGGCATTTCATGCATTTTATTAAAATAGTAAGGTTACCTGGTGTATTTTTGAAACAATAGGGGTACCCCATGAATTTTAAAATACCATAGGGGTACCTGGTGAGAAAACCAAAAAATAACATTGTGTAGTTAGGGTGCGTTCTCTTCACCTTAAAAATCCTGAACTAAAATAAACTTATCTGAACAGAACTTATTGGACCCAAATGGACCTGATTGAACCTGATTGGACCTGATTGAACCTGATTGGAACTTATTGGACCTGATTGGAACTTTTTGACTTGATTGGAACTTATTAGACCTGATTGGACCTGATTGAACTTATTAAACCTTATCGAACATATGACCTTTAAAATGAAAAGTGAGAGCTTAACCACAAATCCAACATTAAATCATTATTTACTATTTCAAAATAAATACAATAAAGTCTTACAATTATACTTCCTCTGTTCCAAAATAAGTGAAACACTTGTCTCAAAAAGCTCTCACATAAATGAGAGAAGTGTTTCACTTATTTTGGAACGGAGGAAGTATCTTATTAAAAGACTAAGGCCTCGTTCTTTTGTACTGAGAGAAATTGAACTGAAACTGAATTGAACTGAGAGAAACTGAATTGCATAGAGTAAGGCCTCGTTCTTTTAGACTGAGAGAAACTGAACTGAACTGAACTCAATTGAACTGAACTGAACTGAGAGAAACTGAATTGCAGAGAGTAACTGAACTGAATTGAAAATAAGTTTAAAAGAACAGGGCCTTATACAAATAGTTAGATCCTAACACTTTTTTTCAGTTTGACAGATAGATCCCTAACACTTTAATGGTAATAACAAGAGATTATTGTAGGCATAAAGTACTATTGTCTGGTCAATTTCTTGTAGAAAGTTAAGCTATTGACTCATTAAAACCAAACATGAACAAGACACGTGACTCACATCTTTTATATTTCGACCCCATTTCTCTCCATTATCCCAATTCACAACATAAACTGATGGAGTCAACGCCGGAAAATACTTGGTCAATGTCGAAAAATAGAGGGAAATGGCGTTGAAACATAAGAGATATGGGCCACGTTCCCTGCACGTGTTTGGTTTTAATGAGTCAATGCTGAAAAATACTTGGTCAATACCAGAAAATGGACAAGTTATTTCTTACAATTTTTTTTAAAAGGTATTTTTTTGTCAGATTTTCTTAAAAAAGTTGTTTCTCGCAAAAACTTGTATTTAAAGGTTGTTTTTGATAACTTTCCTCATACAATTGACTCTATATAATTTTGATGATGACAAGGTAAGTGGGTGTTCTTTTCAACTAATTTTTACTTATATGAACTTATTTGAACTTAACTGAACTTCTTTGAACTTATATGAACTTATCCGAATTTATTAGTTCTTATCTGAACTTATCAGAACCTTATGAACTTATTAGACCTTATAAGTCCTTAATTATTAGACTTTATTTGAACTTATCTGAACTTATTGGAATTTATTCGAACTTAATTTTTCTTATATGGACTGAAAATAAGTTGAACAGAACATGGCCTAAACCACTTGATTAACTTGCATTGTTTTACATTGAGTATGAGAAGGGCAATAGTGGTGTAGCTCCAAAAGCGAAAGCCTCTGAGGCAAATGTGCAATGGAGTGCTCCAACAGAAGGGATGTACAAAGTAAATACAGATGCAGCCTTGTTTGAGGGTAGTAAGATCGGAATGGGGGGGTGGTCAGAGACTTCGAAGGTGATGTGGTGGTGGTTGTGTGTGCGCAGATGGATGGAGTTGACAATGTGGATGTGGCTGAAGCCTTAAGCGCGCGCCAAGGAGTCTAAATAGCACTGGAAGCGGGTTTTTCAAACTTGATTTTAGAAGTTGATAGCTTGAAGCTATTTGTTCATCTGAAGGATGGTAGAATGGATTTTTCACCCTTTGGCAAAATTGTTCAAGACATCCGACTTTTCGCAGCTAAATGCTCCTCTATGGCTTATAAACATATTAGGAGACAAGGAAACGTAGTTGCTCATAAATTGGCTAAGTATTGTAAGACCTTAACTTGTATGCAAGTTTGGTTAGAAGAAGTTCCCTCCGAGATTGTTAGTTCAGAATTGCGAGACAAGTGTTCGAGTAATAAAAATTTTCTCTTTTACTGTAAAAAAAAAAAAGTATAATTATATGATCGTATCTTGGATTCATATGCAAGAAAGTTGGAATATTGTCGAGATTGAAAGACAGAAATAAAACCAGTAAACTGGACAAACAACTTGCTAGTGGATCAATAGTGGTCAAAGGATAGAGATAGGCTCAGTTTTCATGGATTGGGAGAAACTGAACTGAACTGAATTGAAATGGGAGAAACTGAACTGAACTAAACTGAACTGGGAGAAACTGAACTGAATTGAACTGAACTGGAATAAAGTTGAACATGAGAGAGTGTCTGAAATGAACTGCGAGAAACTGAACTGAAAATAAGTCCAAAAGAACAGGGTCATATAGTAAGTCAATAGGAACTACACAAATCTTTAATTTCACCAAATAAAATATTATGCTAAAAAGATTTATGAAGCACAATGTGTATATTGCACTTGTATAAAATACTAGTTATTACTTATAATACCACCTTCATAATTTCAAAACCGAAATTTTGACAACAATACCAAGAAAATCCTAATCTAGCACTGATGTTTTTGTATTAATTTTGAATATTTTTGTCAAAGTTAGTATAATTTAACAATATTTGATGATTTTAGAAGAAGAAAGAACATATTTGTGAGATCTTGTTGACGTTTTAATGTGTACTTTTAAAATATCAACTATAATATTATTTTCATAATACGTAATAAAAGATAGGAAAAATTGATTCTAATAATCCAACCTTTGGGCCATTCGCTCAAATTAATCCAACCTTTTGATTATTATTTAATAATCCAACCTTTTAGTACGATCCGCTCATATTGAGCCTTGACCTGTTGAAACAGGTTGGTGACCATTGAAATAGGTTAATTAAACACGTGTCGTATTCTAATTCGTTCTAATCTAATTAATCAATTTTAATTTTAATTAAAATATTTAAAATAAATAATCACAACCACACCACATCACCCACACCCAACACCCCCCACCGGCCACCCCCCCACCACTGCCAATGATAGGCGTGTCGCGCACCTAACAAAAATAAATAACCTAACTAATCCTCCTAACTATGTAGTAGGGTAAGTCAGAGTCGATCCCACAGAGAGAAAGTTGTTCTATGATTAGCCCTTAAGTAATGGTAAGACTAAAGTAGATTTAATATCAAGAATAATGGTGGAATAAACTATACTAATCAATCTATAAATAAAAGACTCTATAGTTAAGTATCCCCACTAGCATGAATTAATACAACAATAATTTCTACACCAATCTAGTCAATTAAATGCTCACAAGGAAAAGTACACCCTATAAAATACCATAAATCTCTCCCGAGTATCTATGGCTTCTCTAATATGCACTCAAGCCTACTCCCGTGGAATCATGCAAATTAAAGACATTAAACGCGGCACTCTAACTTCCTAACAATCCATTCTACCTACTCCCGTGGAGAACTTCATATCCTTAATTGAAATATTCAAATCCGTCAAAACCCAACTCCCGTTGTGATCAAGACAAAGAAATCATAACAATACTAGTTATCCCTAATCTAGTATTGGAATATGCACAATCAATTAAGCAAGAACAATTCAACAATTAGTTTGGGAATTTAAAGAAATAATCATGAATTAATTCACACTAGGGTTCAACTTAACCATAGATTACAAAACTATGTAAGCATAATTGAAATAAATAAAGAAAATAGAGAAGAATAATGAAACATCATAATATAAAACAAGAAGAAAAGAAGAAGAAAAGAGATACTTGAATAATGGAAGGAAGGTGGAGTCTTGAAGAACAATGGAGATCTACAAGTTTCTCTCTCTAACTTCTCTCTCTAAAAACCCTAAGTATAAACTAATAATGATGATATAATTTCTAAGCTGCTCAAAATAATGTTTTTAGTCCTATTTATAAGCTAAGATTAATATAAACCGACATAAGTTAGGTCACGCGGAAGATACGACATTACAGCAGGTTGCACGAGCAAGCAACATATTGCACGGGCGTGCAAGGTCATGCACGGTCGAGCGCAATCTCGCTCGGTCGTGCGAGCGAGGCAGAAGCTTCAGCGACTTTTGATTTCAGGTTGCACGGCCGAGCAGATATCCGCACGGGCGTGCGGTCGAGACAGTGGCTTCAGCTCAACTTTGAACAGCTATAACTTTTGATCCAGAGCTTTGTTTCACACATGCAATATATCGTTGGAAAGCTATTGAAGTCTATTTTCCAACCCAGTTGGAATTATCTCATTATCATTCTTGATTCAAAAGTTACGAGTGAAATGGTGAAGAGGTGTCATATTTCGCACAAGTACACAAAGTCATGTGTATCTTCTTCACTTTCAATCGGTTTTGGGCACATGATATATCGTTTTGAAGGTCATCTATGCGCCTAAATCATCATGTCCTCAAATAGGAGTCCAAAGTACCTGAGATTACATCAAAAGACCAAACAACCCGTGAAAGCATCGTAGCTTACGAAAATGGACCTAAATATGCATAAATGCAAGTGAATGCTCTAATACTACATGAAAATGCACCCTAATATGCAACTAAATGATGTTAGAATATGCACTTATCAAACTCCCCCAAGCTAAACCATTGCTTGTCCCCAAGCAATAAGACATAAACATTGGAAAAGAAAGACGACCTACAATATAGGACTACAACAGGGCTAAACACTCAAATGAAAACATAAGAGATAAAATCACTACACAAACCAAGCATCAATACAAGCTCGAACAAAGCCGCATAGCATGCCATGTATCGCAATCGACTCTCCAATCATACCACATACCATCTCTCCCAATTTAGATTTAACCAAACCCGAGGCACCTCACTATAGTCATGTGCGCTCAAATCTCTCATGTGTTTAAAGGATAAATGATAACACTCAACCTAAAACAAGTCGACTCAGATGAAACATAAACTCTTTAACTTTGACTTTTTGACTCACTTAATACTCAACAATACAATACACAATGATCAAGAGGACTTTTAAGGGTTGTAATGGGGTTGAGGTTAAAGGTATGGAAAATAATTTGGGAATTGTGGTGGAAAAACCAAGAAGGGGGAGCATTATATAACTGAAAACATGACCAAGAAAGGTCACAACAACTCCGTGCAACAACCAACAATCTCCAAATATAATCAACAACACTTTTCACTCAAGAAATTCAATCATAACCCTTTTTATTTCACTTTATTCACAACTTTTTTTTTTCTACTTCTTTTTCATTTCATTTTCACCTTTTTTTTCTTTTTTTTTTCGAACTTTCAATTCAATTTCAAAGCTCACTAAACATACTTTTCCATCCTTCTAAACTACAAATAGAGCACTTCAATTCAATACAAACCAAACCAAAACTAATACTCGCTCCCCCAAGCTAGGCTTAGGACAAATATCGAATGAGGCCAATGGCTTGTAATGTAGGTAGCAATCAAACATAGTCAGAAAGGCTCATCGGGGTTTAGAGGAAGGATAATATGAAAACAAGAATAACTCTGGAGCTGAGATCATGAAATAGAATGAATTGAAAACAAGAATTGGCGGAGAAATTTTATGTTATATATGGTAATCCCTATAATATCCGAGTTGGATCCAAAATTTCCTAGTTGTGAACAAAAAAAGAGAAAGGACGGCTTGTCTAATATCACTCCTCTATTAGTTGATACTTTAAGGGGGTTTTACCTCGAATGAAAGAACAAAAATGGATTCATGAAGGTTTAATTATTGAATCACTTCCTAATGGTATGTTCCGGGGTTCGTTTAGATAATGAAGATCTGATTCTAGGTTATGTTTCAGGAAGGATACGACGTAGTTCTATACGAATCCTGCCGGCAGATAGAGTTAAGATTGAAGTAAGCCGTTATGATTCAACCAGAGGTCGTATAATTTATAGACTTTGCAACAAGGATTCGAACGATTAGGCAGTTTTTCAACTTCAACACTCCTTTCTACATGAATACAATTCGAGATTCCAAATATCAAGAAACTTATTTTCTTCCAAGAAATAAATTAAAAATTAAAACAAGGAATAACAAATATGAAAATAAGGGCTTCCGTTCGTAAAATTTGTGAAAAATGTCGACTGATCCGCAGACGGGGACGAATTATAGTAATTTGTTCTAACCCAAAACATAAACAACGACAAGGATAATCATTCTACTATACTAAAAACTAAAAGGAATTTTATTTTTATGAAAACAAGAATAACCCCACCATCGCCAACAAGCCCCCCAAACCCCCTGCCCCCTCCCACCTCCATCTGCTAACAAGCCCCCCAAACCCCCTCGCCCCTCCCACCCTCATGCCAACACCCCCACCCCACCATTGCCAACAAACCCCCACCCCGTAATCCTTAATCGATGAGTTATTAACAATGGCGGATGAAGGGAAGGGGAGGGGAGGGAGGCTCGCAGAGTCGCGAGCGGAAGTAGGGCACTCGGGAGGGGGTGGGGATTAGAGGAGAGGGGTGCTCGCAGCGACAGGGTGGAGGTGTTCGTAGGGAGGTGGGGAGGGGGGGGTGCTCCCGGGCGGGGAATACGACGCTCACGGGGTGGGGAGGGAGGGGGTGCGTTCGCGAGCGGTGGGGACGGAGTTGAGTGCTCACGGGGGTGGGTGGGGTGGGGTGGGGTGGGGAGGGGGTGCTCGCGGGCGGTGGGGGTGGGGGTGCTCACGGTGGGGATAGGGGAGGGCGGGGGGGGGAGGGGGGTGCTGGGTATAGGGGGAGGAAGAGAGATAGGGAGGGAGGGGTTAGAGGAAAAAAAAGAGATGGAATTTTTTTTTTTTACAAATTCAACCGGTTACCGATTTTCTAGTTCATTATGAGCAGATACATATAAAAGGTTGGATTATTAAATAATAATCAAAAGGTGGGATTAATTTGAGCGAATGACCCAAAGGTTGGATTATTAGAATCAATTTTTCCTAAAAGATATTAAAAGTCAAATTAAATATGTAGAATGGAGACGGTATAAAGGTAAATTGACAAGATAAAAGAAAACGGAGTAGTACCTACTAAAGACTAACGTTTAAAATTGATAGAATTTAACTCGCAATAAAAGGTAGTTTAGGTAAGGGAGTATTTATTTGTTGCTAGACCATTATAGCAAAAGGTAAAATTTTCTAAATAAAATTGAATTATTGTGCATGTCGTTACTTGGAATGGGGGGGAGGTGTGTGTGTGTTCATGATCAACAAGACATTCCACATCATCATGCATGTATTTATATTCAAAGTTTTAACTTAATAATATTTTTGAAAAAGCAATCTTGAAAATGATTAGTCAGCCAATAATAAAGGAAACCTCAAAATCATGGCCATGAGCATGCACAAAACAGAGAAAAAGAATCTTCGAGATTTAAAACATACAAAATCTAAATGAAATTTAAAGTATCTTATGTGTGTAATTCCTGTTTAATCCAATAAAATCGTTATTGACTGACTTATTGTTAACTCGATGATGATGTGGTATCAATTTGCGTCCATGAGTGTCTCATGACTCTCATCCAATAGAAATTCATTTTCCTAATTTATGTAATCACAAGAGTTACGTTTCCATCTAATATTACCAATGTAGGAAAAAATAGTTTTCATTACATTTAGCCGGAAAAGATGGAATCTACCAATTTGACTTTTAATTCCATCTAATATTACAAAATGGTGCAACTAAAAAATTGAGGAAGTATTTGATTTTGGATCAAATTAAAAACCTTGTCCATTGTTATTATTGGCTTAATTTTGATTTTCACATTTGTGAGGGAGTAATTTGATCCTTTTATTTATTAACCATCTGTTAACAAAAAATATAAAAGTTGATATTTTGAAAAAAGATGTTGAAAAAAAAAATCTAAGAACATTATACAAAATAGTTTGTTGTTTTATTAGGAGTATATAGTCTAAGTATAAACAATATGGTCAATATGGCATATGTGAAATTGTGAATAGCATTGGAGACGTTATAGTAGAACAATTAATCACAATCTAATCGACAATATATATCTTCACTCGTTGAGGGTGTTTTTGAACTATTTTACGATGCTATAAAACAACAACCACCTTAATTACAAGATATGCTTCCTCTGTTTCTAAATATAAGATATGCACGTTTTTACAGAAAAATATTTTGACCACTTATATCTCATATAACATAAAAAAATAAATATTATACTATTAGATTTATCTTAAAATATATATTCATAATATTTTTTATTTTTACCAATATAAATTGAGAGTAAGTAACTGCTAAAATTCATGCTCGAATATCGTGTACTCTTAATAGAAAGAAACAAAGAGATGGAGTTCTTAAGTAACGAAAAATTAAATCTTGGAAATTAGCCTTTTATACCTAAAATTGAACTTTGTTCTTTATTTTATAAGGCGTGTTCTTATATGTCGGCAACGACAAAACAAATGCAAATACTATAAGAGCCCTCATCTATATATTACCTCTGTTTTTTTTAGTTGCAACATTTACTTTTTGGCACTATTCATTAACCAACTTTGTTAAGTAATCTCGCACCATTATATAAAAGAAAACATAGTCAAGTGGGGTCTTGTTAGATTCGTCTCAATGAGATGATTCCAAATATCAAATTTTTATAATTTTTACTTACACCCAATATGAGATATTAGCGTTCAAATAAGTGTCTCAGTAAATGTAAAAAGGCAAATGTTGCAACTAAAAAAAAAAGAGGAAGTATACTATATCTTGGGGAGTTTTAACAGGGTTAAGATACTTTCAAAAGCATTACAACAAAGTACATACTTAGTGGAGGTGGTGGGGAACTCCACTACCTACTTGTGCTTGAAAGTAGAAATTCCCTTATATCCCCCCTTACTCTCAAGTATTGACCTGTGTAGTTGGGCTGGCTGACCTGCGAGAGGTGCTGGTCCAGTAGGGTCATTCTTTTTACCAAGGTGTTCCCACTGATTGGGCTAAAAAAAAGTACATATAAGACTATAAAAAAACTAATATGAACCCGGTGCACACTAATTAGTGTGCACCCGATCCATATCACGTAAGTTGAGGCAATAGTACTGATTACGCTTTTCAGTTTTTGCCGCCTTCAGTTTTTCTCTCTCCTCAGATTTTCTCTCTCCTCAGATTTCCTCAGATTTTCTCTCTCCTCATAACTTCTTCCCACTACTTCGTTCTCTTGTAACTTCTGCATTTTGTCTCTCAATAATAACTTTTCATCTTCTTTGTCCTAACTTCTTCATTTTCTCTCTCTTCAAGTTCAGTTCTGTGTAATCTTCTCTGCCCTAACTTCTTCATTTTCAGTTCTGTGTAATTTTTTCGCTTAAATTTAGCAATGGGAAGGAAGACGATCGCTAATCGGAATTTTCCAAAACGTAGTGGTTTGCGTTCATCTGTTGGTGCTGGTCGTGCAGAGGAATCAGAGTTTCCTGGTGTTAATCGAACTTCTCATACTGATGGTAATTATGTTGTTGATTTTGGTTTTTACTATAATTTCTTTTAATTTTTGTAGTTTTGATGATTTTTTAGTTTGAATTACTCTTCGTTCATTTTTTGTGCGATTTTTATTGTTTGCATGCTAAATTTATGTTGATTTTTGTGCGATTTTTGGAGTTCTGATGTTTTTTTAGTTTGAATTACTATTCATTCATTTTTGTGCGATTTTTTGGAGTTTTGAATTTTTTTAGTTTTAATTACTCTTCGTTCAATTTTTGTGCGATTTTTATTGTTTGCATGATAAATTTTTGTTGATTTTTGTGCGATTTTTAAAGTTCTGATGTTTTTTTAGTTTGAATTACTATTCGTTCATTTTGGAGTTCTGATGTTTTTTAGGTTTATTTTTTTGTGATAATTTGTAATTGTCTTATTCTTGTGATGATATAGTATATTTTGACATGATATAGTTTATTTTGTAAATATATAGTGTATTTGTAATTGTACTACTTTTTATTAGTCTTGAAATGATAGTGTATTTTGAAATGATATAGTGTGTTTTGATATGATATAGTATATTTTAAAACGATATAGTGTTGCTGTAGTAGTTCTATGGCAGTGTTTTGGATAGTGTATATTGATATCATATAGTGTGTTTTGACATTATAGTGTATTTTGAGATGATATAGTGTATTTTGATATGATATAGTGTATTTTGATATGATATAGTTTATTTTGTAAATATATAGTGTATTTGTAATTATACTTTTATTAGTGTTGAAATGATAGTGTATTTTGAAATGATATAGTGTGTTTTAAAATGATATAGTGTTTCGTTGTAGTTCTATGGCGAGTGTTTTGGATAGTGTATATTGATATCATATAGTGTGTTTTGACATTATAGTGTACTTTGAGATGATATATTGTATTTTTACATGATATAGTATATTTTGATATGATATAGTGTATTTTGTGATGATAGCGTTGTTGTGATAGTTCTTTGGCAGTGTTTTTGATGATAGAGTATATTGATATCATATAGTGTGTTTTGAGATTATAGTGTATTTTGAGATGATATAGTGTATTTTTACATGATATAAGGTTAGTGTTGTGTTAGTGTATTTGGCCATGATATAGTATGTTTTGACATGATATAGTGTGTTTTCGGCTGATATAGTGTATGTTCTGTACAATTGTTTTTTGTTGCGAGAGCACGCCCGGACATGATGTTAGTATGCCATCTATTGAACAGTAGGATGGAAGAAGTGATGCCGCTAATCCCGGTAATGAAGGCATCTATGCCGGTAATCCTGTTGTAAAAAAAGAGGGAGCAAACAAAGAAGAAGAGGGTAAAAGGTGTAGCTCGGAAGGATACCTTCCAAGCTCCAAAGAAGAGGAAAATATACACCGATCTTTGAAGGACGAGAGGGTAAACCTTGTTCAAAACTACTTTGTGGTAAAAGGCTTTGTGAGTGAATGAAGGTTTTAGTGTTGACAAGAAAAAAGCTGTTATAGAAATTGGTTTTGGATCTTTATTGGATTGATTTCCAGGACTAATAATTCTTTGAGTGGATGGTTGGTGGAGAGGTTTGGTGGTGGTTCTGGCATGTTTAAGGTTGGTTATGGAAAAGAGTTCAAGGTTAACCAATTTGATGTGTATGATGTGCTTCGACCTCCTTCTAGTTGAAGGACGAGATGTGGTGGATGTGTCTAGGGGACCTAATGCGGAGAATCCGCATTTTGAGTTGAAAGCAAGTGGAGGGAGTACTTTGGAGTTGATCGGGATAAAGGCGGATTCCTTTGTTTCTTTTTTATTCTCGTGTTAAGGAATTTAGTTGATGGTGGGGAGGTTTTTCAAAAGTCGTATGTGTTATTTTCTTTTTCTTCTTTTTTAGCTCCAGGTTGCAAATAACACACTTGGATTTGAGGATTGTTCTTGCTGTAAATGAGGTTCGGAGAATTCCTCGTTTGAATTGGTGTAAATATATTTTAGATAGGTTGATGCATGCGAATGTTTTGTTCAAGAATTCACTGTTTGCTAAAGGTGTTCGGGGGCATTATACGAGGTGTATAATTTTGTTGCAGTTGATTTACTTCCATCACTTATAGATTGGTGATGGCGTGCCTCCAACTCGACTGCCTCTGTTGGCTCACTGGGATAATGAGTCAATTGCCAAGAGAATTCGTCGTGAATTATTATGTGATAAGTTTGGAAGTGGTTTGCTTGATGAAACTTATCCAATAAGTGCTAAGTTTTACTTCACCGATGATGGGCAAGTTGATTTCACCCGGATGAAGCCGGTTCAAAAAAAAATTGAAGTTCAGTATGTACCACGTCCTGTATTGAGTGATGATACAGAAGTAGAGGAAGTAGAAGTAGTGATGTACCAAAGAAGGCCGCGCCCAAGAGGAAGGTGAAGGGCAAGCTTCATATTCAGTTTGAGCTTCCACCAGGAAGTCTCACTGATGAAGAAATTACTGCACAAGCTAGAGATGTAAGTTTAAATTTTAGAATAATATTAATTTTTGATATAGTAGAGTTTTGAGTGATATAGTCTGGTTTTATGTGATATAGCGTGATTTTATGTGATTGTGTGGTTATGTGATGCTGGTATGTGATATTATGTTTGTATTTGATATAGTGGTGTTGTATTTGATATAGTGGTGTTGTATGTGATATAGTGTGTACTATAGTGTGTTACTTGTAGTGTAAAAATTTAGAATAATTTAATATAGTGTATTTTAGACTGATATTGTGTTGTTCTATATGATATAGTGTATGTATGTGGTATAGTGTGTGCTTTTAATATTTGATATAGTTCCTTGTAAAAATTGAATAATGTGCCGTTTTGATATAGTGTAGTTCTATATGATATAGTGTATTTTGTATGTGATAGTGTATGTGTTTCTATTCTGATATAGTTGGTGTTATTTTCATATAGTTGGTGTTATTTTCATATAGTTGGTCTTGTTTTGATATAGTGTATTTTTAGTGTTTACATATAGAGTATTACAAATTAGTAATTTGTTTTGATTTTTGTAGGAGCTTCATGCTATGTGGTTGCTGTGGAAGAGGGATTTGGAAGCTGTCTCTCATTGCCACATAGATTCGTTAAAGTGTTTGAAGGACTCTTATGTGGCTGGCATTCCTCCTTCTGATAATCCTTCTCAAGATGATCTTGACAAAATTTTGTCAAGTTCAATTTATCAGAAATACTTTGATGAAATGGTATCAATTGCATATGCTGTCAAGGATTTGCCAGCTGGTTGGGAAGAGGTTTCTAATCCTTCTACTACTGCGTTCCCTAGCATTATAGTGACTCAAATGAGTCAGAAGACCAATGAGATCATCTAGAACGTTGTCAAGAACGTTTTTTATGATGCAAGTGAGGACATGTCCGTAGAGGAGAATACATGGACTGTTTTCCAAAATGGTTTGTCTAGGGGTCCAGCCAAGTCAACTCTAAGGCTGGATGAATATGCAGTTGAGGGTCCTTTCACTCATCTTTCAAAGATGATGAAAGATTTTGAAAATGTAATGCAAGATCTCCCAATATTTTTAAGGGAGGCTGTTGATTATTGTTATGAAAATCAACATCCTTTAGATGGGAGGTAAATTTTTGAATGAAATTTGTTTAATGTATTGTTTTTTATTGAAAATATTCTTACAATTTGTGTTGTTTGTTGCAGTGAAGAGCTCTTTAAGCTGGATGAAGTGTTCTTCTCTATACCTCGGAGTGAGATTTGGACGGTTGCTACTGAGACTGAGATGTTTGAATCAGTTATAGATAATTGGGCAAGAATGATGAATATCAATGAACTCAGTTTCTCTTCTCCTCCAAAAAAGTTTTACTTTTTACTTCTTCTCAGGGTGTAAGAACTTTTTGTAATATATTTTTATGTTGTTGAATTCTTTATCTTTGCATGCATTATTTATTTATTGATAATATGAGTTCTTATGTTGTAGGCTGTATTATTGCATGTGCTTGAAGATGAAACTGATGCTAAACGCATTGATGATTTGATGACATGTTGGAAGTTTCAAATTCAAGACTTGAATATTAATAATATTTCAAAACTGGATGCTGGTGTTGAATTGGTGAGACAATTTCTGTTTTTGAAATTATGATGAAAGCATTTCTTAGTATATATTGACAAATATATAGTGGGTTTGTTTATGATATAGTGTGTTTCTTTATGATATAATGTATTTCTATGTGCTAGTTTAGATATAGTATTAGACAGACATACAGTGTGTGATATAGTGTGTCTGTAGATCATATAGTGTATTTCTTTATGATATAGTGTATTTATGTGCTAGTGTAGATATAGTATTACACAAACATATAGTGGATTTCTATGTGATATAGTGTGTTTGTATATCATATAGTGGTTTTGTTTATGATATAGTGTTATTATTTTTATATTATTATGTTATGATATAATTATTTTTTATTCTCATCTAGTGAGTTTATACTTCTATTTATTTTGTAGGTTTTTTTCCCAATTTTGCTTAAAGGAGCTAATCATTTTGTCCTTTTTGTGCTGGACACAAAGAAAAAGATTGTTTTCTATATTGATAACAAGATTTGGGATGATGATAAGGAATATAAGAAAAAGATGGAGACTCTTAGTTCAACCATTACTGATGTATTTTCAAGTCTTTTCCAACATTATGAAATCCCACAATCTCAAGGTGATGATATGGGTTTATGGGGAATGACAGAAGTCAAAGGGAAGTCGGAAAAAGGTGCATATGATTTGGACTGTGGTGTGTACATACTTGTCCATATGCTACTTTTTGAAGGCTCGGAAGAGTTTGAATGCCCATATTTGAATGATGTAAGTTTAATATAATTATTTCTAACTGAGTTATCTATTTAAGTTTTTTTTATAGTTTCTTACTTATTTAATTTATTTTCAGGAGAAGATTAGGAAAGCGGCAAGAGTCTCCTTTGTGTGGTTGCATGATTTTATCTAATCGAATAAGAATAGAAGTGAGCTTGTGAAAAAGGTGATATCATTCGGATCAAAGAGATCGTAGAGCTGTTGCTTTTATTGAAGAAAATAAAAGGAAGAATGCTAAAGAGAGTAAGAGGATTGAAGAGGAGTTGAGACGAGAAAATGCAAAGAAGAGAAGAAGAACAAAGAAGTTGAGGATGGAAAGAAGAAGAAGAAGACGGGGAAGGAAAAAATTAACTGTCAAATTTACAAAGTAAAACTATATTGATGTATTTGATTGATTTTACAAACAATGTTACTAATCTAATAGTAGGTTAGGGTTGACAGTTGGTTTGTGTTGATATAATAGGTTTATAAACAATGTTTCTTTATGTAATTGTGTAGTCTTGATTGATTTTACAAACAATGTTAGTAATCTAACAAGTAGGTTTGATTTGATGGAAATATAGTGTTTTTTAATGTGATATAGTGTAGTTTTTACTTATATAGTGTTGTTCTATATGATATAGTGTATTATGTATGTGGTGGTGATAGTGTGTTTGTATTTGATATAGTGGGGTGGTATGTGATATAGTGTGTTTTAATGTAATATAGTGTGTACTATAATGTTTATGCATGGTAGTGCCTTGTAAAAATTGAATAATCTTCCGTTTTGATATAGTGTAGTTTTCAATGATATAGTGTTGTTCTATATGATATAGTGTATTTTTACTTGTTGACATATAGAGTATTACAAATTAGTAATTTGTTTTGATTTTTATTGGGTTACACAGCAGGTTTACGTAAATTTAATGGGTTTACAAACATTTTTTCATAAGAATTTATTTATATAATGTACTTCATAACCATATCCTTTCAAAAAAAAAATGCACATAACCAGTCTTATTTTAAACTCAAATGATTAAAAACATTGCATAGTTCTCTTGGTAAAGTATTTTAGAACAGATGTTCTTTTGGAGTTATGCTTCCAAACTCCTTGTGTCTCTTTTTTCCTTTTTTTGATGCCTTCTTGTATGAATCATATTGTCCTTTTATTCGCTTGTTGTCTCTTCCTTTTGTGGATCGCTCTATCCGGATCCAAAACTGTTGGTCTTGGTGCCGATTCTTGTGCATTGTTTTCTTGACTTTCATTAGCTTGTAATCTTTGCAACTGCTTCTTGTAATGCTTTCTCATGAGCTTTAGCTTTTTCTGCTGTTGCTTTTGCTTCTTCAATCTTTATTACCTCTTCAACTTTTGAATTTGTTTTTTTGAAACTTTCCTCTATCACTGCTCTAGCTGGTTCTATTCGGTGGCTCTTTAATATGAGGTTGTAGTACCTTATGGCATGAATGTGTTAGTAATTAGACAAACATATAATGGATTTCTGTGTGGTATAGTGTGTTTATAGATCATATAGTGTATTTCTGTGTGCTAGTGTAGATATAGTTTTAGACAAACATATAGTGGATTTCTATGTGATATAGTGTGTTTATAGATCATATAGTGTATTTCTTTATGATATAATGTATTTTTATGCTGGTGTATAGTGTGTTTACATACCTCCTTATCATGTGCAGCCTCCATGGTGTGAAGCTGTTTATTTCTCCTTTTTCTCTCTTTTCATTATCAAATTTCTCCCAAACTTCTATTTTTTTTCAAATCTTGTCCACCTTGATGATATGTATTTATCTGGTATTTTTTTGGACAGAATGCAAGTGTAGAACTCTTATGGTATGAAAGCACAACCAACCTGATTCTTCAAAATTTCTGCATCCACACTCAATTGTCTTCTCTGGGTAATTGAAGGAGACTTGTTGAGAAGAACCATCAATGCCATTGAGGAAAACTCTGTATGTCAGAATGTTTCCTTGTGTACCAACCAATTCAATTGCACTTGCCATTGCATGTTTGAATTCTTCCTCGAAATCTCGGAAAAGAGTATGTGTGTACTGTGAAGCAGCATGTTTTAATAGCGGACTCATGCAGAGATCTGATTTTGGTATTCCCTTTGTACAATTAAAATCATCCATTTCTTTCTGTCTTCTCCACCTTATTACTGTATGTTGGAATATTGAAAAGAAGTCAGTCAAGCTAGTGGTTTTGCTTGCCTTAAACCCAACAGCATGATTTGTGCTTTCACTTCTCTGTGAAGATAGTATTCCGGCAGAGAAGAAGTCTTTGCTAAATGTTGTACACCATTTTTCTTTCAAACTATACAATCTCTTGAACCAATGATTATCTTCTAGTTTGTATTTTTTGGTCATTGTGCTCCAAGTTTGTTCAAATTCTGTTGTTGTAATGGAACCACTCAGACACTTGTGAAAAATGTTCTTGAATTCCTTATCTGCATTCATCAATCCAAATTGTTGATTTGCATTTTGACTCAAATGCCATAAACATAGCCTGGGTCTTGAGGTTGGGAAAGCCTGTCAATGAGTTCATTTAATTAGTTTTTCAAGTAATATCTATTGCTCCTGCAATAGTACATAACAGAAGTAGAAATGTCACATAAACATGAGTACCTTTTTTATTGCTCCTGCAATTGCAGCATCTTGGTCGCTGAATATAGTTATTGGACATTTACCTTTCATTGACTTTTTGAATGTTTCAAAAACTCATTCAAATGATGGTATTGTCTCATCCGCAAGAAACGCACATGCAAACATTGTGTTTTTCCAATGGTTATTAATTCCTACAAATGGTGCACAAATAAGATTATACTTGTTTGTCCTATATGTAGTATCAATAACCATAACATCTCCAAAGATTGTATAGTCCTCAAGCATCATAGAGTCTCTCCAAAACAAGCAGCAAATCTTTCCTTAATCATTCAATCTTACTCTAAAGAAGAAGTTACTATCTGTTTGCATCTGCTCATAAAGGTTATCAACTACATTTTGTGAATCCTTTCCCTCAATTGGTTTTATTTTGAGTCTATAGCAGCAGTTGAAGTGGTCCTTCATGGAATGACCCAATACATCTTCACCACCTGCTTCTGTACTCATGTATTTGAATGAATCTATCGGTCTCAGTCCACACTCTTGCATAGCTTGTATGGTTTGTTTCTTTGGATCACTCATCTGACGCTCAGATCTATGAAGGTAATTTAGTGGTTCTCTTGTAAGTGGATGATTGTGTTTTATAACATGCTGCACAATCTCATAGTGTCCTTCAGGGTTCATCCTTGCTCTAATCAGGGCAGGACATTCAGTTCTTGTGATCATAACTCTTCTTGTCCTTTGTTTCTTTGAATTGCTGTCTTGTATCATTATATCTGTATTATTGTCTCCCTGTTTTTCTTTGATTTTGGTATTTCTTTTCCCTTGAGCAGAGCAGACATAGTACTTTTGATGCACAACTGATGTCCCTTCTTTTTTTCTGTTTTTGGATTTTCTAACACTGAACCCTACTATAGCAGCATGCTGACAATATAGCTCATGTATATCATCCAATGTTGGTCTTACTTGACCAAGTAAAACTCCTCCAATTTCATGTTTATTCAGTGATTGTTCAGTTGAACCTGTTATAAAAGATTGAAGATATTTTTGTCACTTTTATTATAGTGTATGTATATATGATATAGTGTATCTATTTATGATATAGTGTATGGGTGTGTGATATAGTGTATTTGTGAGTTATAGTCCATTTTTGTGTTTCATAGTACGCAATATTTTTGTTATATTCTATAGTGTCTTTCTGTGTGGTATAGTGTATCTATTTATGATATAGTGTATTTATGTGTGATATGGTATATGTTTGTGTAATGCATTTACGTAAATATTTTCTATATATGCTAGTGTGTTTCTATCTGATATAGTGTATCTATTTATGATATAGTGTATGTATTTATGATATAGTCACTAGTGGAAAAAAAACTATATGTCACAACACAACCGCTGCGGTCCTTAAGAGAACCGCAGCAGTAAATCCTTGAAATTTTGGGTGGGAAATTTGGGAACATAAACCGCTGCGGTTCTCGAGAAACCAAAACGGTTAACGTAAAACCGTTGCGGTTCTCTGTATCAGCTTTGTTCGGTGAACCGCAGATGGTTAATACTATTTTTTTCCCCTTATTTTCAAAGCCCAAATCTCTTTTAAGCCCAAATATCTTCTTCTCTTTGCTCACCGATCTTTGATCTATCATCCAATCATCCGTCATCCCTCTCTCTCATCCAAATGTCTTTCTTCAATCGCTCCTCCTAATCCATCTCTCGCCGTCGCCGATCTCCTAATCTTCACGGCGCCACTCATCGCTTCTCTTATCTTTCCTCACTCAATCCTCCTCTAGCACTCCTCTCGCACTCTTGGAACGAATTCGTGGCGGTTCTTGGCAACGAATCGCCACCGGGATCGGGCGAAGCAACGAAATGCGAAGAATTCGTGGCGGTTTTTGGCAACGAATCGCCACCGGATCGGGCGAAGCAACGAAATGCGAAGATTTCGTGGCGGTTCTGCACTCGCTCACCGTCGCTCGTCGTCCTCTCTCAACCTTCACTCGCTCACCGTCGCTTTCTTACACAAGGTCCGTCGCCGTCTCACACCTTCCCGTAATTTTATTTTTGTTTTCTTGTAATTTAATTCATTTGTAATTTCATTTTTCGTTTTGATTTTCAATTAGATCTAGGGTTAATGTTTTTGTTAATGCTTGGATATTGAATGTTATGCATCTCTCTCTAGATTACGAAGTCCGTATTCATCCACTACAATTTTGTTTTCTATATAAAAAGTTCGGTTTCAGATCTGCTCAATTCAAGTTTCTTTCGAGGAAAGAAATTCGGGATTCCAAAGGTTTATTCGGGTTTCAAGACTTAAATTTTGCAGTTTGTTTACCATTAGAAGTTTAGTTTCGAATTTAGGACTAGTGTTATTTGCGGTTGCTAATGCCCTTATTGTTGTTCTTTGTTAAGAAATGGTGCGCTCGAGCAAAGAACTTTACAAGGAAATTGAGGTAGAGTTTGAGATATGGCCCTCGGTTCTTTGTTTATAGTTTATACTTGATAGTTTGGTATATACACATAATTTGATTGCTTTTTTATTCATTTTTTACGGGTGGCAAGTGTGGATTCTTTTTCGGGGAAGAGAAAAGGATTACATCATTTTATCTTGTGTCAGGAGTAATGAACACCAGGTTATCTTTCTGGATTGTTTATTGACGTTATTTGTGCTGCTTTTTTTTGGAGTTGTCTATATATATATATAGAAAATGTTGGAGTTTTCATTTGGATATTCTGGGGGGAGGTGGCAAGTCTCCTGGTTGTTAGTTTGTCTGTATCGAGTGTACTGTATGGTTGTGTCACAATATCACTTGGCTCAATAGCTACACACGTGGTTCCTTGTGATGATCATATTACCTTTTACTTGGTACATCCTTTCTTTGTATTGTAAGTTGGCCTACATATTATGACATATAGGTGCTCATTTTGAGATGTGCCCACTTGAACTATATTCGAGATCAAAATGTGATCCATAAAACTTTAGCACCGGATGTGTTAAGCTGTATGCATTTTTTGCATGTATCTTAAGAATGATGGATAGTAACCTGGTTGATCTTCCCACCTTTGCTGGGCTTCCTTAAGTTGTTCCTTTTTGGTTCCCGACATCTCTTTGCAATGTTTTCTTAGACATATTGTTCAAACTTAAATTTTTGTAGAAATAGATGAAAGAGCTTCACAACTAAGAATCTTGAGTCTCATACACTTTGCTAAAAGGTGACCATTAGATTTGGGACCTGAGACAGTAAATATGGGTTTCATGAGACAGTTCTTTTTTATGCATTGAGATCATTACACCAATATCACTTTTCGTGTCAAGAGACGAGTATCTTCGTCCCACATCAATGTTCTTACTTTCTACTGAGAGATGTTGATCAATGTCTGCACATATTAATTTAACCTATGCACTTTGTTTATCATGATGCTTTTGGTTTCCCTCATTCAATTGTGATATATGTTCATTTATTTCGATAGCTACATAAAATATCTAATACATCATTTATATTCTTTTTGTGTTTTTTAATCCTTGTGTTTGTTGAATGACTAATCTTTATATGGTGTGAAGGGTGTATCTGTTTTTTTCTTTTTTTAAATAATCGGGATTTTGGTTTGGCATTCGTTTGCTTGTGAAACGTTTTGTACTTAAGATCAAGAAAAGGAGGGATTTGTAACTTTTTAATTGCTTACGGATGTTGAATTGTTGAAGATATAGTGGCTTGTCCATTATTTTGAAACTTGTGTTGTATCTTGATGTTTGCAGTCAATTGATATTCTGTGTTCAGGGTATTGGATTCCTCAATGATCCTCGTAGGCTCAATGTTGCACTGACACGTGCCCATTATGGTACACGGTCCTGTTGGAGCAGTTCCTCAAGTCCCTCAGCCTGGTAGCCGCGGTTTTGGTGCCGGCCGTGGCGTTCTACTCCCATTGGAAGTCATTTACAACACCAACAAGGCTCACAACAACCTATTGGAAGTCTTAGGCCTAGTTTCAACTTTCCACTGGAAAGTCCCAATGGCCAACCTTCTGTTGGTGGTCCATTGTCACAACCTGGTTTTGTTTCTAATGTTAGTAATTTTGTATGATTTTTTTTATTTATTTATTGTTTTTTCTTGTTGGTTTGAATGTTTGTTATGTTGAATGGTGTTGGTTATCTTTGAATGTCGGATGCCCTGTTCAAGGACCTAGCCAATCTTTCCGTGATGGGTTCTCAATGAGTGGAATGTCACAGGTAATTTGATTAGCTCTATTCAAGAGAGGTCCATACCTTCATGTGGCTACCCTTTTAACTTTGTTTGATACTAATACATGTGAACAATTTTTTTAGGACTTCTTGGGTGATGATTTTAAGAGTCAGGGTTCACATGTTCCTTATAATATTGCGGAGTTCTCAACACGGGTATGATAATTGAACTATTGCTTGTTTATAGTAGTTCTTGTACTGTGTGCC
This sequence comes from Beta corolliflora, assembly GCA_947648045.1. Classification (NCBI taxonomy): domain Eukaryota; kingdom Viridiplantae; phylum Streptophyta; class Magnoliopsida; order Caryophyllales; family Amaranthaceae; genus Beta; species Beta corolliflora. Next base: position 602,238 of record CANSZD010000756.1, read on the forward strand.
TCGGGTTTTACTTGTTTATGGCTTGTTGTATGGCTTATTGTCTCGAATATTCATGGTAAACTTGCTATAGAATGTCTCCTATGCAATGTGTGCTTTCACATCTAATCTGACAAGTTTGATGCCTAATATGTTTGTTTTTTTCAATTGTTCTGGTACTGGATAAAAATTCAGATCCTTTTGTTGATGCAAATGCTGAGATCTCTGATATTGGATAAAAAGATTATGTGCACATCCGTGTACAACAAAGGAATGGTAGAAAGAGCCTGACAACAGTACAAGGATTGAAGAAAGAATTTAGCTATAACACAGAGCAAAGCTCCTGATGGAAAATGCAGACTTAGCCATGTAATATATGCATACTTAGCTAGATTATAGTTGTTAATATTCATATGTATCTAATTATTTATACTTATGCTTCAATTGAGCATAATATGCATAATAAAATGATTATTGATATATATTATTGATTTTCTATTTATTAATAATGAAAAAATGCAAAAAAAAAAAATTTTTTTTTTTGATTTTTGGGGTGGTTAACCGCTGCCAAAACCGCAGCGGTAAATTATTAACTGATGCGGTTCAGAACCGCAGCAGCTAAAATTTGGCTACCGCTGCTAGTCCAACCGTTGCGGCCAAAAACCGCAGCGGTAAGCCCGGTTTTGACCGCAGCGGTTGAACTTTATTCCACTAGTGAGTGTATGTATGTGATAGTGTATCTGATATAGTGTATCTATTTATGATATAGTGTATCTATTATGCTATAGTGTATGTATGTGATAGTGTATCTATTTATGATATAGTATATGTATGTGATAGTGTAACTATTTACCTGGAATGACAGCTGAATTAGATTCATCAATTAATACTATAGCATATTGCTCGTCAACTTGATTATCTAGCTCATCATGAAACAGAACGACATTATCTACATAAAATTATAGTGTTAGTGCATTGCTTAATCAAACAAATGATATTATTTACTTCGATGTTGTTACCTTCAAAACTTGGTGTATTATTGAGATCTATTACGAGTGGATCTCGATGCTCATTTTGGATTGAATTGTGATGCTGTTCGTCGTCGAGTACTTCAATGCTCGGATTTAGGTCGTCTATATTACATGCTACAATACTCTGATTGAGATCTATTTGATTAATTAAACCCGAATTTTCCATGAATTTGTCGTAGTTGTTCAATTGAATAGGAAATTGTCGAAGAATCAATTTCGAATCAATTTAGTGTTACAATTATTGAATCAAATAAGAACAATGATTTGATTCTGAATGAGATGTACGTAAATTTAAGTTTCGTATGAAATTGATTGAGAAATAATTTGAATGAAGAGAGAGAATAGTTTGCAGAAATTTTATAGCTATAGAATCTTTGGTTTTTGGAAATATTGAAGAGAGAGAAAATCGCAGATTTTGGAAATATCGAAGAGAGAGAAATTCGCGCATTTTTGGAAAGTGGGAGTGACTACTTTGTACGGGTCACGTCTCAGGCCTACCCACACTATTTTTAATGTGAACCAGGGTCCACGCAAAGACGGATGGATAAGACTAACACTAACAATTAGTTTTTGCTAATTAATAGGGTACTTAGGAAAAATTTGACACGGTAGGAGTTGTAGTTTATCTATTTATGTCTGTGTGATATGATGAAATCTAATAAAATTCGACTAGGGGGAACTTTTTATCAGCTCTTCTGCTTCTTCTCTCTTGAAGTTTTATTTTTTTTCCTTGAAATTATGTCTTTCTTGATCCTCTGGGCCTAGTAGTTGTAAGACCCTGATTATCACCCCTTGCAAGAAGGATCCTCAATTTTTCCCCTCCTTGCAAGGGAATTCTCCTTACGTTTAAAAGAAAAAAAGTAATTTATTTGAAATTTGAATGTCTCGTTGTTCTGCAATAAATACTTCCTCCGTTTTTATTGATTCTACCATTTCGTCTTTGGCATTATTCATCAACTAATTTTGTTAAGCTATTTTGTATCATTATATAAAATTTAATATAGTCAAGTAGGATCTTGTTAGATTAGAGAAGTCCCAATGCAAGGATTCCAAGTATCGAATTTTTATATAATTTTTACTTTTACGCAATTAGAGATATTGACGTTCAAAGAATCATCTCTACAAACGAGGAAAACGAAATGGTACAATTAAAAAAAACAGAGGAACAAAAATTTATTTCTCTTTCTTCAATCTCATTGATTCCGAACCCTATAAGATGACTTTGACTAATCAAAACATAATCTCTATTATATATGGGAACTCTTGAGCACTTTGGTGTTCACCCTTTTTGACCAATATACCCCCAACTAAAAAAGAAAACTACAACACCTACCACTCTATTAGTTTAAAAATAAAATTAAAAAAGGGGAAAACCAATCAATGTAACAAACAACAAATCAGTTACCACTTATTCTTCGACTTTGCACGCTATGGTGCATATAAGGCTAGTAGAACTTATATGAATTGATACGTTATCGCAAAATAGGATTCTCTACATTTAGCTTAATCACAGTATAGGTTGGCCCCATTTGTTTTGTTAATCTGCAAAAGACAACTTAGGTGAGATTAATCATAGATTAAAGGATGAGAAGAAACATCGTGCTACCACATTGTTCACCTCGGGTTTCCCTCTCCCAACATCAAGTTGCATGAAAACATATGAACTCTTCCATTATTACAAATCATGTGTATCCAACGTCTTGAACTATATATCCAGCACACACCCAGCAAATCACACGTGTATTCCAAGCATCCCACACGTGCACTCACAGTCAATGTTTTCTCTTTAGAGATCTGGTCAATGGTCAAATGATGGGCTTTAAGATTAACCCAATAATTAGTATTTACCTTAGTAGAAGTAGAATCCCGGGAAACCCCGGTTACGTGGAAGCACGTACGGTTGCACCACAGTCGTTGGATTTATATTAATTTAATCAAGGCCGTTAGTCCCAAGATCAACCCACACGTGCATTGAAAGTAGAAGTGGGTGCAAACATATCTGGACCCCCCATGTGACCGGCTTAGCTGGTCACCATGTGACTTCGTGGAAACGGTTAAGGTGATCGTTAATCAAAAGATCTTGTTGGGATTAAGAATGATTAAGGTATTTTATTCTCACCTTAATTCATAAACTAATTAGTTTGAGCACAATATAATATGTTGAACCCCCCCAAAAATAAATTTAGTTCAGCAATAAAACACATAAACCTAACAAGAGTTTGCTTAACAAAATTGAACCTATATTGAGATTTTTTTTTTGACAGGTATATTGAGATTCTTAATGTACTTGGGATATGATATGTTTATTGTATAAAGTGGGCTAAGATCTATACACATATTTTAGGTTGGATATAAAATTCGACTGACTGAAATCAAAATCACAAATGAAATATATGGAAAGAGTATACTATATACTCGAGAGTGGATATATGTGGGCATATGCTCCACGGATGACATCTATGCACGGTCGTGTATAATATCAAGTTTACCTTTATCTAGTTTTATTCAATTGTATACTTCCTCCGTTTTTTTTACTCGCAACACTATTTATTTCATCAACTCCAATGTAATTTTTGGATATGAGAGAGGTAGAGAGGAAAAAAAGAGATGGGGCCATGTGATTGGAGAGAGATAGAGAGAAAGGAAAAGCAAAAATAAAAAGTGTTGCAAGTAATTAATTATATCTCTTTTAGGAAAGTGTTGCAGGTAAAAAAAAACGAAGGAAGTACTAAAAATTGCAAAGATAGGATGATATATATTATAAATTTTGGTTTATCGAATTATAAGACATCACATTTACTATATATATACACTCGAGCGTGAATAAGTTAATTGAAAGTTTGAAATTGTGTTAGACCCTTGTTTGTTGAACTTTTGGTTAATTGTGGAGCTTGTCAACATGTAAAATTGATCAAGTATAATCCAACCGAACCTCTATTGGATCATTTATGTGTGGCATTGCCTATATATATATATTTACCAGTCTCATCTTATGTTTGGCTTAGCAAACATAGGCAAAAAACGAGTCTCTAAGGATCAATTTACTACCGGCCTTACTTGTGGTCTAGTCGTGCTTACTCCTATGACGTTTAACTACTTTTTCCATCACTTTTAATTTTTGAGGGGACTTTTTTCCATCACTTATTATGCTCTAATGGGTATTTATCACATCTCATAGTTTGAAAGTTGAAAAAGAAGGGTAAAACAATTTGATATCTTAACTTTCCTACATTTAAATAGTGAAGAATAAAAAAAAAAACATTAGAATCGCGGGATCGGTGCGAACATGTAACTTAAGGTTAAGGTTGATCCGATTTCGACCCCAAATGACCTGATTTGAGATGATCCCGTGAGGACGTGACCCAAGTAACTCAACCAATAGTCGAGTGCTAACCCAATTGATAGGTCATGTATCCGTGTAGCACATACTGATACAGTGATACTGCTCCTGTTACATTTGAACAAAATACCAGTTTAAGTATTTTCCTATGGGTGATTGAATTAATTGGTTTACACCTTCCATGAATTTGCCAAACATCTCTCTTTTAGTCTTTTGGCTAGTGGGAATGGGGTTGCACGTGTGGTGGTATGGACAATATAATGTAATCAATTTATTAAGATGAGAATTACATAGACGACGATCTCCTTACTATTGTCTCAAAGGTGAGGTGGGAACGAAGGGTACTTCAGTAAAATGAAAATAATATTTTTGGAAAGACATATAGAACTTAGAAGTACTACTAAGTAATAGGGAAGCATGTTTGGTGGGTGGGATTTCCCATAATTGGGAATGACAGAAAATACAATTGCACATGATAGGTGTAATCATTAGAATAACTTCAATCACAATTGTGAGATTGATGTTAGCCTAATCATGATATGGGAGGTTTAATAATGAAACTTCTGGATCGCCCTATAATTAATCAATTAATTATACTCCAATAATTTTATATTCCATTAACAAACTCAAATCAGTGTGCATGATGGATTTGTCATAGTTGCGATGGATAGAGGACCCACACTAATCATAGTTCTATTCTCCAATCATATCCTCTGATTATTTAAATTTTGATCATGTGGTTAAGAATATTAAGTAATACGACACTAAAGAATAATTGCAACTTGGACCAAATTGAATCTAGCACCAGTTAATTTTGACTCTTGTTATGAGATTGTCATGCATTTGATACCATTTTCTTAGAAGAGTAATGATTTTGTCACCTCTAAAGTCTTTAATGTATATCCTTATAATTCCTTATGTATAAAATCTTTTATTTTCTAAAGAGTATGAATATATAGTATATAAAAATATAGGCTTTAGTTCTTTATGTAACATCCAACCATTTTATTTGATTACTCACTTGTTTTGCTTGTCAACATATTGATCCACGATTAATATATTAACTAGTATTTTAGCCCGGACGATGCCCCGGGTTAGTTACAATTATCAAATATATTATCATTCATAAATATCATACTTGATTTTATTAACTTTTCTTAATATTATGTCTAGTGCGAAATTGAAAAATGGACATTATGATATGACAAGTTGTTTAAAAAGATTTTAAGAAATTGAGATAAAAATAACAATTTTATTGGAATTAGGTATTAAGAGAATGTTATTACTTAATAAAAGTGTTAGAGATCAAAAAGCTTGTCTATGTCTTTATAATTACATTATAATTATAAGATTTTATTATGTTTTACTTTGAAACATTAAGCATTGAAATTGTAGTGGATTAGTGGTTAAACTCTCACATTTCATTTCAAAGGTCTTGTGTTCGAATCCTAGTAACTACACGTTGTTAATATATTTAAATGAGATTATAAACATGTGTATTAGAAGTTTGAGAAGAGTGTCATGTGGCACCGTTCCTTTGATAGGAACACCTTTTAATATATTTGTATAGATTTAATATACGTACACACATGTACATACATGCATACGTTTATTCATACATACATGCATGCATATTTAATACACATGCACGCCTATATGCACATATAATATATATGGTTCAATGGCAAATTTGAAAAGTGAAATAATAGCTAATAAAAGTTTACTTACATCGTCGCAAATTATATATATATATATATATATATATATAATATTATATTATATTATGTGTTGACCTCTGCTGTACTCCCTTTGTTTTTACTTAATAGAGACATTTTGACTTTTGATACTATTAACTACCTACACTTTGACCATCTTTTTATCCATTATACATAAGAAAAAATATAGTTATGTCAGGTTTTCTTTGATTTCTCTCAATGTGATTTTTTTTTTCAAATATCAACTTTTATATTCATCCATGTCCAAATAGAGAAATCAATGGTAAAAAATGTGCTTGACAAATATGTTCAATCTAAATGTCCCTATTAAAAAAAAAGCAGAGGAAGGATGATCTTAAGAAATTTTGAAACTTATGTTCTTATTCATATGTTAAAAATGAATTTATGATCTATTGAATCAAGTTAGAGTCAACAATTTTGAATTTTTTTTTGGTTTGATGAACTCTAAAGAGCACAAGTGTTGGAGTAGTGTAGTTTTTTGTGTGTTGGAGTTATTGCTTCTCGTAGAAATAGAGAAAGCTTGTTTATGTAGTCTCATTCTAAATTAGTTTATTTTTTTTACATCCACATATTAAAAATTTGAAATTCATAGAGAATGAGATTCCTTTAGATATTGCCTTTTAAAAGAAGTGTAATTTCATATGGTCATATGCATATTGAATGATTGATTAATTTATCACAAATTATTAGAATAGGCGGTTTACTTTTAACATAAAATTAGACAAATCAAATCCTCCATTTTTCTAACAATCCGATTCATCTAACTCTAACCCAACACTATCCCTATATATCTCGCACCAACCTAGTCGCCCCTTCACTTCTCCTTCCTTTGTTTTCCTTTGAATCTCGAACTACAACAGACAATTTAAAAAAATAACACGACAATCTTACTGAATGGATTAAACTAGTCACTAAATGGATTAAAATAGTTACTGAATAGATTAAATAATGTGATTATTGAATTTTATAAACTGGTCACTAATTAGATTAAATTGGTCACTCAATAGATTAAACTAGTCACTATATTCAGAAAGGTGATCGATTCTCTTCTTAATATTGGGCTTGGTCCGTTGCCTAATTTTAAATTAAAATTAGACGGTCTCTTACAAGTAGGGGTGTAAGTAGATTGGACTGGATTGGACTTGATTGGACTTTGCCAAATCCAAATCCAGTCCAAAGTTTTTTGGACTCGGGAAATTGAGTCCAAGTCCGATCCAAATATTTTTTGAGTCCAGTCCAGTCCAGTCCGATAATTTTTTCTTGAGTCCGAATCCAGTCCAATCCAGTCCGATTATTATATTATTTTTTTCCACCGATTTAAATTCAATGATTCACAACGTTTTCTCATAATTGAATTTGAAAAATTAAGCTCATTATATTCATTCCATAAAATAAGTCACATACATCTTTTATATTATATATATAAATATTAAATATCTATTATATATATAAATATTTTTAGACTAGACTGGACTGGACTTATTAGACTTCAAAGGGGTGAGTCCAAATCCAGTCCGAAAATATTTGGACTCGAAAATTTGAGTCCGAGTCCACCAAAAAATTTCGATCCGGTCCACCCGACAAGTTTGGACTTGACCGGACGGGACTCTGACTTTCGCAACTCCGCTTACACCCCTACTTACAAGACCAACTGTTAATTTATAGAGTAAATATTAATATCATCGTGCTGCATGTGGGCAAAACGGGGGTAAATGCACATCCTAGTAGTAAATGAGTAAATTCCATATATAATGTATATTTATGCTCACTTTAATTGATTTTGTCTGAAATATTATCTGAACTTATTTATCAGAACCTATCTTATTTTTGTGTTAAGTTGTCTGAAATTGTATGAAAACAACTTATTTTGTTTGAACTTATTATATCTTAATTTATTAGAAGTTATTTTTCTAGAATTAAGTCAAAACATTCAAAATTAGTTGAACTGAATGGACCATTATTATTATTATTATTATTATTATTATTATTATTATTATTATTATTATTATTATTATTATTATTATTAATTATTTAGTAAGATAAATTACATTAACGCCATTTCACAGGACACATAAAAACAACCTACCCCAAAGCCTCCAAGACTTACCACCCTTCTACTTCCTCATTCGCGAGGGAACTGGCAATTATGCTTTTCGTTCTTCCCCTTTATTGTCCTTTCTAATTCTTCCAAACACTATACATCCTAGAGGCCTTAATGATCCTTTACAAAGGAACACTATATTTGACAGTTATATTAGCTATCAGGAGTGAATGTCAACTAGTTGCTAAAGTTTTGAGAATGTGTTATCCAAAATTAGGTACAACTTCGTCCAGATCATTGGCCTCTTTAACTCTAAAAAGGGCACCCGGAATCATATATGGAAAGAGGTCAGCAACACGTTATACAATCTTGGCTATTGGGCTGGTGGTGAGCAAACGGAGGAATACGTGTGATAAAACTGGGCAACTAAGGCCCATAGTGTATTTTTGATGATTAGGTACTCAATAAAAGTTTGGGCCTCTCATCACTTGGCGAAAGAATTGGCCCAAATCATATCTACAGTTTTAAACTTATACTCGAAGAAGCATCAATCCCAGCTCTTTCAAGAAGCATCCAACGAAGGTCCCACCCCAAGAACACAATACTCTTCAATCTTCATACTTCCGGGTCAAAATAAAGTCATAAAGTGCCCTATTTAATCATCATATGTTGTGTCTTGACTCTTGGGTGCCTAGTAAGGATTGATCTCACAACTTGCGGTCTTGTATATACAACTTTTTTCTCTCTTCCAAATTCTCCTCAATTTGGTTCTTGAGAGGAGTATTTATCTTGTCTTTACAAATCTAATAGTACTTCCCCCGTCTCTATATAAGTGTTCCGTTAAGTAAATTGACACTATTTATCAACTAACTTTGACTCTATTTTCTCGCTTTTATATAAGGAAAAACATAGTCAAGAGAGATTTTATTAGATTCGCCTCAATGTATATTTTTAAAATATCAACTTTTTAAGATTTTCACTTGTGGGAAATTAAAGATATTAATGATCGAAGAAATGCATTTGGTTACGTAAAAAAGTGAGTGTAACACTTATTTAGAAATGCAGGAAGTATATTGTAAAATGCACCATGCTAGGAAAATTCTATCCACTCACTGTAAAATTTAGGGTCTTGATGGAGCAAGTAATTCTATAGTGTAGTACTCATATACAATGAAGTATCCACTTTATATCCTACACACGTAATTTTTTGTAGGTTCATGAATTGTATAGAGCTGAACTTCAAGTTTTGCGTGTACCGAGGTCTTGTTTCGTGGAGGCAAATGAAAGAACAAAAATTATCAGAAAAGACAATCTAATTTTAACATAAAATTAGACAAATTCAAACCTATTTTTTTTGCTAACAAGACAATTCCACCTTACTCAACTCAACACTATCCCTAGACATCTCACACCAACCTAGTCGTCCATTCTCTTCTCTTTTCATTTGTTTCCTTTGAATCTCGAGCTACAACAGACAATTATTTTAAATAAATAACCCGTTAGTCTTATCGAATAGATTAAACTAGTCACTAAATGAATTAAAGAATGTGATTATTGAATGAATTATACTGGTCACTAAATAGATTATGATCACTAAATATATTAAACTAATATTAAATTAAGAGTTTCTTAAGACCAACTCTGTAAAGATTCATTATCGTTGGACTTGTTCTTGGAGGTTTTCCAACCATCCATACTTTTCCTTCAAAAATTGCTCTTAACCTTGGAAATTGCTAAAATAACCATTATGACCCATGTATAAACACACCTAAAAATTCAAAACAACAAAATTTGGAAATATTGACAACATAAATTATAAGTTTTGGGAGTCTTTCTATATTAATCTCATGTTTGAATTATTTCTAATTAATCCAAATCTCGAATGCACTTTTCCGATATTGATCTTGAATAGTAAGTAACCTGTTGAGCCACTTAAAAGTTCAAACAATGAGGTGACATACTGACATTCTATTGATTTTTAAATTAAAAAAAAGGAAACATAAAATATAAATGGAAAGTAAAACCATAGTTGAATTTGCTCCCCCTTTCTATCTTCTTTGAAATGGCATTCTGTACCCACCAAAATCTTCATTAGTGGCATCAAGAAAATTCATCAATTTCAGCCATGTATCCATCACAATTTTGAAATTAATTAATGGTTGAGCCCTAATATCACATTTAAATTTTTTAATGTCAGGGTTGTGAGTGCATAGCGCAAGCTGATTAAAGATGTTGAAATTAAGCAAATTAATTATTAGATCCTGTGAATATGTATTATTGTATATATTTGGGCTTGTATTGTTCTCTATATTCTTTTGTATAGCATGGGCCTTGGCTCTCTAATTATAGGTTGTATATAAACCTCTGTTTGCTCAGTAATACAACTCAGAGAAATCATTAAACCTAATATCTTGACATGGTATCGGAGCCTTGTTAACAGCTCTTAATTTTTTTTATTTTTTTTCTTGCCGGCGCCGAGCACCAATGTCATTCTTCATCATGACTAAGGCTACCAAGATCGAAAAAATTGACACCTCATCTCCTTTTTACCTAGGCTCGGGCGACCAACCCGGAAACCTTATCACTCATGTTTTACTCACCGGCGACAACTACGTCGCCTGGGCGCGAGCCATCACTCTTTCTCTCAAGGCTCGGCGTAAGTTCGGATTTCCTGATGGGACTATTGATAAATCGACCGATTCACACAATTTTTTTGACAGGGAGACCGTTAATTCAATGATTGTTTCATGTTTGTTAGAGTATGGACTCCAAGGTTGCCTCTTCTATTCCCTTTCACGATGAACCCCGTGGGTTGTGGGATTATCTCGAACGCAGAACTCCCGCGGGTTGTGGGATTATCTTGAACGCAGGTTCTGCGTGGCCAATGGGCCGAGGCTACAACAACTTCGTCTCGCTATTACCACTTGTCAAACCAAATCAATGAATGTGGATGAGTATTACAATCGCCTCATGGGGCTGTATGACGAACTCAGTCGTCTCAAACCCCTCCACGCGTGTTCTTGTGGGAAATGCTCGTGCAATGTGGCTGGTAAATTTGCCGATGATCGAGAGGAGGAAAAGCTCCATCAATTTTTCATCGGGATTGATGATGAACGTTTCGGCACGGTACGCTCTAACCTTCTATCTCAATCTCCTACTCCCACGTTAGATCGTGCCTGTAACACCCCGACAATTCTCTATTTTCCAAAATACCTTTTTAATATAAAACTTAGAGAATTATATCGCCCGTGTGATAACGTATCGGTTTATTCAGAATTTTGCAGTAGAAATAAATAAATACCTTTTTAAAACTTACTAACTTAGTCAACTCCAAAAACCAAAGTCAAAAGTCAAAAGTCAACCAAACCAGAGTCAACCAAACCAAAGTCAACTAAACCAAAGTCAACCAAATTAAAACAACTATAAAGTATAAAAGCTAAACACAAGCTCTCCACGAAACCCGAACCCATGACGCATCATCTTCAGACCTGAAATGGTCGATCACTAGTAGAATAATTGCTTATTGCGGCGGTTATTAAGTGGCCTATTGCTAGCCGCGCAGCAATAAAGGGCGCAGCAATAGGTAATTACCTATTGCTGCGGTTTTTAACCGCAGCAATACGTCAACTTATTGATGCGGTTTCTTCCCAAAACCGCAGCAATATGTATTTTTTTAATATTAAAAAAGAGAACCTATTGCTGCGGTTTTAGGCTAAAACCGCAGCAATAGGCTGATTTTTTTTTTTTTTTTTTTTCGGTGAATTTAAGTGATCTGAAATCAATAAAAAGACTGAAAAAAAGGATCATAGCTAGGACTACGTAAGTAATTAAACAATGAAACAATATCCATCATCAAAAGAGGATCGTGCCATATCCATGAACAATGAAACAATATCCATCATCAAAACAAAAAAAACAAAAAAAAAATTAGTGCATTATTGCGCTACATGGCTACATTAGATCGAAAAAAAAAAATGAGCTCTGAATTCGACAATGAATTAGATCGACAAAAAAATATGAACTCTTGCTATAATTTATTCAAAAAAAAAAAGGAAAAAGTAAAAGACCTAAATATCAGATCTAAATTAAAATAATAAAAACTGAACAAACAAGAACCGGCGAGCAGACGAGCCAACTCCGACGAGCAGAACGAGCCAACGCCGGTGAGCAGAAAGAGCCAACTCCGACCAGCAGACAAGCCAACGCCGGCGAGCAGATCGAGCAGACAAAAACGGGCGACTTGCGAGAAGACAAACAACGCCGAGACGAAACAACGCTGAGACGAGGCAATGCCGGCGAGCGGATCTTTGAAGACGCCGACGACCAGCAGACTTGAAGACGAAGGAGGTCGAACAAAAATGAGGGAAGTGAGGGAAGAGAAGCTCGAAGATGCCGGAGGAAGCTTGAGGAGAGGGAAGGAGATTTGAAGGAGGAGAGAGAAAGGAGTGATATGCGGGAGTTAAGAAACGGCGGAAGGGTGAAGAGTATCCCAAACCCTAGCGTCTCTTATAGAATAAATGTGGATATTGCTGCGGTTTTTTGTAAAAACCGCAGCAATATATTAATATATTATTTTTTAATATTATTTAAATATATTGCTGCGGTTTTTGCCAGAAACCGCAGCAATATGTTTAGTCAAAAAGTCAATTTTTTTCAAAAAATTTCCGTTGAAACCATATTGCTGCGGTTTTTGGCCAAAACCGCAGCAATATCTTTATTTTATATTTTACCTTTTCTTTTTACGTGATATATTGCTGCGTATAGGTAAAACCGCAGCAATACCACCGCAGCAATAAACAATTATTCTACTAGTGGATGCTCTATTGATCCTGAGAGACTGCTCACCAAATGGGTCATCACAGGATCAATAAGGCACAACCATGTGTAATCAGCAGAGCTGAGTACTACATATTCCCTCCGTTCCAGAATACTCTTTACACTTTCCTTTTTCATCTGTTCCAGAATACTCTTTACACTTTTATTTTTGGATATGACTCACTAATATTTTAATCCTTCAACCTTTTAAACATAGGCCCACGCTCTCTCTCATCCAAATAAAATAATACCACTCCTATTACATACCAACTCTAACCATGTCCCACATTCTCTCTCCTTAAAATAAAATAATACTACTTTTACTAACTACTAACTCCTATCACATCTACTTTTCAATAAAATAACAATTGATAACCAAACAACAACTTATCATCTAAAACTACGTGTCTTGATAAGTGTCAAGAGTATTTTGGGACGGAGGGAGTTCTAAATAAAATATAAAACCTAACATGATACTAATAAACATAAATTTAATGATAAACAATGCTATAATAAATAACAGATTGATTATAATGAACTAAACTCCCAAAATTAATAGATTAATTATAATTAGATTGAATAGGCAATGGAAAGAGTTGTCCAAACCAAACCAGTCTTCAATTTAGAATACGAAGTACGGGCGCGACTCCGTATTCCCATGACCAACGATATCGAGGTACTAATTAAATAAAATAGGACACGGTGATCAATCCGGTCCCAAGAAAAGCCATGGGCTACCACCATGTACTCCAACTCATACAAGTCCAACACTTCAGACGTGTACAAGTCTAAAGCTTATTGCTATTCACTTTCCACTTTAAGTGATTAATAAATTAATTATAAGTTATGACTCACAAGGTAAGACAACCAACATAATCATTAAGGTTACATGAAACTTCGATTTTTATCTTAAGATTAAATAAGGTGATCAACAACTTAGCAATCCAAGAATAATCCATTATTAGTTCCATAACCAACCATAATTTATTTGTTGATCCAAGTCAACAATCAACCAACCTTTCATAGGTGAATAACAAACTTACCAAATAAGGCCCACGGTCCTCATAAAGTAATTAAAATAATCCAAAGGGAACAACGTACATGATCCAATTCATGATCCAAAAACAACATAATTATATATTAATTCCTCATGTCAATTACTAAAATAAAGTTTCCAATCCCATATGCTTGCATCAATCATCCATACAAACATAAGGCAACATGCTTCACACAACGGCATAAAACATGTAATTCTACTTGAATATAAATCACATACGAACTATAAATAGTTCCCTATAATGATACTATATCAATCCTAATCTTACGACATGATACTAGTCTACAAACACATAGGTATGTACTTACCTTGTGTAGACAATATGAGAGACCACTTTATCAACCTTAGAAATCGCCTAAGGAGAAATCTCCGCCTACTAAATATCAATACAACCACTAATCAATACTCAAATAAAATTCCAGCAACATTAAAATACTTTAAACGCTCTTTAAAAGTGTTTAAAATCCTTTTTAACCATTAAAACTTCCACTACTAATGCTTCCTAGTATAGTACCACTATACTAGTTATTAACACTAGTGCATAATTGGCCTAAAGTATCACCCCAAAAGTGTTGCTTTAGGCAATAGGTAACACTTTTATAAGTGAAACATCTGCTCGTGCTACCTATTCTCTAAGGTAAAACTTTTCAATGCTAATGTTTCACTTTTTCAAGTGTTGCTCAAAATTTTCTAATGTAACACTTTTTTAAGACTAATGTAGCATTTTTATAGTGTTACTCCTAATTTTTTATGTAACACTTTTTCACCTATAGTAGCATTTTATATGTCATCTATTGAATTATAGTAACACTTTATTGGATATTATGTATCATTTTAAGTCAGCATATGTAACACTTTGTTAGATATTAGGCAACACTTTTCGTAAGCTAGCTTTATCGTAACATTCTATTTCACAAGTCTTATAGTAACATTTTTAGATTTGTTGACAGACATACAATGAAACTAATACTAAAACTTACAAACGTAATAACGAAGAGGAAGTAGAATGATATTATAGTTATAAATGAGTATAAATACTCAATAGTTATTGTATACAATGAGGCAAACAATAGTATTCATCAATTGAAAATAAACTATTACGTTCAAAATATATATAGTTGACATGAAAATTCAGTCATAATATATATAACTCTCTAAAAATAACCTAAATCAATCTTATGGTCATTTCTTTCTCTCCTCTTCAATTCCATTGCCCTATCATGCATGTTTGTTTCCCGAAGCATCATGGCTACTTGCTACTTTAGTCCATTATCTTCATCATCCTGCAATAAGAAAAAAAAAATAAGAATCTTCAAAGTCAAACTACATTATATGAGTAGCATAATATAAAACAAGGGTACAACCTAGTGTCAGAATTCCTAACCTCTGCATGTTTAACATGGGTTTTTGATGGGTGTGAAGCAAATGCTCCAAAAGATACAGATGATATTATTAACCCATCATGTTTCCCACATTTCCTCCCACTCTACTATCAATTCTGAATATTTGTAACATGGATATCAACGAATCAAACTGATGATTACATAGAACGAGTGATCCCTCGTTTCTAATTACAAACTTATTCAACTGTATAACAAGTTTCCTCTAAGTAATTCACAACTAACTTATTTGAGTAAACACCAACCAAACAACTGACTTTTATTATATTACTCTATTTGCAGATATTAAAGTGAAATTAATCAACTTAATTTACATTTAAAGTCCACTCTAATGTTTCACAACTATAATCGAATTATATACTCCTTTACTCTTCACAATTAGCCTCCAAATTTATCTTAACAGCAATGACATGAGCTAGTAGATATTCCTATTATATTTAATCTGATGAACCTTCTTATAAATAACCACCTTCACCAATTTACTAGCACTTTTCCATTTGAAACTAATTAAATCGAATTTCACAAGCTAAAACAAGTAACCATTATGAAAGGAGTTTATTAAACTACTAATTTTGTTTAGTATATATATTACCAAAAGAATTAGACATATTATCTACCTTCTCGTAAACTCGAATTAACTCGAACCTATTTCGACATAAACTTTTTAATCATCTTTAGAAATAATGAAACTATTTTTAATGATCTGAATATTATATCAACATTTACCTAATCTATTGTTTATCTTTAATTAAGTTGGCTAACCTAATCACTTCACTCTTAAAGACTCGATACTCTTACTAATTGACTTATACCTTTATAATTTCTTAATTGTGATACTTTTAGCTTATAACTCGACAACGAACTGGAATTAAGACAATATGAATACTATATAGGAATTCTTAACTTTCAATCAACCTCATATTAAAACCAAAGAAACTTAGATTACCTCTTACTAACTAATAACATTGAACTTCATACAAAATGAGTCTTCCTAGCCCAACTAATTCTTGTTATAGATTGAATCATAAATACAAATTAGCATAAACTGACTCAATAAACTCCAAATTAGCACAAATTAGCTAGACAATCTTTAAATTCACCTCGCTAACTAATAACATCGATAATAAACTATATTTCTAAATGAATTCATAATACAAAAGTTAACTCAACCAGGACAAAACATTAACTAATTCCTAATTTATAATTCATTTGCATTACATTCCAATTTTTTAATTCCATATTATGTAAGTGATTTCTTTCTCAATCTAACGAACTAGACTACTCTTTCAACTAACAAATCAAACTAAATCTTAATAGAATGTTAGAATTGAAGATTCAATTATAATCTAATTTTGCTTAATAACTTATAATCAAGATTTCAAAACCATATCAACAATCTAGTAGCACCAACTGAACTTACCTCACAAACTTGATTGAACTAACACCAAAACGATATGCCACTATCCAGTTCAATAACCAAAAATTATGGTTAATCTGATAGTAAACATATATAACATAAGAATAAATGCTCAATTATTTTCTATGACACTACAAGAAGAACAACAACAACAACATCAATAACACAACAACAATAGCCGTAACAACATCATTTACAACAGAACAACAACAACAACAACAACAACAACAACAACAACAACAACAACCCAACAATGACAACAACAACAACAACAACAACAACAACAACAACACAACGACAACAACAGAGTTCTCGAAACAAGTAACTCCAATTCAACATACTCATTCAGATACTCAATCAGAGCACAATTTTATTATCACACACCTAATTTCACAACTTCAATGGAACAAAACTCAATTCACAAGAGAGATTGAGAGGATTAGTGCCAACAATAGAAGAAGAAGCCTGATGGCGGCACCACCATCGGCCACGAGCTGTGCAGCCAGCGAGAGAAAGGAGGAGCAGAGTCACGACAGCCCAGCGGCACACAAGCAACAACAACAACCGCAACAACCGCGTAGAGTTAACAGCAGCCGCGAGAGGAGAGAAAGGACAGTAGTAGCAGCGATAACACCAACAGAGGAACAACACCACCACGAGGAAAATAAGAGATGCGACGAAAAACAAGCAGCACCAGCAGTAACAAGGAGCAATGAGAGAGATGCAAGGAAAGAGAGAGTAATCGGGGACGAGAGCAGCGTCTATTTGAGCGCCGACAAATGGCGGTGAGTCAGCGCAAACTGGCGAGGCAAAGGAGAGACAAGGATTTGAGAGAGAAAGGTGAGAGAAGCGAGCAGAGAGAAGGCGGGTTAGGGGGGTTTCTTTGGGTTTAGCTAACCCACAATAAGGATGGGGGGTTCGGTTTTGGGTTTTCAAATGAACCAACAAGGTTAAACAAAAGGATGGGGAAGCCGACCCAAATTGATAAAACGCATCAATTTGGTTTCATATTGGGGGTAAATACTACTCAATAAATTTAAATAATTGAAATCGAAAATATATAATAACAATATTGATTGTAATAGCTTCATAAAAGTACAATAATAAATATATTAAAATATAACAAATCAATACTCATGTTCCAAATAAAAATAAAATGAGGATATCTAATACATAATTAAATTACTTCCTCCGTTTTTTTTTACCAGCAACACTTTGTTAAAAGGAAAATAATTAATTACTTGCAACACTTTCTATTTTTGCTTTTCCTTTCTCTCTATCTCTCTCCAATCACATAGGCCCTCTCTTTTTTTCCTCTCTACCTCTCTCATACCCAAAAATTGCATTGGAGTTGATGAAAAAAAGTGTTGCGAGTAAAAAAAATGGAGGAAGTAATAATTATAATTAGCATTTAATAAAAAAAATTTAAAAATAAGTTTAAAATCCTCAAAAATCCATCATAAACATACTAATAAAAATTCCAGCAACTTATTATATGTTTAAAACCCTTTAAAACATACTTAAACATAACCATAAACATTAGAGTACTCAATTTTCATAACCCATATTATAGTATTACAATTTTCAACTCATAAAACCCTAAAAATCTATGCTTTGATACTTAAAATCCTAGTTTAAACATAATTAATAAATCTAAAATTTAATTACTTTATTATGCAAATCATATAATCTGAAATTTATATTTAAATCATCAAAACTACAAATTTTAACCATGAAATCATTAAATCAATCCTTAAAACATAAACTTAGCATTAAATAAAATAGAGGAGGAAGAAATAAACCAAAGAAAGAGAAAGGGAGAATCGGCGTCGAGGAGGAGGGAGGACACGCCAGACCTGGCTGCTGCCGGTGGTGGTCCGGTGGCCGGCGGTGCTGCTGGACTGAAGGAGGAAGAAGACCGAAGGGGAGGGGGAAAGCCGAGTGAGGAGAGAGAGAGAAGAAGAGAGGAGAGAAATTAGGGTGAGTGATTTTTAGTGTGGGAATTTTGGGTTTAGTATGGGTTTATATAGGTAACCCCTTGTGGGCTAAAGGAAATGTGTTTGGGCTTTTAATAATCAATAAATGATTTGGGTATTTGAGTTGAGTTGGGTTCCTCTAACCCGTTTTAAAATCTTTTACACTACAAATCAAAATAATTAAACTATTAAATAGTTTTCAAAGTATGACTAAATAAAATATTTGATTATTTGAAAAATTAAATAATCCCTTTGACTTTAAAATAGTCAACACTTAAGAATTTAATTATTTAAATACTAAAATATATATAAATATACTTTAAAATATATTTATAAAATTCATTAAATTATGGGGGATTACAGTGCCTATCAATCCTTCGTTCAAGAGGAACGTTCCCGTGATATTGCGCGTGGCCAGGCCACACAGGAGGAGGCGCATGCTTTTTCTCTTCAAGTGGATCGTTCCTCCGCTAGACCTGACAAATCTAAACTCATCTGTGCTTATTGTAAACGTCGTGGCCACGACAAAGCTTCCTGTTTTAACTTCATGGGCCAGCACCATGGTGGGTCGAAAAATATGGTGCCTCGACTTCTTCCGCTGCTACCAGTACTCCTACTGCTGCCGTGGAAGCCCCGCCTACCTCCGCTTCTACAGTAGCCCGTGCAAGGCCTGCGCGAGCCCATGCCGCGGGTGTTGTGTTCGCTTCTTCTACCACCAGTGGGGGTGATACTCCTTTTGATGCCTTGACTCTAGCACAGGTTCAAGTTTTGTTAAATATGATCAATGACAAACCTAACATTGATCGTATGTCAGGTGACACTTCTTTACCTTGGATTATTGATACGGGTGCTTCGCATCACGTCACTGGTGATCGTTCTTATTTAACTAATGTTCAATGTATTATGGATTGCCCTGTTGGCTTGCCTGATGCCAGCGTGTTGTTGCCACTATGGAGGGGCGTGTTGTCCTCCCTTGGGGTCTCGTTCTTCACCATGTGTTCTATGTTTCGACTCTTGCTTGTAATCTGATTTCTGTGTCCCAGTTGATTGATGAGTCGAATTGTATTGTCAAATTCACTGATTCTTTGTGTGCTATACAGGACCTACCTTCGGGGAACCTGATTGGAGCCGGTGAACGAAGGGATGGACTCTATTACTTTCGTGGCCTTCCTACTGTTCATGCTGTACTGTGTCTGTTCCTGTTTTGTCTGAGTTCGAGTTGTGGCATCATCGGTTGGGTAATCCGTCTGATCGAGTGGTCAAGTTAGTTCCCGCTATTCGTACTAGTTGTGCTAAAAAAAGTTGAATAAAGCTTGTGTAGTTTGTCCTCAAGTCAAGTAAACTCGAGATAGTTTTCCTAATAGTGATACTAAATCTTCTTGTATTTTTTAAATGATTCATTGTGATTTGTGGGGTCCGTATAGGACGACCTCTTCTTGTGATGCTATATATTTTTTGACCTTAGTGGATGATTTTTCCCGTGCTGTATGGGTTTATTTATTGTATGATAAGACGAAAGTTCATAAAGCTTTCTCATAATTCTTTGCTATGGTTGAGCGTCAATTTGAAACCACTATTAAAATTTTTCGCAGTGATAATGGTACTGAGTTTTGGTGTATGTTGGATTATTTTGAATCTAGTGGTATTCTGTTTCAAACCTCATGTGGTGGCACCCCTCAACAAAATGGCAGGGTTGAGCGTAAGCACTGTTATATTCTTAATGTTGCTCGTGCACTCATGTTTCAAGCTAATCTTCCCATTACTTTTTGGAGTGAAGGTGTTCTTACTGCTGTCAATCTCATTAATCGTACTCCATCTAGTGTGCTAGGTGGTAAGACTCCGTATGAAGTGCTTTGTGGCAAAGTTCCGAATTTTGATGTTTTAAGAGTGTTTGGGTGCTTGTGCTTTGCTCATGATCAACGGGCTAAAGGAAATAAATTTGCTCCCCGTAGTAGAAAATGTATATTTGTTGGGTATCCAAATGGGAAAAAGGGATGGCGCTTATATGATCTTGCTTCCGGGGATTTTTTTGTTTCACGTGATGTACAATTTCATGAAACTGAATTTCCTTATGCTTCAGTTTCCTCTACTGGTTTGTATCGTGAAACGCATGACTTGAGTCCGGATTTGGGCTTTCTTAAGGATCTTGAGTCGGTCTTTGGCGAGATGACCCAAAGACTCGACCCGCCTTCCCCACTTTCCGCCGCTACGGATCCCCCCCCCACTCGGCCGGCCTGATGCTGACCCCAGCATCCCCGTGGCTGTCCCTGCTCTTGGTGAGCCTTCGGACGACCCCAGCATCCCCGTGGCTGTCTCTGCTCTTGGTAAGCCTTCGGATGATCCCAGCAGCCTCGTGGCTACCCCTGCTCTTGACGAGCCCTCGACCGACCCCAACAGCCTCGTGGCTGCCCCGACTTGTTCTCCGCCCTCGCATGAGCCTACCGCAGCTCTTGGGCGTGGCTTGCGTGCGAAACAAACTTCATATGTCACGAATTATGTCCATCCTTTGAGTCCATCTTCGAGTTCTTCTGCTTCACATGGTCCCTCAGGTACTCCTTACACTTTAGGACACTTTGTGAATTATGATAACTTTTGTGCTCCACATCGCATCTTTCTTGCAGCTCTTACTCAAACTACTGAACCTCGGTCTTTCTTTGAAGCCATGAAAGATGATGGTTGGCAGGAAGCCATGCAAAAAGAATTTGGAGCTTTAGAGGACAATGATACCTGGGTTATGGAGCCTCTCCCTGCAGGCAAAAAGGCGCTTGGTTGTAAGTGGGTGTATAAAATCAAGCACAATTCTGATGGGACCATTGAGCGTCTCAAAGCTCGTTTGGTTATCTTTGGCAATCATCAAGTGGAAGGCATCGATTATAATGAAACTTTTGCTCCTGTAGCCAAGATGCTTACTGTTCGTGCCTTGCTTGCGATTGCTGCAGTTGGGAGCTTTATCAGATGGACGTTCACAACGCCTTCCTTCATGGTGATTTATAGGGGGAAGTGTACATGAAGCCTCCTCCTGGTTTCACTCCATCTCACCCAGGTATGGTTTGTCGTCTAAAGAAGTCTCTCTATGGACTTCGTCAAGCTCCTAGATGTTGGTTTGCCAAGTTAGCTGCTGCTTTACTTTCTTATGGCTTCACCGTACCCAATCTTACTCAGATTTTTCACTCTTTACTTTCTTTTAGGGTGGGATTCAGTTATCTGTGCTTGTATATGTTGATGACTTAATCATCTTCGGCAATGATTCTTCCGCTGTTACTTCTTTCAAGCACTACTTGGGGCACTGCTTTCACATGAAGGATTTGGGTCCTCTGAAATATTTTCTTGGTATCGAGGTTGCTCGTAGTGCTGATGGGAAGTATGCACTTGACATTATTACCGAGGCTGGCTTATTAGGCGCAAAGCCTGCTTCTTTCCCTCTTGAGCAGAATCATTCTCTTGCTCTTGCTACATGCGAGTTTCTTCCCAATCCCGAGTCCTATCGACGCCTTGTTGGGCGTCTGATCTATCTCTCCTTTACTCGTCCTGACTTGGCTTACTCTGTGCACATCTTAGCTCAGTTTATGCATCAGCCCCGTCAGGAACATTGGGATGCTGCTCTTCGTGTTATCCGGTATTTGAAAGGGTCCCCTAGCCAAGGTATTTTACTTAGCTCTGCTTGTGATCTCTATTTGACTGGTTGGTGTGATTCTGATTGGGCCAGTTGTCCCTTGACACGTCGTTTTCTTACTGGATGGCTTGTTTTCCTGGGTGGTTCTCCTATTTCTTGGAAAACCAAGAAGCAGCATACTGTTTCTCGTTCCTTTGATGAAGCTGAATACCGTTCCTTGGCTGATGTTACCTCCGAACTCAAGTGGCTTAAGGCGCTCCTTGAAAGCCTTGGTGTTCATCACCCTCGCGCTATGCATCTCTATTGTGACAGTAAGTCTGCCTTGTATATTGCTCAAAATCCAGTGTTTCACGAGCGTACAAAGCACATTGAGGTAGACTGTCATTATGTTCGCGATGCTATTCAGGCTGGTCTTATTTCTCCTAGTCATGTCTCTACCACGGAGCAACTAGCGGACATCTTCACAAAAGCTCTTGGGAAAAGTCAGTTTCATTACTTACTTGGCAAGTTGGGCATTTACAATCCTCATGCTCCAACTTGAGGGGTGGGGTATTGGATCCTGTTAATATATATTATTGTATATTTTTGGGCTTGTATTGTTCTCTATATTCTTTTGTATAGCATGGGCCTTGGCTCTCTAATTATAGGTTGTATATAAACCTCTGTTTGCTCAGTAATACAACTAAGAGAAATCATTAAACATAATATCTTGACAATAATAGAGTTGGAAATATGTGGCAAGAAAAGTAAATATGGACACACAATTTAACGTGGGAAAAAAAATCCTCAAATAGAGGCAAAAAACCCACGGACGACGAGTACCCGAAGATCCACTATATAAAATAGGAGAGTACAAGAACCTCAATTAAGAGGATGAGTAATACAATAAAACTCTCACTATTAAAACAAACTCACAAAGGAGTAATATAAAAATAATAGTGGATTAATAATACAAGGTGGGTTATAAACAAAGAGGGTTAGTATGGTAGGAAGGCTTAGTATGTATGGCTTCTTGGATTTGTGGATGTTTGGTTGATGCCCAAAGTTACTACAACACCATATTTATAGGTGGGTAAGTCAGTGCTCACATCCCAATTCCCAAAAGAAATGTCTAGGTGCTTCTCCATAATTTTGCTGACATAAGAGTACTAATATCTAGAGACTTTCTTAGCTAATCGTCATATCTAGAACAATCATGAATCTTTTCATGATCACCCTGCATCATATTAGGCGACAAGTAAGGGTGTGTTCTCTTCACCTTAAAAAAATAAGTTTCAGGTCCAATAAGTTCTGATCAGGTTTGATCAGGTCTAACACAACACTCATGAATAAGTTCCAATAAGGGTCAATCAGGTCTAATATGTTCAGGTCAGATAAGTTCAGGTGAAAAGAACACACCCTAATAGAGAAGTGATTTTGTTTTAGCTTTTGGGCTTTAAATGAAATTTGGGCCATAACCTAACACTTAATGTTCGAATATCAGGATAATCGGGTTTCAAAACTGTGTTTTATTATCACAAGGTTGGTGTTCATTGTTGCGGTGGTGGGAATGGTGAAAAAGGTCAGGAGTGGTGGTTCTAGTGTTGTCATGGCACTAGCCCCCTAGATTAGGGGTGGGAGGAGAGAGCGAGAACGAGAGCAAGAGCTATGATGGGCTGGTGATAGATAGGAGATATAGGAAAGGTGAGAAAGAATATAGGGCAAAGTAAAAGTAAATTTTTTTTAAAGATAAATTTTATTAATTGAAGACCAAACGACATCTACAATAAGTATTAATGAAAAACAAGATATAATCAGACAAAATCAAATCAAATTCATCTTCGAAGAAACTACAATGAACCAGATCAGGCAATACATCGCATCCCCCTTGTATTTACTGAATCACGCAGCTATTGATGGGGAAGTCTATCATTCTGACGTAGTTTGAGGAAGAAAATTATTGATTTAACCAAGTTGACCGCATCCGAATATCCAATACTTTGATGTTGATGGTCTTGAACTTTAACCAATAGAAACAATTTCTCATACCAATTTTTAAACTTCCATGTGGGAAGAGAATAAAACTAAATTCCAAACTCCCATGAAAGGAGAGAAATAACCCAAAAATTGGGTAGAAAACTCTCAAAAAGAGAGAGAATGGAAGATTATTAATAACAAAAGTAATGAAAACTAGAAGAAAAAAGAAGAATTGGGGGCTTACCACCATCGAAAGGATGATGGTAGCCCCAAACTAGAAGAAAAGGATTAGGGTTTTTTGAGGAGGAAGAAGTAAAAGTAAATGATAAATAAAAAAATTACGTATAAAATGTATAATAGGTTATATTAATACAATATGAGAAGAAAAGCTAGAAATTTTGAATTAATTAGAAATAAACTAAACTTGAGATAAATATGAAACTACACCAAAAACTTGGGATTTTTATGGTGTCAATTTTTCTTTTTACACCATAGATCTCAAATTTGTATTGTACTCCACTTATTAATCCCAACTTGAGTTACATATGGATAATCACAAGTTTTGGAATACCCCATGCAAATTGATTCCAAAATAAGGTTGATTCAACGGGTAAAAATAACACTATGTCATGTGCCATCATTTAATTGGTTATGATAGTTTGTTCGATGGAAATGGAGAGAGCTTAAAGAACAAGGGTTTATTATGTAAATTAATCCTCAATCTCAATGCAGAATTAAATAATATAAATAATCATATTGATTTTAATGGATTAGATTCTAGTAATACTTCATCCCTTTCAAATTAAATGCAACAGTTTCCATAAACGGCAATTTCAAATTAAATGCAACATTTTACTTCTTTCTATTATTGGTAAAGTTTTTCAGTGAGAAATTACGAATATACCCTTAATAAAACTAATTAAGCCTTATTTAATTACACTAATTGTTGTGGTCCCACTTTATCTCTCCATATTAAGTTAGTCACATGCCCTTACTTTTTCTTAATCCCACCTTAAGAAATTTTGCCTAGGAGAATGTGTCATCCAAATTGTTGCATTTAATTTGGAATAGAGGAAGTATATACCTTTTCCGTTTCTCAATAAGTGACACAATTTCCATTTAAGGATCGTTACAATAAGTGACACCAAGCTCAAAATTGCAATATAATTGCTATTATTATTATTACTCCCTCCGTTTTTTTAGATGTAACATATTGACTTTGGGCACTATTCATCCAATACATTTTGACCACTAATTGTTATTTATACATAAGAAAAAATATAGTCATATGTGATCTTGTTTGATTCGTCACGGTATACACTTTCCAAATATATATTTTTTATAATTTTTACTTTTATTCAATTAGAGATATTATCGGTCAAAGTTGTGTCTCGGCAAATTTGAAAGTCCAATGTTACATCTAAAAAAACGGAGGGAGTATTATTTTTACACACCAATTTAAATTAACATTTATTTAAATTTGAAATGACTCACCTACCACCTACTCTCTCTCCTCAACCCCCTCCCAAAAACCCACAACTACTGAAACCATCTTGCCCACCACCAATCCACCACCCTTCATTCAATCTCCACCGTCCAACATTGCCACAACCACAACCACCACCAACAACCGCCCACAATTCACTATTAACACCACCGTTCACCACCCTTCTCTCTCTCCTCAACGGATGAATTTCCACTCCAGCGGAGATGGTGGTGACCCGCGCCGAAAACTTGTCCACTACCACCTCCTCTACCTCCATGAAGCAAAATCTCCAATTACGAAGATATAAAATCGCTATAGTTCATATATAATACTTCCTCCGTTCCAAAATAAGTGAAACACTTCTCTCATTTATGTGAGAGCTTTTTGACACAAGTGTTTCACTTATTTTGGAACGGAGGAAATATTCATTTTGGTCGATTACCCCCCTCTCTCTCGGCTTATTTGCCATGGTTGCGCCAAATGGAAGCTTCGTCGAAGTTGGTGCCATAGTTCTCCTTTGTTGCGTGCTATTATATGTTACTTCTCTATCTCTCTTTCTACGGTGGGTTGTGCTGCCACCAAAATGCTAGTTGATGGTGGTGGACTAGTGGTGGTGGTGAGTTGTGATGGATTACAGTTGCTGGTGAGGTGTGGATACATGACAGATGATTTTGGGTAATTAGTCTAAGTAGTTCATTTAATTAAGTTGCTCATTCTCTATTAAGTGTCTCCCCGAACTTTCTCTCTCTAGCCGCCTTGCTCTGTGTGTCCTTTCTCTATGTTTCACTTATCAAGAAATGCATGAAGTATTTATTATGAACAAATCGAATTATGATCAACTTTCTAAACCCTTAATATCATATCAATAAGAATCTGAACCTCCTTTTTTTTAAAAAAAAGAATCTGAACCGAACTTGATCTGAGTAGACTTAGGTGCTAGGTTTGCTCACCATCTTACAAATAGAACCACATGTGAAGATTATTCCTTTATACCAGATCTAGATGGAGTACTTTTCCAAGAGTTAGTGACTCATATTGACAGGCTTTTGCCTTAAGCAAAGAATAAGAAAAGGCACCGTTATAAGGTTATTCTATCACATCCGAAAAGGGATAATCTCATTGCTATTTACTTTCAGCCCAAAGTGAAATTCCATTCACTTTGTTACACTTCACATACCAATTAAATACTCCAACTTGCTGGCTTCTGAGATCTCAACCTTAGACTAGAAATTCCCAGCAGTCAACACAAGCTATATTAAATTTCAATTTTGGCTCAGAAAGCATAATCAATATTAGGTATTAGTCACTTACCTTACCTATTCTCCAACGAAGGTATCCATGACTCACTTTCTAAGAGAAAGTTCTACCTTTCTCCCTCTGAAGTCTAAACTGACATGGAAACGGAACAATGTTCGACTTCATCTCGGTAATACATAATTGCTTAGAAAGTGAGTTCTACCTTTCTCTCTATGAAGTCTAAACTGACATGGAAACGGAACAATGTTCGACTTCATCCCAGTAATACATAATTGCCAAATAAGCAGTACAAAATACTTTATACATAGTGTAATTGATACAGTAATATGTGACTGTTGAATCCAGACAAAGGAGGTATTAAGCCGTATACATTGGGTTGATTCATAATTACAAAAACTGAGAAGGTTAGCTTGAAGCATCTCTCTAACATACATGTTTGATGATTGTATGAGCTTACAGACATAATAATCAATACGACAAACATAATTGTATAATAAACATTCTCCAAGAGGAAAATCACAAAGAGAAATAGTGAAACAAGTTCAAGGGAAAAGAATATAGCTTGTGCATCACACACTTTCGTGACTGGTAGTCCATATATATAAAAGATACTTCATGTGTAACTCACCAATATGCTATTTAGCAAGTTTGAAACGTCTAAGATGTGTGGAGAAGTATACATATTAACTCTCTTCTAGAGCTATGCATATGATAGATCATGAAACTTTTGAAGGTAGACCATTTTCACTCAAGATTCAACAATTAAATATAGCAGCTTCTCACTTACCAAGATCAACCAAGACTAGCTATTATTAATCTCTTTTCATTTTAGAAATTCAAGCTCAATGCTCAAAGTCTGAATTAGTTGGCTGTGCCTGTGTATATACCAATCCAGAACTTTACCAGGGAAAAGTGATGTATCACCGATAAAATACTTACAAACTAACCAATCTGTGAAATTTCACTAATTGGCTGTGTGTTGCATTACCAGAAATGATCATCTTTAGCAGAAAACAAAGTTCAATGAAAAACCAAGTGATACAGAATTTTAGCAGAAAACTATCATATGTCATAGCTGATTACAATTTAAGTAATTTATGCAAAGTTCTATACACCGTATACCCAACCCAAAATGTAAATCTCTGTGATAACTAAGATTTGAAACATATTGCCCCCAAGAAAAACCCAAGTTCAAATGTTAATTAGAAAGACTTGAACCTTTATTACCTCACAATGTTTCTTTTAAGTTGCCCAGTCGATCTCTTGATGGACTCAATTCTCTGAAGCCTGATTTGCTCCCTGAATTTGGCAATGAACTCATCAGCTTTCTTGTCAACATCAGGACCCTCATCAACATTATCGGAAGGTGCTTCCTCAACCTTTGGAGTTGTCATTCGTTCTTCAACATAGTCCTCATCCTCACTTCCAGATTCATCATCAGTTCCCACCAAAACCTGTTCAAGAAAATCCCGAGTTTCCTTTGGATATTCTGAGAAAGAAGCCTTTGAAATTGGATTGTAATCCCGAGTTTCCTTTGAAAATTCTGAGAAAGAAGCCTTTGAAATTGGATTGTACCCTGAAGTTTTTCTCTCTGGCTTATCAGGCATGTCTGATCCTATATCCTCTGATCTTCTTTCGTCTTCCTCAATTTCTCGGGTTTTTCTTGTTGACATCATCTCACCACCTCTTAAAGTTCGAACAGACTTCCCCACAGATGAACTATCAACGACACTTTTAGCTTTCGATTCCAACCCTTTATTTGTACTGCTCAACGATTCCTCCCTATTTTCCCTGCCTATGCCTTGTGGTTCACTCCATACACTTCGCTTTAAATCCTTGTGACGACTGGAAGTGTCTCCATTGTCCTTACTAGAATTTGATTTCACAATTTGTGATCTATGAACTGGTGGTGGCGGTGGTGGTGGAGGAGGAGGTGGTGGAAGACGGGAACTATAAACAACCTTTCTTCTCCCGCAATCTTCCACACTTTTAGCGAGGGACTCTGATGATAAGGATGGGGAAGGAGAGAGTTTCTTTGGTGAACAAGATGAGGAACTTGATGGGGATGACAGTGAGGACTGTGATCTCAACAATTGAGCAGCCCCACTTTCCTGAAGTGATGGAGGGAGCGAATGCAAAGAAGAATCATGGGATTCACTCTTTATTTCCAGCCTCCCTGATCTTGATCGCCATGGTATCGGAGATGGAAGCACAACACTTTCTTCAACCTTTTCCCCATGTCTGTCCTTATCTTCATCATCCAAACCCCCGTAATCCCCACTCGAGGTTCTCCTTGGTATTCTCGAAAATCCCCTTAAACTCGAACTCGAATTCGACTTACTCAATGATCTAGAAACCTCACCATCCCCATCAACAAACCCAAATTCATTACGAGCCGAGGCCCCTGAATTCACACTATAAGTTCTGCCAATCCTCTTAGAACTTAAACTTGTATTTGATCTTGTATAACCCCTAGAACCCCCAGATTCCTGCTCATTACCCAATTTGACATCATTTCTGGTAACTCTTCTCGAATCAATTGAAAACTCATCAGCACTAGGACTAGAATTGGATCTAGCATGAACCCTAGGAACCCTAGAATCCACCCTGTTATCCAATTCAACATCATTTCGATCCGAAACCCGGGATTTCAAACTTCTAACAGGTAACAACAAGGGTTTTTCAATAACCCCAGAATTTTTATCCACACTAGAATTATCTTTAGCAACAACAAGCACAGGTTCATTTCTATAATATTGTGAACTCCAAGTTTGTAACTTGTTTAAATTAGTATCATCAGACTCAGTTGGGCTATCAACTTCATCATCAAAAACTGGAGGAACTTGAAGCAATCTAGACATATAAGATTGAGCATGATCGAATTTAGAGTTGTTTTCTTCTTCTAAATCATTATTTTTACGGCTAAATAAACCATAAGAAACAGCAATACCCACAAAAATTAAGTGAAGAAGCTCCCACCATCTTGAAAAAATAGATGGGCTGACAACATCAGTGGCTTCTGAAGGTAAAAATGGGATGATAACAATGGAAATTGTGATAATTATGGCTTTGAACAGAAAATGAGAGTAAAACTTACTTGGGTTCTTTTTGTTTTGGCTAGTTGTTGAAGAAACTAGCCGTTGAGGCTTGGTGTATAACCCCCCATCCGCCATTGAAGAACAGAGAGAAGCACGGGAGAGATTAACGAGAGGTTAAAAGTTTATGTTAAAAAGGAGAGAGAAAACTTCAGGATTAAGGAAACTTGAGGAGGGTATAAAGCTTTTTTCGGGAAAGACGTGAGATTGGTCTGAAATCTTGCTTTGTCCTCTTTTCTGGGTTTTCATTTGTTTGTTGCTTTAGTGCGCATTGATGCCAAAGGCCAAAGGCCAAAGGGAATTTTGTGTTGTTTGTTTCTCTTCTTTTTCAGGTTCTATTCTATAACTCTCCCCATCCCAAAATATACTTAAAGTTTCATTTTTCATGGTCAATCTTTAAAATATTTGACTATATTCTCATTACTATATTAAAAAAAAATACTCATGTAGGATTTTATTAGATACATCTCATTGTGTAGTTCTATAAGAGCATATACAATGATACATGACTCTCCAACTAGCTCTCCACTCTCTCTCATCAATTCTCTCTTTTCAAGCTACTCTCAAAAACTATATCTAAAAACACTCAACAACAATAAAACTCTTTAAAGAGCTCTCCATCCAACTTTTTCACTATTTGGTGGTCCCCATGTCAATATTAATAATTGCAATGATATGTTTAGGTTTTATGGGCCCCATATATTAGAGAGACATCTCTGCTTTAATCCAAATAGTATCTCCTCCAAGAGACACTTTGCAAAGCGTTTCCATGGAGATACACCCCATTGTACATACTCTAATATCAACTTTTTGTAATTTTTATTAATATGTAGCTAAAGTAATTGATGGTCAGAGATACGTGTTGGCATCTGCAAAAAAGAAACTATATTATTAGAAGGATGGACTAGTATAAAAATTCCATTTCTTTCTATGATTTCACTCCTAGCTCCAATATGTTTGTAGCAAGTTTTGGATGAGATCAGACTGGTTAAAATTCAACCCAATTAAATTAAGTGTCTTGAAATAATATATCAAATTTGATATTTTATTTTGACCTGAATTAAAATTTGACAAGAGTCACTATTGTCGTGATAAGTAAAATTGATCCAATATCTAAGATAAGGTTAATTAATTAACGGTTTTTTCACCATATACCCCCGACAAATTGGAAAATTCACCATATACCCTTAATGTTTCAAATATTCACCATATACCCTTGAGTTTCAAAAAACGTTCACAAAATGCCCTTTTCCTAAACGCCGTTAACTCACCGTTAGCTTTATTTACAAATTTGCCACAATTAACCCCTAAACCTAAAATCTAAACCCTAATCCTAAACAATAACCCTAACCCAACCCCTACCCCTAAACCCCACCCCACCCCACCCCTAAACCTAACCCCCTCTCGCCGCCCTATCCCCCCACCCCTGCGTAGCCGCCACCCCCTCCCCTCCCCCGTCGCAGCCCCATCCCCCCCCCCCCCAGCCGCAGCCTCCCCCTCCCCCCGCGCCGATTTCCCCCTCCCCTCCCCTCCCCCGCAGCCCCATCCCCCCCCCCCATCGGCCCCATCCCCTCCCTCCCCCGCCGCAGCCCCCGCCCCTCCATTGTTAGCGATTTCCCCCGCCCGGCGATTTTCCCCTCCCCCCCCGCGGCCCGAATACGGGTAGAATCCGAAACCAACCCCACCCCTCCCCGTAGAATTCAAAAACCCCTCCATTGGTTTAAATTGGGCTCGATTTCTAGCCGGAATGAATTATAGGTTGCTCGATTTCGGGCGTGGGTTGGTTCGAATGGTGGTCCTGGGCGGGGGGGGAGGGCGAGAGGGGCGTGAGGGAGGGAGGGGCCGCGACGGGAGGGGAGGGGGAGGGGGTGGGGACTGGGCGGGGGAGGGGGGGGGGAGTGGGGGGGAGGGGGTGGGGGGGGGGAGGGGGGGGGGGCTGCGACGGGGGAGGGGAGGGGGAGGAGGAGGGGATGGGGGGGGTGGAGGGTAGGGGGAGGGGGGTGGGGGCTGGGCTTAGGTTTTGGGGAGGGGGTGGGCT
Organism: Beta corolliflora; assembly: GCA_947648045.1. Lineage (NCBI taxonomy): Eukaryota > Viridiplantae > Streptophyta > Magnoliopsida > Caryophyllales > Amaranthaceae > Beta > Beta corolliflora. The sequence continues at coordinate 634,472 of CANSZD010000756.1, forward strand.
TAGGGTTAAGGATTAGGGTTTAGATTTTAGGGTTAGGATTTAGATTAGGGTTAAAGTTAGGGTTAGGGGATAATGGTGGCAAAATCGTAAATAAAACTAACCGCGAGTTAACATCCGTTAGCAAAAAGGATACATGGTGCACAGTTTTGAAAACTGAGGGGTATATGGTGAATTTCTGAAACATTGAGAGTATATGGTGAATTTTCCAATTTGTCGGGGGTATATGGTGAAAAAACCGATTAATTAATGTATGAGTTTAGTTCGAGGTGACAAAATCATACAAGCACATATGATATGACTAAAACCAAATAGTGAAAAGTGATATACTTGTTTGTATGGCATGAACCAGATTCGCCCTATCAAACCAAGATCATATCAAGCACATGAGCATACTTTACATGGCAACAGTCTAGCCGTATCTTCATCCCATTCAACCAACAGGTTAAACTGATGGTTGAAGCTCCAATAATAGTTTTATACTCTATCAATATGTCATTGTCATACAAGTTTTCATCGTAAAGCCTATCAACACTTTAAGCTACAACGAGCTAGTGAATTATTCATTTCATCAGTAATCCCTCTCATAATTTCTAATAAAAAGCTTTTGTTTATATTATCATATGTTCATTCTGAAGAATAATTTTTTAAAAAAAAACACATAGATTTTGTTTTGAGAGTAATTATAACTTGATAGGATTATTTACATATTCTATTGGTACAATTTTGCATCATAATCAAGTTGATGCATGACCAAAGTGATAGGCAATTCTCACGAGTTGCATTACTCGCATAGAAAGACCAAGAAAAACATAGGCACGCAAAAGAAATGAAATATATCTATACCCATTAAAAAGCCACAAGTCTTGCTACTGTTCCTTAGGAACAGTGCTTTGACGTCCAAGACCTTCACTCTTCACAGAACCACTTCCCTGCCCTCCCTTTGACACGTGCTTTTTTTTCCTCCCGTTTTTCCTCTACACCCTTGTAGGCGTGTTTTAATTTCGCCTACGCGGTGTGAGCGCGTATTATATTTGATTTGACTACCCCACTATAAAGGTTTTATTGAAAATGTTTTGAATGAAGTCGCCAACAATTCTTTTTAGGAAGAATCATAAACCTAATTGGATATGAGAAAATCGTAGGGACAAATTATCCAATGTAGATTTTCCCGTCCTGGCTCCATAGATGGTCTAAATGAACCAAATATTGAGTTCGGGGGTGAGGGTACGAATATAGTCATAATGAACCACATTCGCCCAAAGTTGGCCTCTACTAAATATCGATTCATAACAGATTTTATGCCAAAGAATAATCAAATAACGTTTTAAACACCCTAAAAATATCTAGTCTAAATTGGTTCAGGAAACACATAAAAATACTAACTTTTAGTGACAAGTTATTATGCATTCAAATTACAGGGAACCTAGCAAGTTGTCCAAATTAATCTGATTAATGTTAGAACAGTTCTTTAGGTCTTGATTAACAAAAATAACATGTGGGTGATAAAAGCAATAAAGTAGGACAATTATATAATATGCATTGAACAATCAGGCAGGCATATAATAATATATGAAAAATAAATAAAAAGAAAGAGAAGAGTTTAGAATATACAGTAGAGCGATTATATATTAAAGATCTACATCATGAAATAAGTGGTTAGTAACTTCAATATAAAAATACAGAATTTATTCAAGGATCCTCAGGATTATACCTATGCGGCTTAGATTGAGGAGCGCAACGATCTTTAGGCGGAGCAATCGTGAAACCAAGAACGCAGTGATTAAGAATTGATTGAAAGTATTGAAAGTATTTGAGTGTTTGTAGTATTCGAAGTGTATTTCAGAGTATTCAAGAGAATTTGTATTTGTGAAATAATAATATGAAAAGCCGTCCGTAATTCATGAAATTCCGGATATTTATAGGGAAAACAAAACGTGCGCTCCACGCAAGACCTGCGCCAGGCGTAGTCCTACGTGGCAGGCACAGTTCCACGCGTCAGGCGCACATTGGTGTTGTAACACCCCGTAATTTTCACCCTTTATTTTTGGTGTTAGTTTATTTTAAAATGATATTCTTTTCGTAAAAAAATAAATAATTTATTATTTTCTCTAGATCAATGATTTTTATTCTTTATAATTTGGGAGCCGAATTATTTTTTATTATATGGTGTGTTAATGTGAGCATTATATTTATATTTATAATATAATTTATTTGAATTATTTTCATTATTAAGTATTTTCAAAGTTTAGGCGCGATTTAGGAATTTATCGATTTATCGCGTAGCGGGCTTTTGAAGCGTGGACCCTTGTTGTTTTGGGCCGAAGATTTTTGTGGGTGTGTTGGGCTTGACAGCCGGCCAAGTGAAGGAAAAGGAGAGCCTCTCTTCTTTCTTTTCTCTATATTTTTCCTTGTGACTCTTGGTAGCTTTGTAACTCCTATAACCCCCTAATCATTCTCCTTCATTAAAACCCTTTATTTCAACCATTAAACATCCATAAAATTCTAATTTTTATTCAAAGAAGTTCAGCATCATTTGCATTTATCACCCACCATTTTTCAAGAAAAGGAAGAGAGAAAAGGAAGAGGAAAAGAATAGGAAGTTTCAACCCGGTTTTGCCTGTCACACCTTCACGAAAATAACCGTATCCGGAGATCTAACCGTTCGATCGTCTTCATTTTTGGACTCAACGTTTACAACATCTTGTTATACATTATGACCAGAGCGATTTATAATCTAAGCTTTTGATCATCGGGAATCATGGTCGTAACAAAGCAGTGCGAAACAAGAGTTTCCAACGTTCAAGAAGAAATGCTTAGTGACTTGTTGCTACAATTCTCGTTTGTTATGCCTTGGGGTTAGAAGATGATTTGGATTGCATGCTTAACTCGTGATTGTATCTTTGGACTCAGCTCTCCTCCCGACGATCCAGGTAACTAATTGTTATCCTAGAATCATAGTGATTAGAGTAGTATTCGGTATTAGATTAATACGTTAGGAATTATCTAAAATACTTTTTGAATGAGATTTTTTGACGAAATTTTACATGAACATACGTGACACATGCTATGTGAATACTGTGTAGAGAAAAATAATTTTTGCATGATTTTTAATATTTATTTGATTTAATTAGTATTTTGTGCGTTTTTGGCTAAATTTCATAATAATTATTGAACGACTGTTGAAATTGATGAAATCATTTTTCTTAGATCATGTAACATGCTTATAATGTATTACATGCCTTAGAATAATTTTTATCTACTTTTTACTGTTTTAATTAATTGATATATCTGTTTTTGTAATTTCTGTTCTGTCAGTATATAATTTATGAAAATTATTTTTAGAGGCAGAAAAATTAATTTGTTTGAATAATATGTATTTTCGTGAGTTTTTACATGTTATGTGAATTTTTGGTAATTTTTGGGCGTCTTTTTATATTTTTAATTATTATAATGGCTTATTTGAGGAATCTGTATATTAACTGTTAAAAATACTTTTTGAGTCCGAAAATTATAAATAAAAATTGTACCATGTCAGTAGAGCTATTAGGGTTATATGATAATTTTTGTGTGATTTTAATGCTCGAATTTGTTAGTTTCATAATTATTATGGTGTTTTTGTGATGAAATTGAGGATACACTTTTAAATTGTTTGAAGGCTTGTAAATCAGATATAATTTATAATTTAATATATTCTGGGTTGCTGATTTTCAGTAGTATACAGTATGCATCATTTCGGTAACCACATGTTTAGGTTTGATTTATGGAATAAAATGATTTAATTGTTATTACTCTTTTAATGAATATGATTTAGAGTTAATTGGTGATGTATTTGTGATTGAGTGTGGTTGCTGTAAAAACCAGTATATTATCATTGATGATGTTTGGGAATGTTCAAGTGTTATTATGAGAGATATTTGTTGAAAATTTATAAGTGATTTATTTTGAGGAATTATGAAGAACTGTTTTGATGAACTGTGGGTATAAGGCCGGGTGGCATCCCTTTTTGACGAATATTTTAGATGAATGATACTTGGATTGTATGCATGATTGTATTTTGAGATAAGAATATCCGGTGGGATAGATGTAGTCCCCGGTGAAGAACATGCCAACCACCTGGTTTGCGAACTAGGGGTACACCTGGGTTAATTGTTGTCGTCCGAGAGGTCAGGGAGTTCTGCGTGTTCTACCCTGCATCGGGAGTTTGGCCATTCTTAGACACAGGCAGTGGGGAACGTAAGCCCATAGACTGACCTGGAGATTGCGATTTGACAAACCTTAGGAAGTGATTTGCGAATCACTGGCGTTCGGTTTCTGACTCAATAACTTGTTGAATTCTTGATTTATTATTATTTTTATATATTAGAATTATGTCACTTACTCTATCATGTTTACTTATTGTTGATGATCACTTGTTTCATCTATGAGCTTTATGATTTCTATGTGCATGCTATTGATGTAATGATTGCATGTTATTCCTTTCTTAATAATCTTCTTCTGAATCGTGCTTTGATTGCTATTGTTCTGGGAGAACTGCTAGTTACTTGCCACTGATTGTGGATATTTGTTGTATATTTTGCAGGTTTTGTTGATGGGGATTTTCTTTGATTTTGGGCTCGGGTTGAGATGCGAGAAATAATCTATTAGGGGTTTTAGTTCTAGACTTCTCTTTAGTTTGAGATAGTTTTCTCATTTCGATTTTAATCTAAGTAATTAATTTACTTATAGTATTTAATTATGTTTGTTGTTTTTATCACTTAGTTATTTAAACATTATTCTTGTAGTAGTGACATTCCCAGAAGACGATGTTTCCGCCATCGTCCTATTAAATATATTATTATTTCTTTCTTTTCCGCCTTTGAAATTCTGGGGTGTTACTGTTGGTATCATAGCAAAACGCTTCTAAACTCTGAAAAAGAGTTGCTAATGATTCTTTAGAATTATTAGTTAGCCATTGGATATAAAATTTGTTTAGAATTAAGTTTAGTAGTTTCACTATAATGAGAGTGCTATGGGTAGAGTAAGTAAAGGGAAGCCTTATGGGAATGTGATGTGCTCTCATGCTTATGGAGCATATGTTATATGTATAGTTATTTGTATTATTGGTGGAATTAGTCTACCAAGTTTGCTAATCTTATTTGCAGGGCCTCTTACATGGAATTTATTTTCTCTTTTATCAGAGTGCGCAGCGAAAGCGAAGTAATTTATAGCCTTCTCGGTTTCGTTGTGTTTAATTTGTTTTGTGTTTTGCAATTTAGAAATAAGCTTTAATTTTATTTTAATATAGTCTTGTGTGTTGCATTACATTTATTTTATTTGCTAGTTGCTTGATAGTATATATTATTATGTGAGACAGTATATATTTTCTGTTCTTTTTCAATTGAGTGTTGTTTTTATGTGAGTACTACGTATCTGTTTTATTATTTACAAAACTTTCTAGTTTGAATTTATATTCCAAATTATATTTTAGATCTTTGAACTTAATAAATTTTATACTTATGTTAGAGTTATTTTCTGACTTTCAAATTTTGTTATTGTTAATATTTTGACATACTCTTTTGAAAAACGTTTAATTTCAATTGTCTTCAAATTTCTCTTACCGTTTTTGACCATCTATATTTATAAATATTTTTTCTTTTGATATTTTTTGTTTTTCATGCTAATCCTTGTTCAGCCTTTAATTATGTTAATAAGTTTTATAGTCTTTGAAAATAAAAGTACCCTAATGAGTTGTTTTGGTGTTAGTTTGAAAAGTAGATGTAAACTATTTTGTTTTAAAGGTTAGCATTCAACAACTTTTATTTTACTTACTAATTTACTTTTCTTATTAGCATTATTTTTCAAACTCAAATGTTTGAAAGAATCTCGTTTACCATATGTTGTTTCTTGTTTAAATATTTAGTGCTTTCTCATTTCATAGCAAAATTTTGGTTGTTTTCAATACTTCTTATTTAATTCTTTGGTTTTGACTGATCTGTTTTATATTCTTTGAAAATGAAATTTATATACTCAGTCTAAATTTTTAAACTTGTTTGAGTTGATATTAAGTCATAATGGGTGATTCCTTTGACTTGTATGTCAATTTGATAAGTCTAAATTTTAAACTTGTTTGAGTTGATATTGAGTCATAATGGGTGATTCCTGTGACTTGTATGTCAATTTGATAAGTTGACACATTTTATCTGTTTTGATTTAATTTCCTTTTTCAGTTGATATTAAGTTTATATTGGGTGATTCCAGTAAACTCTAATGTCGATTTGATAAGTTGGCTTTCAAATATTGTTTTGTTGATACTAGGTTGCAATGGGTGGTTCCATGCACGTTTGTGTCGACTTGGTAAATTTTATAATTGTTGTTTATAATTTATTACTTTATTGCCTATTTATTATTAGTGTTTCGTCGTTGTGAAATTTATTTTAGAGTTTTCATTTTCTTTTGCGAACTTTAATTTTCATATATATGTTTAGGAGGCGTACGCTCTTATAACATATGTCATGACTTGTGTTCGTAAGTGCTATTTTAATAAAGCAGCTAGCTACTCTTTATTAAAGTGCTCTTATCTCTTTAAGTGGAGTATAAGCCCGTGTGGATAACTCTATTTAAATTGGTTTGACTATCTATTTACGAACTTTTTCTTCTTCGTTTCTTTTCTAAAAATATTTATGTATGATCGGATTTATTCTTTTATAATTTTACATAAATATTTATTCCTGCTTCTTTTATAAAATTACCTATAGTTTATTGTGCAACAGTTTTTACCTTAAACTTTCTAATACTGTCTTTGGTTCTTTCACATTTTATAAAGGATGGTTGTTACCATGCTTCTTTACTGTACAACTCTTTTGGTCTTCCAAAATAAAATATATATTATTTGAGTTATCAAATTTTAAACCTGCAAAGTTGTTTAGTTCTTAACTAAAATCCATCGATTTCTGTTTTCTTAATGTTCTTTATCTAGAGTATTTTCTTTTGTCTCTTGGTTGTTTTGAAGTTTCGAGGACGAAACTCTTTTAAGGGGGAGTGATTGTAACACCCCGTAATTTTCACCCTTTATTTTTGGTGTTAGTTTATTTTAAAATGATATTCTTTTCGTAAAAAAATAAATAATTTATTATTTTCTCTAGATCAATGATTTTTATTCTTTATAATTTGGGAGCCGAATTATTATTTTATTATATGGTGTGTTAATGTGTGCATTATATTTATATTTATAATATAATTTATTTGAATTATTTTCATTATTAAGTATTTTCAAAGTTTAGGCGCGATTTAGGAATTTATCGATTTATCGCGTAGCGGGCTTTTGAAGCGTGGACCCTTGTTGTTTTGGGCCGAAGATTTTTGTGGGTGTGTTGGGCTTGACAGCCGGCCAAGTGAAGGAAAAGGAGAGCCTCTCTTCTTTCTTTTCTTTATATTTTTCCTTGTGACGCTTGGTAGCTTTGTAACTCCTATAACCCCCTAATCATTCTCCTTAATTAAAACCCTTTATTTCAACCATTAAACATCCATAAAATTCTGATTTTTATTCAAAGAAGTTCAGCATCATTTGCATTTATCACCCACCGTTTTTCAAGAAAAGGAAGAGAGAAAAGGAAGAGGAAAAGAATAGGAAGTTTCAACCCGGTTTTGCCTGTCACACCTTCACGAAAATAACCGTATCCGGAGATCTAACCGTTGGATCGTCTTCATTTTTGGACTCAACGTTTATAACATCTTGTTATACATTATGACCGGATAGATTTATAATCTGATCTTTTGATCATCGGGAATCATGGTCGTAACAGAGCAGTGCGAAACAAGAGTTTCCAACGTTCAAGAAGAAATGCTTAGTGACTTGTTGCTACAATTCTCGTTTGTTATGCCTTGGGGTTAGAAGATGATTTGGATTGCATGCTTAACTCGTGATTGTATCTTTGGACTCAGCTCTCCTCCCGACGATCCAGGTAACTAGTTGTTATCCTAGAATCATAGTGATTAGAGTAGTATTCGGTATTAGATTAATACGTTAGGAATTATCTAAAATACTTTTTGAATGAGATTTTTTGACGAAATTTTACATGAACATACGTGACACATGCTATGTGAATACTGTGTAGAGAAAAATAATTTTTGCATGATTTTTAATATTTATTTGATTTAATTAGTATTTTGTGCGTTTTTGGCTAAATTTCATAATAATTATTGAACGACTGTTGAAATTGATGAAATCATTTTTCTTAGATCATGTAACATGCTTATAATGTATTCCATGCCTTAGAATAATTTTTATCTACTTTTTACTGTTTTAATTAATTGATATATCTGTTTTTGTAATTTCTGTTCTGTCAGTATATAATTTATGAAAATTATTTTTAGAGGCAGAAAAATTAATTTGTTTGAATAATATGTATTTTCGTGAGTTTTTACATGTTATGTGAATTTTTGGTAATTTTTGGGCGTCTGTTTATATTTTTAATTATTATAATGGCTTATTTGAGGAATCTGTATATTAACTGTTAAAAATACTTTTTGAGTCCGAAAATTATAAATAAAAATTGTACCATGTCAGTAGAGCTATTAGGGTTATATGATAATTTTTGTGTGATTTTAATGCTCGAATTTGTTAGTTTCATAATTATTATGGTGTTTTTGTGATGAAATTGAGGATACACTTTTAAATTGTTTGAAGGCTTGTAAATCAGATATAATTTATAATTTAATATATTCTGGGTTGCTGATTTTCAGTAGTATACAGTATGCATCATTTCGGTAACCACATGTTTAGGTTTGATTTATGGAATAAAATGATTTAATTGTTATTACTCTTTTAATGAATATGATTTAGAGTTAATTGGTGATGTATTTGTGATTGAGTGTGGTTGCTGTAAAAACCAGTATATTATCATTGATGATGTTTGGGAATGTTCAAGTGTTATTATGAGAGATATTTGTTGAAAATTTATAAGTGATTTATTTTGAGGAATTATGAAGAACTGTTTTGATGAACTGTGGGTATAAGGCCGGGTGGCATCCCTTTTTGACGAATATTTTAGATGAATGATACTTGGATTGTATGCATGATTGTATTTTGAGATAAGAATATCCGGTGGGATAGATGTAGTCCCCAGGTGAAGAACATGCCAACCACCCGGTTTGCGAACTAGGGGTACACCCTGGGTTAATTGTTGTCGTCCGAGAGGTCGGGGAGTTCTCGCGTGTTCTACCCCCGCATCGGGAGTTTGGCCATTCTTAGACACAGGCAGTGGGGAACGTAAGCCCATAGACTGACCTGGAGATTGCGATCTGACAAACCTTAGGAAGTGATTTGCGAATCACCGGCGTTCGGTTTCTGACTCAATAACTTGTTGAATTCTTGATTTATTATTATTTATATATATTAGAATTATGTCACTTACTCTATCATGTTTACTTATTGTTGATGATCACTTGTTTCATCTATGAGCTTTATGATTTCTATGTGCATGCTATTGATGTTATGATTGCATGTTATTCCTTTCTTAATAATCTTCTTCTGAATCGTGCTTTGATTGCTATTGTTCTGGGAGAACTGCTAGTTACTCCCCACTGATTGTGGATATTTGTTGTATATTTTGCAGGTTTTGTTGATGGGGATTTCCTTTGATTTTGGGCTCGGGTTGAGATGCGAGAAATAATCTATTAGGGGTTTTAGTTCTAGACTTCTCTTTAGTTTGAGATAGTTTTCTCATTTCGATTTTAATCTAAGTAATTAATTTACTTATAGTATTTAATTATGTTTGTTTTTTTTATCACTTAGTTATTTAAACATTATTCTTGTAGTAGTCACATTCCCAGAAGACGATGTTTCCGCCATCGTCCTATTAAATATATTATTATTTCTTTCTTTTCCGCCTTTGAAATTCTGGGGTGTTACAGGTGTGCCTGACGCGGCCAGCCCAATCAGGTTTAGGCACGTGTAAACGCGTTTTGAAAAGATAGAAAGGAAAGTTGCGTCTCACACAAGACCTGTGTCAGACGCAGGACTCTGTGTGAGTAACAAAATCTACGTGTCAGGCGCTCATTGGCTCGCCTGACGCGTTCTGGCCTACGTGCTGGACGCACGTGGCGCGCTGAGCGCAGCCCCCGCGTCCGGCGCATAGATATTCGAGGATATTCCATTGCGCGTCTTTCAAAGATACATTTTATCCCAAAAATTCCGGAGATGGAATTTTACAATTCCGGAGATGGAATTTTACGGATTAAAAATCTGATTTATTTATCAAAGATAATAAAATATTTATGAAAAATATCTATTAAATAATTAATATTTGATTGGGCTTTTAAAATGGATTTAAAATATTTTATGGGCTTGAAATACAATTAATCATCATGAACAATTAATTGGGCTTAAGAATATCATTTCGAAATACATTTTAGAATGGTTCTTTAGATTGCTCTTCCGTTGGGTCGCGCCAACTAATGTCGCGGTATGTTTCATCATTGGATCCTTAAATGGAGAGACACGATTATGTGTCTACAGAAGCCCCCACTTTGACTGAGGTTCAGGAAACCGATAGTCAAAGTATACGGTGTCGGGACGGAGAACGATTCTAAACGCTCTGCAGTTTAGAACTGATCTATAACCGCCGGTATCTGCAAAACAAAGTTAGTATGCAGGACAATAGCTACAAACAATCTGATTACCTGCAGAAGAAGATGTTAGCAGATAGGTGCAAACAACTCAGATGAAGCACATAATGATGCAAAAATGCAAACTTAGACTCTTTAAGGATGCATGAGACGCTATGCAAGGATTTAGGTTACGCAAAGCTAAGGGATGACACGTCATGCAAGGTCAGGGTTATGCAAGACTAGAATATATGAAATGTAGAGGTGATCATGGGCCGGGTCGGGCCCAAATCCGGGCCAAAAAAAATGTGCCCAAAGTCCGTTATTTCGGGCCGGGCCGAGCGGGCTTTTTCGGGCCAAAATGGGCCGGGCCAAAAAATTAGACTAAAACGTCTTTTTTGGCTTGTCCAAAGCCCGCCCAAAAAAGAAAAAAAAATCGGGCCGGGCCAAAAGAAACTGCCCAAACCCGCCCAAAAACCGGACCGGGCCGGGCTGGGCTGGAGTTGATCAGCTCTAATGAAATGCACTGCAAGGTTAAGGTTTTGCAAGGCTGCAATGCAAGGTCAGGATTTTGCACGGCTAGAAGATGTGTAGAATGAGCAGGATTGAATAGAAATGCATAGAATGATTTTCGAAAATCATTTTTAGTAAATGATTGGGGTTCGCAAACGAGGTCCGCGGATTACAACTCTTCCGGAGTTTTATTTGAATTGGAGGAACCACCACACGTAGGAAGCCCCCACTTTGGGTGAGCTTGCCTTGAATTAGGCTTGAGCCTTGATTGAAATGTAGTTGATTTGATATTGAAGTGTAGTTGCTATGTCTTGAACATTGAAAGTTTTCACTGGGGATTGTACTGGGGATTCTTCTTTGGTATAGGCAAAGTCAAGTATCGCCAGAAACCATGGAATTGTCGGAGAGTCCTTCAAGGACAAGGAGAGCTTGGATTGAAAAATAAAAGGTTTGAATTTGTGACTTAAATAAATGTAGGTGGGAAAAGGCTTTAACGAGGCTAGGTTCAGACTCGAGTCTATGTCGGGATCTAGAAAGAACATGCTCCTGAACTCTAGAAAATCAAATCATTAGACCTTGACTAAGTTATTTTTATTTTAGTGGTCGGACCTCAATATGAGGATTCCTACGTATCCTTGCGGAATCAGACCATTCGTAGTTCTGGATCTGATTTTTCTTTATTATTTTTTTTTCTTGGTGCCCTAACTTTTGCCTAGGCCGCCCTTTCGGATTTTCAACCTAGCGGGCTTGGACATACCTTGAAAAAGGAGTTAGGGTTGATGAAAGGTTGAAAGGTTTAAGGCTTGAGGCTTTGATGAAAGGTTAAAGGCTAATGTAAGGATTATGAATTTGGATTATATGAAAGGTTTGATGAGGGGTAGAACTTGTGTGCAAGCACCCTAGCTTGACTTTTATTTGCTTTTGGCTCTTTCTTTTTGAATCTTTTCTTTTTGTCCTGTCTGTTTTTACCTTTTTCATTTTTTTGCACTTTGAATTTTTTTCACTATTTTATTTTGCCTGGCATTGATTTTTATGTAGTAGGGCTTGCACACAATCCATTGGTTTAGGGTAGTGGAAGGTTCGAAGGATATTTGTGGAGCTTTGATGTTGAAGGGATTGTTTGGTTTATGATCATGGAGATGATGGTTTATGGATGATGGAGAGAAGAGGGGAAATAACTCCTAATCCAAAATATGTCCATTTTTATTTTCATTTTTCTTTATTTTTTTTGTTTCAGATCTCTTTTTTTATTAGTCAAGTTCATTAGGTGATTTGAGTTTCATCACTGAGTTAGAAGCATAAATAAAATGATGGAAGACCAATGAAAACGAAAATGAAATTCTCTCATTAATCAGAAATAAATAGAACAAGGCTTATTAGAAATAAAACCTAAATGTCATAGACTCGACAAGAAAGGAAATGAAGGAGCTAGGGGAGGGACTCTCCGACTCAACCTAGAAAACTAGCGTTAAATGACTAAGCCCCGGCGTTATTTAGGTGTTGCCCAAGGGGTTACTGCTATTGTTGACTTTTACTGCAGGCGGAATTGGCAATCTACCGTCTTCAACCATATCCTGCAGGTGATTCTTTAAGGTCCAACACGCAGATGTTGGGTGTCCATTCCCTTGGTGGTATTTGCAGTAGGCATTAGGATCCCACCTCTTGGATCTATTTTCGGGAGCAGGATCTGGAGTAGGGCCAATAGGCTGAAGTGCTCCCTTTGCATGAAGTCTAGTGAAGGCTTCTTCTAGGGACATGCCTAAAGGTGAGAATGTTCTTTGAGGCTTTTGGTAACCTCTCTTTTCAGTAGCTATGGCATTGACCTTATTGCTTTTGGAGCTAGAAGGGCTATTGTTACTCTTCTTGAAAGAGTTGTTGTTGTTGAAACCCTTGCTCTTGTTGGCCTGTACCTCCTCTCCAATCAGCAGGCCTACCTTATAGAGCTCCGTGAAAGACTCTATGGGTTGAAATTTGATATGATCCCCATACTTAGGCTGCAGGTTACGGATCACCAGGCGGACTTAATCCTCTTGAGATGGCTTGTTAATCATTTGTGCAGTTTTATCCCTCCATCTGTTAAGGAAGGTGACGAAGTCTTCGTTGGAGTTTTGTTTGGTTAACTCCAACTTACGAAGGCCAATGGGACGCTGAGTATTGTATACATATTGTTTGTGGAATTCTTCTCTGATGTAGTCCCAGTCATTCAGCTTGGCTTTGTTCAGTGACCTGAACCACTTGGATGGATGTGCATCCAAGGTTAAAGGAAAGACATAAGCAAACAAGTCCTTGCTCATGCCCTTGAGAGCCATAGAGATGGAAAATGATCTCAAGTGATCATCTGGGTCATCGATCCCCTTGAATTTTGGAAGGTCACCCAATGTTACCTTTTTAGGGAGCTTGTCCCTCAGTTCAGGATCAATGATGTCATGGCCATGAGCCTGACTCTCGAGCGCAGGAATTGACTGGATCAATTGCTCGAGTTTTTCGAATCTCAATTCTGTGTCGGTTTTGAATGGTGGTGGAGTGTCGCCTTGCTCGTCCTCTTCAGTTAGCTTCTCTCTCAGTGCCTTAATCTCTTTGTCTTGTTCCTCAAGACGAGAGTTCATCAGTGTGAGTTGAGCCATAATGGCATTGAGTTGTTCATTAGTTTTCCCCATTTCAGATGATGTTATAGATGAGTTAGAGGATTCGTCTGAAAAAGTGAAGATGCACTTGACGAGTCTGGGAGTAGGTCGACCTTGTTGCCTCTCTTTCGGACGTTCCCAAGTTATAATTTCACGATTTGTCCTGAACAGAAATTGAATGGACCTCGTAAATTTTAAGAAATAATGTTTTCGAAATGGGAAATGGAGATGAGAAATGGAAAGTTGGAAATGAGAAAGGGGGAATGAAAATGGAAATGATTAGAACATGATTTTGAAATGGAAATGGAAATGGTTATGGGTTTTGGACTAGTATAGACTTGACCATGATGGAGACATGGGCCTAACTATATGCAAATGCAGACATGAACTGGACTGGACCATGCAAGCAGACTCGACTCCACGATTGAGTTTAGGAGAGACTAGACTTTGAACTTACGGGTGAGCAAGCAGGCTAGACTTTAAGGAAGGTTGGACAATAAGGAAGACTAGACTCTTAACTTAAGGCAAGCTGACTAGGCACCTAGACTTTGAACTTACGTTAGACTAAGCAGGCCAGACTCAAAAAACTGCCTATGGACTTATGGAATGCCAGACCTTGAACTTACGGGTGAGCAAGCAGACTAGACATTAAGGAAGGCTGGACAATAACAGAGACCAAACTCTTAACTTAAGGCAAGCAGGCTAGGCAACTAGACTTTGAACTTACGGGTGAGCAAGCAGGCTAGATAACTAGACTTCAAAACTTACAATAAACTAAGCAGGCTAGACTCAAAAATTGTCTATGGACTTAAGGAATGCTAGACCTTGAGCTTACGAATGAGCAAGCAGGCTAGACACAAAAATTGCCTATGACTTAAGGAATGCTTGACCTTGAACTTACGGGTGAGCAAGCAGGCTAGACACAACAATGCCTATAGACTTAAGGAATGCTTAGACCTTGAACATACGGGGGAGCAAGCAAGCAGGCTGGACTTTAGAGGAATGTGGGCTATTGGACTTAACTAGGGCCTACATGGAGATGCAAACTAGACCTAGGATATGAATTGGGCCTAAATGGACCTAAGTTTGGATTTGATTAACATATAGGTTTGATATAGACTTGGAGATGCATATGGGCTTGACAGTGGAAATAGACTAGGATTGAACTTAGAATGGAATGGACTGAGACTAGATTTGGATTGGGCTTGACATAAACTGGGGTTCACGTAAAGATGCAAATGGACCTAGATTTGACATGAGCTAGACTTATATGGGCCTAGGATGGACTCTAATGAATGCATGGACTTGAATTAGATGGAACCTATATGAATGCAAAATGGACTCTAATGCACATGGGCCTAGAATGAATGCAAGTGAATCGGATTGATTGGATTGGATTCGATGAAGGTGTTTGGAATGGGCTTAGAATTTTCGGAATTCGTTTTTGAAAGGAACCCCTTGTTTTTATCTTTTGTTAGGAAAATATGATGGATTAATTTTGAAGAATTTTTTTTTTTGAAATGTCGTGGTATGATGATGATTAGTAAATGTTTTTTGAAAAAGGTAGAATAAACATGGGTGTAGGATTGATTTTGAAAAGATGTAAGTTTTTTTTTGAAATTGATTGAATATGGTAGGGTAAGAATGATAGGAAAGTCTTGTTGAACAGCAGGGAGGAAATGGGAAGAGGTAGACATGCATGACAACTCTAGCTCTACAATGACCCTTTAGATGCATTTTTTTTAGGACAGACTCGACCATGCATGAAAAGACCTTTTTTGAATGTTTTATTAGGTGAGACCTCTAATTAGACCATGCATTACGCGGATGCAGATAGCCAAACATAGGACTGAACATAGGATCGACAATTACGACGGCTAAATTGACGAAAAGCGTGCGATGCACAGACTGCGTGCCGCGCAACATTGCTGCGCGCGGCGCACAGCCGTGCGTCTGGCGCGGGAATGGTGCGCCAGGCGCAACTTAATGAGCTTGGCGCACTACTCCCCGACACGTTTTTCGGGGATTTAGGCGACGAATTGGCCGATTGATGAATTTTTCTTGTTTTTAGACGCGGTTTTAGGAACGACGCATAATAATGACAATTTGACAGAATAATAGCAGGCAAGAATTGCAATCACAGGCAAATGTCAAATAACATGGATGCAAAAGTTCCAATCTAAAGTCCAGTTCTATATTTGAAACTATTGGTCAGGTTTAGGTTCAGTCTGAAAAGGGTCCATGACAAAGAGATTGATCTCACGCTTCGTACCCCTGATTAAAGAGGTGGCCACGTGTAAGACGCACTCCAGTCTCAAGTCAGGAACAAGAGAACAATGCCATGGCTGGGTAGGTTTGCTTATGACTAAGATCCAACGCTATCGCTCAGGAAGCTTTTTGGAAGGACAAAGCGCAAACCCCTCGGGGGTGACCTCACTCGTAGAACATGTGCTAATGAGGCAAGGTAGATTGTCCTTATGGTGGCTAAACAATAGCCATGCATATGCAAAACTGTATATTATTCTAAGGCATAAGAATAAGAATGAATCGTATTTTTCAAGTTTCACCCACTCATTTAATTTTTTTTTTTTTTAAATCCTCCCCAGTGAAGTCGCCAAATTGTAGGCGTGTTTTTATTTCGCCTACGCGGTGTGAGCGCGTATTATACTTGATTTGACTACCCCACTATAAAGGTTTTATTGAAAATATTTTGAATGAAGTTGCCAACAATTCTTTTTAGGAAGAATCATAAACCTAATTGGATATGGGAAAACCGTAGGGACAAATTATCCAATGTAGATTTTCCCGTCCTGACTCCATAAATGGTCTAAATGAACCAAAGATTGAGTTCGGGGGTGAGGGTATGAATATAGTCATAATGAACCACATTTGCCCAAAGTTGGCCTCTACTAAATATCGATTCATAACAGATTTTATGCCAAATAATAATCAAATAACGTTTTAAACACCCTAAAAATATTTAGTCTAAATTGGTTCAGGAAACACATAAAAAGACTAACTTTTAGTGACAAGTTATTATGCATTCAAATTACAGGGAACCTAGCAAGTTGTCCAAATTAATATGATTAATGTTAGAACAGTTCTTTAGGTCTTGATTAACAAAAATAACATGTGGGTGATAAAAGCAATAAAGTAGGACAATCATATAATATGCATAGAACAATCAGGCAGTCATATAATAATAATATATAAAATAAATAAAAAGAAAGAGAAGAGTTTAGAATATACAGTAGAGCGATTTTATATTAAAGATCTACATCATGAAATAAGTGGTTAGTAACTTCAATATAAAAATATAGAATTTATACAAGGATCCTCAGGATTATACCTATGCGGCTTAGATTGAGGAGCGCAACGATCTTTAGGCGGAGCAATCGTGAAACCAAGAACGCAGTGATTAAGAATTGATTGAAAGTATTGAAAGTATTTGAGTGTTTGAGTGTTTGTAGTATTCGAAGTGTATTTCGGAGTATTTGAGAGAATTTGTATTCGTGAAATAATAATATGAAAAGCCGTCCGTAATTCATGAAATTCCGGATATTTATAGGGAAAACAAAACGTGCGCTCCACGCAAGCCCTGCGCCAGGCGTAGTCCTACGTGGCAGGCGCAGTTCCACGCGTTAGGCGCACATTGGTGTGCATGACGCAGCCAACCCAATCAGGTTTAGGCAAGTGTAAACACGTTTTGAAAAGATAGAAAAGAAAGTTGCGTCTCACACAAGACCTGCGCCAGACGTAGGACTCTGTGTGAGTCACAAAATCTACGTGTCAGGCGCTCATTGGCTCGCCTGATGCGTTCTGGCCTATGTGCTGGACGCACGTGGCGCGCTAAGCGCATCCCCCGCGTCCGGCGCATATCCTGGAATATTGAGCATATTCCATTGCGCGTCTTTCAAAGATACTTTTTTATCCCTAAAATTCCGGAGATGGAATTTTACGGATTAAAAATCTGATTTATTTATCAAAGATAATAAAATATTTATGAAAAATATCTATTAAAATAATTAATATTTGATTGGGCTTTTAAAATGGATTTAAAATATTTTAGGGCTTGAAATACAATTAATCATCATGAACAATTAATTGGGCTTTAGAATATCATTTCGAAACACATTTTAGAATGGTTCTTTAGATTGCTCTTCCGTTGGGTCGCGCCAACTAATGCCGCGGTATGTTTCATCATTGGATCCTTAAATGGGGAGACACGATTATGTGTCTACAACCCTCCATCTTCATCCTCCTCAATCCTCCTTAGCCTAGATAATTCAGCTTCATTTTCGAACAACACCTCCTACTCTCCCCTTCATTCTCACTTTCTCAATCTTCTTCGTCTCTCTCCTCTTTTTTCCTGTTCCTCACAATCTTTCTCGAATCATCCATTTTTCTTTTTTCTCTACTTTTTTTTCGCTTGCTAACTTTGTGTTCGTCGCAATTTACCCCAGAATTATCGAATTGCTATTTCGATTTGATCTCAATTGCAATTTTCTTGAGTTGGAAACCCTAATTAATCGAACTTTGTGAAATATTTATTGTTTGATTTCGTGATTTTGAGCTTTAGATTTCATCACAATTGGCTTCGGAATTGGTGAAGGCTTCGAAGCTACTACATTTACGGCTAAGGTTTCTCAAAGGTACTCTCTCGATTTATGTTCTTCACTATCGTTTTAAGGTTATTTGCCAAGAAAATTTTGGAAGCTAATTTGAATGCCAACTTTTCATCAGTTAGGCTTACGAAATTGATGAGAAATCCGAACTTTTCAAATTTCATAGGAATTAGGCTACTAATCTGATATGGAAGGAAGTCTGAAGAAGAATTCAGTAATATTATTTGTCGGATTTCTAATAATCTACTTTCAAAGTTTGTATTTTTTTATGTTCTCTTTTTTCTCCTTTCTTTCCAAATTGAATGGAAAATGTTCCTGATTTTAGGTTCTTATGGGTTATATTAAAGGATATTTTAATGAGTTTAATTGTTTTTTATTTTCTCGAGAAAGTGTGAGGAGGTTAGAAAGAGCAATGGTAGGATTCTCGCCATTACAGAGGCAATGAGCTCAGCTTTTTTGCACCCTTGAAATGTTAATTAGTTTATTTATCAGGATATGAATATAATGTTTTTTTCTCAATGAAACTTTAAATTTATACGTGCTTGATTGATGCTCATAATTAACCTATTGTGCTATTATTACAAGTTTAAAATACCAATGCTATGTTTGATGCTCATAATTGGCCTCATAATCCTTTTTTATCGTATACAATCATCTAAGAGCTTGGGAGGTGATATAAATCGCTATCGATACGATACGAGGCGGATAGGATACGAGGCGGATTTGCTTGCCGTAACAAACTTGACGGTTTTTGTTCATTATGTGTACTGTAAGAGGAAGAGGATTTGAAGACTTTCCTCCAATAATGGGGAAGCAGAATTCATGGTCACCCAGAGAATTTGGAGACGCCTGGAGCTGAAGTTACAAGTGGTTAGCATCTTTTCTATTGATTTGTTGATTAAATATTGACAATGAGGAATTCTAATAATAGATAGAGTAATGATAGGTTTAAGATGAGCAAAAAAGGATGGTAACTCTTTGCATTTCAAATTATGCAGGGCCACTTGGTTAGGGTATTGCCAATGTCGTTGGTTTGGCCCTCGCAGAGAACGATTTGGTTGCTCGATTCAACAAGCCCGATGCTAAAATCATTGATAATTAGTTCATTACACGTAAGACCAATATTTTCGATCTGCTCATTTGTATTTTTAGTGTTGACAAGTTCCAAGATTTATATATTTGTATTTTGTGTATTATTCTGCTTATATACACACACACACATCTGAACTTTCAGCTATGCCATTCTTTGTGATGGTTGCCAAATGGAAGGGATTGCGCAGGAGCTTGCTCCCTTGCTGGTCATTGGGGGCTTGGGAAATTGATTGCATTCTATGATGATATCCATATTATTGATGGTGATACTGCCATAGCCTTTACTGAGAGCGTTGATCAGCGTTTTGAGGCCCTTGGCTGGCATGTTATCTGGGTCAAGAATGGTAACACATGCCACCGTATGATGAAATTCCTGCTGCTGTCAAGCAAGCTCATTCAATCACTGACAAACCTACTCTAATCAAGGTCTTTTACGTTCTATTAATTGCATCTTTTATAAGGCTTTTGCTTATTACTCTTTTTACATGATGGTGAATTTATTTTGTATATGCAGATTACTACCACCATCGGTTTTGGGGGTCCTAATAAGTCAAACTCATACAGTTCATTGAAGTGCATTGGGTGCTAAGGAAGTTGAGGCTAAGAGGCAAAACATGGGCTGGCCGTATGAGCCATTCCACATTCTAGAGGAAGTTAATAAGTAAGCAATACTGATATGCATTTTCGAACATTTTCATTTTGATGTCGTCATTTATTTTGTAATCCTCAAATTTCATAGGCAATAGATCCTGAGGTGCCTCCTTGAAAGCTAAGTGGAATGCTAAGTTTGCATAGTACAAGAAGAAGTACCCGGTTGAATCAAATTTCTTTACATCATCCTCCTCTTCGCAATGCAAGTGTTTTTTCTTCTCTCTCCTCCTTTTTCACCTCTCTGCTTTTTGTTTTTTTTTGTTTTTTTTACAACGGGTTAATTTGCATTAATTAAAAAACAGAAGTACAATCTATCACTAATACAACCAAACAAACACAAACCAAACTAAACTGAGCGATACTCGCTCTAACAAAACAATTACAAAAGCATAAATAACTTAAACTTAAACTAGGATAGAACTGCTCGATCTGGAGGTCTGAGCTGATAGATAACTGTGGTGGAAAGCTTCTGCTGATGGATGACGATCGCCAGAACTCTGACGAAGGGAATGGAAGGAGAGGGCTGATTTCAGAGGTGGAGCAACAAAGTAACAGCGAGATTATGATCTCGCAATCGGACCAATCCCCGTGACCTTCTGTCACATGGGATTCTACAACCGGACTTCCTTGAAGAGTCACATTCCTTTGTGACCCAATACCCTGTTGGAAGGGTATTTCAGGCTTCTCCTTTGATGAGAAGCTCAAATGAGTTGACACGCTATAAATCCAATTGACAAATTGGAGAGCCGCCTTCATATATGATTTTGTGAAGGCAATGATTAATAAAATCATTACCAAGGTAAATTGAAATCTAACCATTGTTAGATCTCGAAGAACTATCCGATTTTCAAAATCGGATAAAACAAACCCCATCCATGAAATCGCTTGCCACGCAAACCCTAACCAACTACAATACCCAGATCCAAAATTTTGAAGACAAAGACTACCTCCAGCAATTAACAAAAGTATTAAGCAGGTTAAGATAACAAGTAAATAAACCATACTAACACAACCAAGGATTAAATAACATAATGCAAATAATTAACTTAAAGGGAGGGGAAAAGAGGGCGCACAACTTGACCGATGTAACTAGGGGGGGGGGAGGGGAGGCCCCGAAGAAGATCGTACCTTGAAGAGGGGGGGGAAGGGAAAACCCAACCTATACTACGAAACACTAATCGGGGAGGGGGGAGGGGGGAGGGAAGCACTAACAGATACCACGGGGATGGGGGAGGGGAAGCCCGGACCTAGCGTAACAGCACCACGAAACAGGGGAGGGGGAAGCCCGAAGCCGAAACCAGGTAACAAAGTCGCCGACGACCTCGAGCTAGGGGAAGACCGACGATATACTAGGGGGATGGGGAAACTAAGCGACGCAAGCTTATAGGAGGTCACAACTCTCCGTCTTGAGTCTTTTCACGCCTTAGTATAAAAGTCAAAAACCCCGAAAAATGAGTTGGTCTCGGCCTGCATCACACAGGTGGTTCCGAGCCTACCCCAAGCTGATAAGCTCTCATGAGTTCCGGGTGGGTGGTCTTAATAATTTTATACCGCGGCAACCAATGCCGTCTTGTCTTACTAAGCTAACGGATATCGCATTCGAGATCGCGAAAATGCAATTTCTTCATTGCACCTTCAAGCTGATGATTTTGTGGCTGATAATCCGTTGGATTATGATAATTCTTCTCACAAAGAAGTGGCAGTAGATGCTTCCTTAGTGAATGCAGTCTACAAAGAAATGATGAAGCTGATGAAGACTCAATCTGGTGTTGCAGATTATTCTCAATCTTCTCCCTCCATCAACTTTGCAGGTATTTTTAATGCATCAAATAAGTCATTAATTACCTGTTACTGTCACTTAGACTGGATTGTTGATACAGGGGCAACAGATCATATGATCTGTGATAAGAATATGTTTCTTACCTACAAAATTTTACCTCAACCTATTAAGGTTGGTTTACCTTATGGTAAAGTTAAATTGGTTGATCATGTTGGCTCAGTTTCCATTACTCCTGATATTGCTATTTCAAATGTGTTTTATCTTCTTGATTTCAAACACAATCTCTTGTCTGTTGGTAAGCTTTTAGATGAACACAATCTAACTGCAAAATTCACTTCTACATCATGTGTGTTTCAGGACCTTGTAACTAACAAAGTCAAGGCCACTGCTGTGAGACAAGCTGATCTCTACAAGTTTATCTTAGATTCTTCTCATGTTTCTTCTCTAAGTACTGTTTTACATGTTAGTACTTTGCCTTCATATGAAATTTTTGATTCTAGACTTGGACATCCTTCTGTTCAAAAGATGACTAAGCTGTCTACTTTGTTTGCTTCAAAAATAAATTCAGATTTGGATTGTGAATCCTGTATATATGCCAAAATGCATAAATCCCCTTTCCCTACTTCTTCTTCTCATGCTTCTGAATCTTTTGGTTTGCTTCATGTGGATCTTTGGGGACCTTATAGACAGCCTAGTTTGACTGGTGCAATATATTTTCTTACACTTCTTGATGACCACAGTAGAGTCACTTGGACTCATTTAGTTCATTCTAAAACACAAGTTCCCATCATTTTATCTCAATTTCTAGCTTATATTGAAACATAATTTGGCTTACATTTGAAAAATATAAGGAGTGATAATGGAACTGAGATTATACAGAGTTATTGTACTCAACTTTTTGCACAAAAAGGTATCATTCATCCAAGAAGTCTTCCTAATACTCCCCAACAAAATGGGAGAGTAGAAAGGAAACATCGACATCTATTAGATACTGCTAGAGCAATAAGACTTCATGCACATTTACCTATAAAATTCTAGGGAGACTGCTTATTAGCAGCTACATATCTCATTAATTTAATGCCTATTGCAATACTGGGTTGGAAAACACCTTTTGAAGTCTTAATGAAAAAACAGCCCACATATGATCATTTGAGGACAATTGGATGTTTGTGTTATGTGGAACATAAAACTTCTGACAAATTTGCTTCAAGAGCTACCATGTGTATCTTCCTTGGTTATCCTTTTGCTCAGAAAAGATACAAATGTTATGATCTCACCTCACACAAAATCATCCCCAGCAGGAATGTCAAGTTTCAGGAACATATTTTTCTTTTTACCTCTTCTGTGTCTACTTCACCTTCTTTTTCTTCTGGTTCCTTACAACATGATTCAAAGTTAGTTAATCCTACCATTCATGATCCTCAAGACATTCTGTCTTCTCCAGTTAATATACCACCTTTTTCTACTCATTCTTCTTCCAGTTCTTCTACACCTACACATTCCCCTATTTTTGTGCCTTCTACTGATACTTCTCAATCCACTCAAAATTCTTCTTCTGTTTCATCTCCTCCTACTATTTCTCAACCTATTTCTTCTCTTCCTATCATTACTAGAAAATCTTCTAGACATATTCAGCCTCCTGCAAAACTAGCAGATTTTATTGTAGATTTACCTAATCTACATAATCCTTCTTCTTCTCAGGTTACTTCTACATCTCAAAGTTTCAATGTTTCTACCTCTCCTGTCTTTTCTACCTACAGCCCAGAACATTTAGCTAGCCTTGCTAATGTTTTATCTCACACTGAACCTGCTAATTACAAACAAGCCAGTCAAGACAGTAGGTGGATTGAAGCTATGAACACAGAGCTTTCAGCTTTAGAAAGAAATGAAACTTGGGATCTTGTTACTCTTCCTCAAGGACATAAAGCTATTGGTTGTAAATGGGTCTATAAGACCAAATTCAACCCAGATGGTACTATTGAACGATGCAAAGCCAGATTAGTGGCTAGAGGAGATAGGCAAATTGAAGGTAAGGATTTCACATTTAGTCCAGTTGCAAAATTCAGTACAGTAAGAATTCTTATGGCTCTAGCTGCTGCTTGTAACCTTGAGCTACATCAGTTAGACATTAACAACACATTTCTTCATGGATATGTTGAAGAAGAATTATATATGCATCCTCCTCAAGGCTATACTAAAGCATCTCCAGGTCAAGTCTGCAAGTTGAAAAGATCTTTATATGGCTTAAGACAAGCATCCAGGCAGTGGAACTTAGAGTTAACCAAGTTTTTGCTTGCCTATGGTTTTACTCAATCCAAATTGGATTATTCTATGTTCACTATGAAGAATGGTTCAGATTTTCTTGTGGTTGTTGCTTATGTAGATGATCTATTGGTGGCTGGTACCAATTTATCCACTATTACACATCTTAAAGCTCAGCTGCATCAAGCCTTCACTATAAAAGACCTTGGAGAATTAAGGTATTTTCTTAGCATAGAGGTTAAAAGAGATTCATCTGGAATTCTTTTGAACCAACGAAAATATATTCTTGATTTGCTTACAAACTGTTCCATGGAATCTTGTTCTCCTGCTGCTTTTCCTCTTCCTAAAGGTCTTAAACTCAGCATCTATGATGGAGATAAACTTCCTGATCCAGAGGTATACAGAAGAATCATTGGCAAATTGCTGTATTTGAACATGACTAGACCTGACATAAGTTATGCTGTTCAGCAACTTAGTCAGTTTCTATCTGATCCTAGAATGCCTCATTTTTTAGCTGCTCAACATGTTCTTAAATATTTGAAAGGCACATTATATCATGGCCTATTCTATTCAGCTCAGAATTCTCTTCAAGTTACTGCATATTGTGATGCAGACTGGGGTAATTGTCATTATTCAGGCAGATCTCTCACTGGTTACTGTGTTTTTTTTGAATCTTCTCTTATATCCTGGAAAACTAAGAAATAAAAGGTTGTTTCTAAAAGCTCAACTGAGGCAGAATATCGTAGTATGAGTCATACTACAAGTGAGCTTGTTTGGTTAATTGGTCTTCTCAATGATCTCAACATTCATCCTACTCTTCCTATTCCTCTATTCTGTGACAACATTGCTGCCCAACACATTGCAGCCAATCCTGTTTTTCATGATAAAACTAAACATTTAAAGATTGATTGTCACTATGTTAGAGAAAATGTTCAATCAGGTTTCATTGCTACACATCATGTTAGTTCTCAGATGCAAATTGCTGATATCATGACAAAAGCTCTTGGTGCTGTTCAACACAAATTTCTCACTGTCAAGCTTAGAATGATTCTTTCTGACTAAGTCACATTCCAGCTTGAGGAAGGGGTGTAAGTAAGCTGCTGTTAAGGCAGCTCACAACTCACCAGCTGACTCATAGTTCCCAGCTGGTAGTTAGCTGAGTAAATTATAAGTTAGTTAGATTCTGTTAGTTAGTTTGTTACAAACCTTCTTGTATACGATTCTAAAGCTTACAGCATACGCTTCCTGATTAGTTGTATATATACTTAATCATCCTAGCTTGTAATAAAAAAGAGAGTTCTATAGAAATAATGAGTTTTCTATTTTCTCTCAACATTTCTCTGATATTATCACCTACATTCTTACTTGATTCAACTCGGGGAGGTTGAATTCACAGAAAGGTCTGCTAAATTTAGCATATGCATTTCATGGTCAAGTTACTTTAACATCTTATTTTCCGATCTATCTTGTGAATTATGATGTTTGTCCAAACTATTGTAGTATTACCTGTGTTGTATGTTAGAAAAGGAGAGTGCTAATTACTTGTTCTTTGCTTGTTCCTATTCAGCTTAAGCGTGGAGCAAGATGTTCTGCATTCTAATAGAAATCCTGATACATGGACCAGGGAGTTTTGTTTTGCCTTCAACTACAAGGGTAAAATCTACAAATTGGTTTTTGATTTTACGATTGTATTGTACAAATAACAAAGAGGAATTCAGAATTTCTTGGGTAGTTCCAAGTCTGCAAAGGCTGTTTTTAGACATTTTGTCTTTACTTTTTTGTAAGTTTTTTTCTGTAAGGAAACTCCAATATTGTGGAGAAAGTTTGTAATGTGTATTGTCACTATTGTGGCTTTAGGTAGGTTGTTGAACCTGTTCTTAGTTAGTTGTCTTTTCTACTTTTGCTATTTCTAGCTTGTGATTCTACTATTTTGGTTAATCAAACTCTTAGTTACTCCCTCTTTATTCTTTTATTGTGTCCACTTTCCTATGTGTTTGTCATTGCATTTCTTTAACGCTAATATCTTTCATAGATATTAGTACAAAAACATAACAATTGAATCTTAATAAGTTACTAATGGAGATGAATCAAACAAGATTCTAAATTGACAATAAATATTTTAAAAAATATTAGAAGATTTTATCTAATTTGTAATAGTATCAAGATTCGGCATAATAGAAGAATAGAGAGGGAGTACTTCATAGAAAATAGAATCTCCTATGTTTCCACATGTATACTAAATTTTCTTCATGGTACATTGTTTCTTAAGTTTGGTGTAGGGATTTGAATTGATCATAGTATCATTTGTGGTTTTTAAGTGGTAGAGGTGTGGATAGTTTTTCGTAATACAAAGTGGCACACATATATATATTTAGAAAATCTTGTTTTACTTTTTTTTTTCTCTATATTGAGAAAGATATTAGAAGAATTAATGAGAAAATTATAGACTGAAGAGTATTAGAGAGATATCAGAAAAGAATGGTACACATTAATCTAGGGAGATCCAAACACGTTTATCTATTGCAATATAATATTGTATGGATAGAGTGGTTTTAAGTAGGGGCATGCATGTAAGATCGTTCTTGTACAGGTCCGGATAGAGGCATGTATGCAAGGGAATTAGTATGCTACACTGGAAAAAAATCCTTATAATTCTTATTGTTATAAGATAAACCATAGTCTTGGGACATGAGTTGAGAGGTAATCTACCCTATACAGTTGAGGGGTGATGGCAGTGAAGGGGGTGGGGGGCAACCAATTCGAGTTCTATTGAAGACTTAGCTTCCAATGAGTTTCTAATTGGATTTTTCGGTAATATTTCGTTTTTCACTAGAATATTGGAACCTACAATGACATTGACGAAGTTGCTGCAGTTATAAGAGACAAATGAGTTAATGAAAATTTCAAGTAAATTCTTCGAAATTCGCAGTAAAAGACCAAATCTCAAAGCATGCGTACAAGGGTTAAATGAAAATAAACATAATTCTTGCATCTAACATTATTTATCTACCCAAATTCTGCTTTGTGTTGGTATCTTCCATAAAGATTTGGAATGTACTTATATATGGGCTTCAAAACTAATCATATTAATTTGGATCCCAATTCTTTTTCTAAAGGCAAGAGAGCATTTAGGGAAATCCGAAGTAATTTGAGGGACCAAAATCCTAACTATGGAGGGGAGGAAAGCTCGAGCTAGATAAAGGTGATCTGTAAAAGTTGGAACTCAAATACTATTGTAGGGATGGATTTATAAGGTAATATTGTGTCGAATCAATTTCTAGGTTCATTATGTATGCAATTGAGTTTTAGCTATGAGAAAAATATGTGTATACATTTGGTTGAACTCAATCTAACATATGTGAATTAGTATTCCCAATTGAAGTTTCTACTCCAAAACCTTTTAGTAATTTAGTGTTGTATAATATCATGTGGTTAAATCCGACCTTTGAATACTCATGTTGTAATTTTGAAGAAGCTTAGTTTAGCCAATTTAGTTATCATTTATCTTTCATAGGACCAATCAACTTTGGTATAGATAATGAGTTGGAATCAACTTTGGTATAGATTATGAGTGGCAAAACTAACATTTTAGTGTAAAATGAAGTATATGATTAGGATTTAGGTACGTTATTTTTCTTATCTTGTATAGTTATGTAAGCTAATTGGTTTCAATCATTCATTTTTTTAGTTATATGCAGTGTTTAAGATATCCAACATAGAGAAAATGGAGTCTATTGCAAAAGTTATTGATCTCACAAATAAGAATACAAATTACATCATAAAAGTTGCATCAGAATAATAACACCACATGAGATATAAGTTTGTCTTCAAAAATGGATACAAACATTACATTATCAAGATAGTTTCACTAATTAGATTTTGTTCCCTGTATTGGACACATTACACTGTATTGGAAGAAAGAGAGAAACATACTGTTCTCATATTTATTGTTTAATTTCATGGTTTAAACAAGAATTCAGAATTTTATTAAATCATACTAAATTACTAATATCGTAAAGAATCTACCAGCTGTTTTGGGTACTGCCTTTCCAAAGAGCCCCATAACAACTCTACCTGAAAAGATACTATCAATGTTAAATTGAGAATTCCACCACTAATTTATGTAAAACTATCAAATTCAGGCTAAGGCCAAGACAAAATAGCTATAGAAAGCGAGTTTCATTTCGTTTCGATTCGACTTTCAGAATCATTATTCCAAAAACCATATCATAGAGTTTGCTATTGAAATGCTTCTAACAACACCAATCACATCTATTTTCTATTTAGCCGAAAGGATTTATATCATGCGCTTTCTCCATATCCTATTTATTCTACAGTGAGTTTGGGCTTTGAACTCACTAATTTATCATTTTCCTATTGGAGATTTGAAACTATTATTTCTTGAAATATTATTGACAATTTGGGACTGGAACTATTGTCCTTTCTTGTCAATTTACTATCTCAGTTTTGTTTGATTTGATGATGCTTTTATGGTTAAAAGAAGAGAATTCCAAGTTTCAACTATTATTTACTTTGTGCTTGTCTTTTAAGCACTCATGTTCCCATTTTTTATTAGGTATTTGGTATATGGTTTAAGAAGGAGACATCATAGCTAATGAAGTACATATAATAGTTTGAAAGTTGCAGACCTTGCTATGCAATATTCTTAATTATTAACACCGAAGGGGGGGGGGAGAAAGAGAGAGGAAGCTTAATAAAAATTATTTTTAAGCCCTAGAAGAAGAGTGAGACATAACATTTTTGAGCCCTAGAAGAAGAGTACTGAGGCATAGAGAGGAAGAGGGACCAAGAGGGGGTAGGGAACGATATGTGGAGAGAAAAGAGTGAAGATGAGAGATAGAGAAGGAGACCACTTTAAGAAACCATTTCAAGGGTGTAAGTTCTGTATGTTTTTATTTCTCCATGCCTGAGTTGACTTTGGTGAATCTCGGATCTCAGTTTGGCATAAATTATATTTCTTTTTGATGCTTTCTTTGTTTTTGATGCTTTACCAGGGATTCTTCAACTATATGGTACTTTCTTCTCCATTTGTTAACATGAAGATGAAGACATCCTCAGTGACGAGCTTCCAAGGTACTCTAATACTTATTTTTTGTTTTTTTTTAAATTTGCTTAATTTTCTTAGTATTTCGAAGTTTCTAGCAGATTTTGGCGTGTAATTGTGATTTTTATTTAATTTGACATTTTTTCAGCGCGCTTAAAAGGAATCATGGATGATTGTATTGTTTAAGGAAAGCCACAATAATCGGCTTCTATTTTTTATTATTTTTGTTCCAGCTTGGGGTTAGAGGAGGAGTCTATTTCTTTTCAAGGCTTTGTTTGTTTTGTGGCTTTGCTTTTGCTCAATGGGAGCGGATTTTTTGGGGGAAAGTTATATGCGGAAAAGAGAAATATGAGGAGAAAGAAACATGAGAGAAGGAACGCAAGAAAAGAGAGTAGAATGGAGGTAGAATTGATGAAACTTGATTTTTTTTTAATGATATTATTGGTGATGATACCTTATTCACGCTTTTCTGTATTTTTGTTTTTTATCTTGCAATTCAAGCCCTATCTTTTCTTATATTGCAGGGGAAATTGAAGTTGAAGAAGCAGTTGGGGCCTCGGAGAATAATCCATCCACAACTATACTGATGACGGTGGAAATCGAACTGATATTCAAATAAAAGTAATATGCAACCATTTTCATAGTCGGATGGAGAGAACCTTTACTCACGATCAGCCTAGCATCTTTTGTTACTATAGCATGGTTAATACTTTTAAATAACAATGATCTAAGGGTGTTTTAGAGGAAAATAAAGGCTCTCATGACTCCTTGTTCCTGGCAAAGACCCTTATTGATTTTGTAATTCAACAATATACATATATGTTAATATACATAGCTTATATTCTTATCTGACTACCATATTTAGATGCCTTTGTTTTCCCTAACTCGATTGTTGTCCGCAATCATTTTTGCTACCTTCAAACAACTATAAGAACAAAATTGCGAGTATAAGCATCAAATATCTTAGTGTATAGCTTGACATTCAATATATTAATTACATTTAACTTAATTCGAATATCGCAAATACTATAAATGATAACAACAATAATTTGGCTCAAATAGTTACACTATTGATTTTATTTATCAAATTTTTCTACCTTGGGGGACGGCGCTAAGGCTTTAGATTATAACCCTGATGGCTGACAGAAATTGCAGATCTAAATTTTATTTATCAAAGATATAAGGTGTCGCTAAGCCTTTAGATTATAACCCTAATGTGGATGAACTTGCTACACATCAGTCTGGTCATCTCCTACCCGCTGGTCCTGCTGATGAACCGCATAAATAGATCGCTGCACCGTCCACCCAAGAAGCCCTTTTGCTTGTTGTTTTGCTCTGCACCACCCTGATGCTCCCTGTTATCAATGTGTCCTCTCAATTGAACGACTGCCTAATATAAACTACTCTCTTTTGCTGCTAGGCATGATATAGTGCTTGTAATAGATATAGTAGTTGGACAACATTTTAGAGAAGTCACAAGACCTTGTGCATGTTTTGTAACCCACAAACTATTTGGACTAACAAAGCATTTATGTAATCTGATCTGATAGCCTAATTAGCTTGCCTACATGTTCATATAATTTGCACTGCTTTTAATTCATTTCACCGATATTTGCATTAAGCCATTCATAGTAGTTTTTGCTTTCTTGGGAGACCGTGCGCGATAGCGCGCGGTCCAACAACTAGTATAACTAAAAAGTCGTAAAATCGTTTCATGCCCCCACTTTTTTCACATGGATAAACGTGTATATAACTCGGATAATATCTGTAGACTGTAATCACCTTCTAAATGTTGAATAATTTTACCGCTAGTTTATTGAATTATTAACAACGTGGCACACTGGCAATCTACCTAGCAATGTGTACATACCTCACATTCTAACTTCTTCGATTACCAATTCGTATTGGGCATTAACAAAACGAGTACAGATTAAAGTATAGCATATGGAATCTTTAATCTTGACATTATTGAAGATCATGAGAAACTAATTGTGTGGAAGCATCTAGTTGTTTAGCTAGATAGCTAGTTTAGCAACCAGGTAAATGAAAGAGCAGATTCTTTTAACAATCCGTCTTGTGTGGACCCAGTTCACATTAAAAATAGTGTGGACCAGGCCTAGACACGTGCCCCACTACAAACTAGTCACTCCCGCTTTCCAAAATCCGCGTGATTTTCTCTCTCTTCAATAATATTCTCCCGCCCTAAAATTTTAACAAAAACAGTTTTTCTGAACAAACATACACTATATCATTTTAAAATACACTATATCATGTCAAAATACACTATCATGTCAAACACTATAACGATCGATTATGATAATTTTGTGTAATATACAAATAAACTACACTATAACATTTTAAAATACACTATATCATGTCAAAACACACTATATCATGCAACTCTATCATGTCAAAAAACACAGCAAAACACTATCATGTCAAAATACACTATATTATTTCAAAATACACTATATCATGTCAATATACACTTATAACATGCAACACTATCATGCCAAAAACTCAAAGCAAAACACTATCATTTTAAAATACACTATATCATTTTAAAGTACACTATATCATTTCAAAATAGACTATAACATGCAACACTATCATGCCAAAAAACTCAGCAAAACGCTATCATTTTAAAATACACTATATCATTTCAAAATACACTATATCATGTCAATATACACTATAACATGCAACACTATCATGCCAAAAAACTCAGCAAAACACTATCATTTTAAAATACACTATATCATTGTAAAGTACACTATATCATTTCAAAATACACTATATTGTTTCAAAAATACACTATCAGGAGAGTGAAGTTATCAGAGGAGAGAGAAGTTATCAGGAGAGAGAAAATAGGGGAAGACTGAACACGGCAAAAACGGAAAGTTGTAATCATTAAAACTCACGTGAGATGGATAAGGTGCACACTAAGTTAGTGTGCACCGGGTCCATATTAGTTTTTTTATTCTTTTAAAATATGAGAAACCAGGAGTAGAAAGTATGAGAAACAGGAAACAAAATGCTAAAAACAGGATAACATGGAATTAGAACTAGTTGGAAAGGGGAGCATATAGGTAGCGTAGATTTGGTTGAGGTATCTGGAATCTTCTTTTGGCCTTTGGGATGCCTACACTGAACTTTTGTCTTGTGGATGTAACAAAGATTAAGAATAATTAGTTGAACCTAACACACTCCCCAACTCCTCCTTCCCCCTCCAACCCGATTAGCTACCTCATTCTCTTATTGTGCAAACCCCCCCCTTAAATGAGGCCGATATGGGTGGCAAGCATGGGTGGAAAAGAGGTTGTGCCGTTGTGGTGACTCTAGTGTGGTGGTGATTGATGAACGATTAGTGGTTACAATGAATACGTTGGGCTAATAAGCAGTGGCGGATGTAAGTTTATGAAAGAGGGGTCACTTGACCCCCACTTGGAGGAAAATAATATGAGAAAAAAACCTAATTTTTTTATGTATAAATATAGATAAAAGTGTTAATTAGTAGTAAAAGAGATCCCACTCAACATTAAAAAAAACCACGTTCTACATTAATATAACTGTCTCGGATACTTATGATTAATTAGTGACCCCGTTGCATATAGTTTCTAGATCCGCCACTGCTAATAGGTGGCAAATGAGTCTTTCAGAAAGCCGGAAAAGGTATGGATCGGATCATCCGGGTCGCATTTGTTTCAAATGGGGGTTTAGGTCAAATTAGGACGGAGCTGAGCCAAGTATGTTTCTAGAATATATAATTGAGTCGAATTCAATTCAGGTCATGTCAACTCGGGTTGGGTCTGCATTAGGTCGAGTAATTATTTCATATAACTAAAACATAAAAAAACTAACTCAATACTTACAAATAAAAGACATAAGATGATATTATCATACTCCCTACGTTTCTTTTTAATCTACACATTTTCTTTTTTGTCCGGTTCTTCTTAATCTACACACTGTTGCTTTTTCTATTCTTGGTAACATGTCTCATCTACTTTCTCTTCTTTTTCGACCCATATCGTCCCTTTTTTTAATATTTTAACCCACTTTTTTGTTTCTTTTTCTCACTTTTCAGTTTATCTCTCCATCTTTTCATTTCTCTCTTATCGTTCAGGACTTCCTCCTTAGTTCTCTCCAAAAGTGAAGTGAGTAAACTAGGTAGAAACGGAGGGAGTAATAAATAAAATATTAGAATAACAAAAATAAAACTCAAATTTGGGTCACTTTATAGTGGGGAATTATTGTTGACCGTACAATTCGAGTTGATAAAGTTGGCTCATTCGAGTCGGTTTGATTAGGGTCAAGTGCTAGTCGGTTTAGGTCATTTAAGGTTTCGAGTCAATTTGGGGTTGCCATTTGCGGATCTGATTTAGTTATGGGTCGGATCGTTCAAATCATTTCTATTTTGCCAGGCGTAGTTGGGGTGGATTAGGTAGCGTTTCGAGTACTAAGGTGTCGGGGCAGGCAGTGGTGGTCGTTGCGTTGATAGTGGTCCAATTTTTCTTGGTCAGATCGAGTCAAATTCGTAAGGGATTCGTAAATAATTTGCCATTCCTAATGATGATTCATTGGTGATTTTACGATAAAATTTGGAACATGGTAATAACAATAACGTGAAGATCTGTATTTCAGGGAATGGTGATCTTTCACAAACACAAGAGCTTGATATCTTTTGGGATAAATTTTGACAAGTTGAGCCTTTGACAAAAGTTTGTCAAAAACAATATCTATCATACTTTAGATATGTTTTTTCGAAATGTATTCTATTTGGAGGTTCTTTTCGCTATATGTTATCTTGGCATGATTTATTTACATTTGCATGCTTTTTTTTATGATGCATGTCTCCATATTATTTTAATTTGAGCAATTGAGCATACAATGAACGGATCAAGGGGATCTGAGCATTCAGACGTAATATGGTCATACTCACGAGTATATATCGGGAGAGAATCAAATTTTCTTCTATTATGTTATATGTATGATCAACAAGGGAACCGAATATACCACTCCAAGGCACGGAAACTACGCTTTTCTATTAGTTTAATTTCGCCCCTCTAGGATCAACAGGTTAACACGAAATAACCAATGAGATACAATGGAGAGAACAATTCACAAAGATGATCTTCTAAGTGAATCAACAAGAACTTTTGTGTTTGTTGTTTGTGAAGAACACTTGGGAGAAAAAGTACAGAAGTTTCTCTCAAGAAAGCAAGTTTATAATGATGAAAAACTGAAATTTTCTCAACTCCACATATGAATGGCAAAGATTGTATTTATATTACCTTCTTAGATTAGAGTAGTTTTTGCCTGAATATCCTTCTAATCCTCTGATTAATTTACCAAACGTACGCAAAAATTCACGCTCCGAATAAGGAAGTACGTCGCGACCTGCGAAACAGATCGCGAGCCACGACAACACCCAGGTCGCGACCCGCGACAGATTTCACGACCCGCAACAGCACCCAGGTCGCGACCCGCGACCACCTTCCTGTTTTGCTTGATTGTTTCACGTGTTTTGCGTCTTCTAATCTTAGCATACTAGACCTCCTCCTCTTCTAGTATAATACCATATGAACTTAA
This sequence comes from Beta corolliflora, assembly GCA_947648045.1. Lineage (NCBI taxonomy): Eukaryota > Viridiplantae > Streptophyta > Magnoliopsida > Caryophyllales > Amaranthaceae > Beta > Beta corolliflora. The sequence goes on from CANSZD010000756.1 coordinate 669,257, forward strand.
AAACCCATTACACTATAAATGTTCCAACAATCCTCCTCCCATTTATAGGATAATGTTGAAAGGTTTTCCAACTTGCTATAAATCATAAACAAGACATGCTCATGCATCATGGAAATATCTTACGATTGAATCTCCAGTTAGGCCCTGTTCTGTTGAACTTGTTTTGGCGGAACTGAACTGAACTTATTCTATTTTTGCTGAACTGAACTTATTTTTGCTGAACTGAACTTATTTTTACTTATTTTTGCTGAACTGAACTTATTTTTGCTGAACTGAACATATTTTTGCTGAACTAAACTGTATTAACATAATATTATCAATACTTATTATTATTATTTTATTATTTTATAATAATAAATAATAAATAATAAATAATAAAACTAATAATAAATAATAAATATAATAATAAATAATAATAAATAATAATAATAATAATAATAATAATAATAATAATAAATAATAAATAATAAATAATAAATAATAAATAATAAATAATAAATAATAAATAATAAATAATAAATAATAAATAATAAATAATAAATAATAAATAATAAATAATAAATAATAAATAATAAATAATAAATAATAAATAATAAATAATAAATAATAAATAATAAATAATAAATAATAAATAATAAATAATAAATAATAAATAAATAATAATAATAAAAATAAATAATAAATAATGAATAATAAATAATAAATAATAAATAATAAATAATAAATAATAAATAATAAATAATAAATAATAAATAATAAATAATAAATAATAAATAATAAATAATAAATAATAAATAATAAATAATAAATAATAAATAATAAATAATAAATAATAAATAATAAATAATAAATAATAATAATAAATAATAATAAATAATAAATAATAAATAATAATAATAAATAAAAAAAATAATAATAATAAATAATAAATAATAAATAATAATAATAATAAATAATAAATAATACTAATATACTGTAATTAACCAATATAATAATAATAATAATAAATAAATAAATAATAATAATAATAAATAATAAATAATAAATAGTAAATAGTAAATAGTAAATAATAAATAATAAATAAAAAATAAAGAAAATAAAAAAATACAAAAAATACAAAAAATACAAAAAATAAAAAAAAATAAAAAAATAATAAAAATAAAAAATACAAATTCATTGTTATTATAATTATAATATTAATAATAATAACAATATTAATACTTCCTCCGTTCCAATTAAACGCAACAATTTAGAGGGCACGAACTCCTAGTTGAAATTTCTTAAGGGGTGATTAGAAAAAGGGAGGGGTATGTGATTAGTTTAATTAAGCACCACCACCAAATGCCACCACCACCTACTGCCACAACCTAATCCACCAAGGCACCACCACCACCGAAACTACCACCACCACCCCCACCGAAACAACCACCACCACCAAGACACTACCACCACCCCCACCGAAACAACCACCACCACCAAGACACTACCACCACCCCCACCGAAACAACCACCACCACCAAGACACTACCACCACCGAAACTACCACCCCCCACCCCCACCGAAACAACCACCACCACCACGTCACCCGCAACACCACCGAAACACCACCACCACCAAGACACTACCAACACCACCGAAATCCACCACCAATTTCACCACTAACACCACCGAAATCCACCACCAAACCCCAATTTCACCACTAACACCACCAAAATCTATAAAAAAAACCCTAAATACACCACCACAAAGCAAAACTACAACCTTAACCACCGAAATTCCAAACCCCCTTTTTAATTTCATCATACGCCATTCTTTGGGCTTCAAGTTATTATCACAACGATCGCCGATGAATCGGATTCGTATGATCGGCGATGAAGATGTGATGGCGAGAGAAAGATATGGAAGAGAGAGAGAGAGATGCGCAAGTAGATACAAAGATCGAGAAGAGAGAGTGGCGAGGAGAGTGGTGGGTTGGATTTGTGGAGTGGTGGGGAAACGCCTATCTCCAAAAGATAAAGATGTTGATGTTGGAGTGCCCGAAATCTTGGAGGCCGAAATCTTTTGGAGTAACAAGATTTCTGAGAGTGGTGAGGAGAGAGAAGATGGTTGTGATGGTGGTGGTGGTACCCAAATCTTGGAGGCCGGAGATAGGATGGTGGCGGTATGAAGATGGTGGTGGTGGTGGTGGGGTGGTGGTGGTGACGGTAGAGGAGAAATTTGAGGTGGGTGGGTTTGAGGAGAGAGAATCTTAAGGTGGGTGATGATGGAGGTTTAAATGATGATGATGGAGAAAAGTGGTGGTGGGTGAGAGTTGAGGAGATAGAAAGAGGAAGATGATTTGGATTTGTATTTATTTAATTAGTATGATAAGATCTTGTTAAGGGTTTTATTAGTTTTCATTAGGTATAATTAAGTATGGTTTAATTTTTTAGTAAGGGTATTTTTGTAAATTCACACCTAAAAAACTTACTAAAAATAGAAAGTTTGGAATTGTTGCATTTAATTTGAAACTTCCCAAAATGGAAACTGTTGCGTTTAATTTGGAACGGAGGAAGTAGTAATATTGAAAACAAAAATAATAATTACAACATTAGACAAGACTGAACTTATTTTTGCTGAACTGAACTTATTTTTACTTATTTTTGCTGAACTGAACTTATTTTTACTTATTTTTGCTGAACTGAACTTATTTTTACTTATTTTTGCTGAAAATAAGTCCAAAAGAAGAGGGCCTTAGTAAAAGTATACTTTATAATAATTACGATTATAATGATAGACAAAGCTTTGAATCATACAACCACCACAAATCATTGAAGATACTAAAACACATAAGCATAAACTTAGTTCTTAACCCCCGACACCTATGAAACCTTGGTGTCCATATCCATTCATAAGCGTTCCAAGTCAAGCCTTAGACTTGGTGAAGCGGCCAAACCTCTAGCTCATATAGGTAAATCTTTACGAACATGCTCCTACAATTGAGCACTTATCAAAGATTTATTAAGAAATTAAATTCAACCTCTTAACATTGTAGAATCAAGCACTAACCTTGGGATGTGTTAAACAAGTGCTTCCAACCTTCTAGAAAAGTACTATCCTCATTGAATTCGAGATCTAACGTTGTATTAGACATCAAATTGAGTTTTCCTTAACTATAGGTTGATCAATAGGCTTAAGACCCATCCCTTTGTTCATTTTGTTCACTAGTTCCCTTCGCAACGGTTTAGTAAATGTATCCGCCAAGTTCAAACTAGACCGAACAAAATCAATAATTATACAACCATTCCTTATCATTTCACGTACATAGCTATGTCTCACTCCAATGTGCCTTGACTTGCCATTGTAGACTTCACTATAAGCTTTAGCTATGATTGATGTACTATCACAATGAATAGCAAGAGGTGACATAGGTTTGACCCATAAGTCAACCTCACTCAACACAATCCTTAGCCATTCCTCTTCTTGGCAACAAGATGCCAATGCTATGAATTCCGATGCCATAGTTGAATCTGTTATACATGTTTGCTTCTTGGATGACCATGAAATAGCACCTCCTCCAAGAAGAAGCACCCATCCACTTGTGGATGAATAATCTTCCTTATTGGAAATCCAACTAGCATCCGAGTAACCTTCTAAAATAGAAGGTTCTCCTTTGTAAGTTATTGTTGTATTCACTATTTTGATGATGACAAATACTTAGTTGTTTGTATAGTTTTATTTTGCAAAAAATATAAAATCCCAAAAATATTGTTTTATTAATTCTTATATGTTTTATCTTGTGGAGAAAGATTAATGAGTTTTAATCTAGTCAAGATATTATCTAAATAATACTCGATTTTATTATATGGTATGTTTAATGTATCTAGTAACTTAGGATCTTTTGACTAAAAAAATTCTTAAGTTATTAGAGATTTTGTTGTTGTTTTGCTATGGAATTTAGGTTGAACTAACCGTGCCTACAACGAAGGAAAGTAGGGCGAGATTTTCTCTACCTACTCGCTGGATAAGGTAGTACAACGGCTAGTGGATGATGGTTAAAAACTGTTGCAAAAATCGTGGAGATAGTGTAGCGAGTTATGGGCCATGAAGCCTGAATAGTAGCAAGAACAAAACGTGGAGTAAGAAGCGTTAAGACCAAGAAGTAACAGCAGCTATATAAGCAAATTACTTGATAGATAATAATTACGACTTTCTAGCATTCAAAGATCAAGATTTTATTTAGAAAGTTTTCTGTAATTTTCTTCTCCTATCCCATTGCATATCATTGTAATATTTTGAGTGTTTGTGTGAGTGAAAAATCACAGAGTATTTGTGTAATCAAGTGAGAAAGAAAAAGAGAGAAAGAGAAGACTTCGAGTGAAGTCAAGTGAGGTTCACCAGTTTAGGGGGAATTATATGACAGGGAAACATTCCTAGAGGAACAGAGTGAGGTCCAAAAATAGGTTGTATGAAGTGTCATTTGGCCTATTTTAATAAGAGAAGTATTGAATCAAAATCCCTTGTGGTCAAGGTTTTTCTTCCTATTGGGCCTAGGATGTTTTCCTTGTAAGTTAAACTCTTATGTCTACTCTCTTGTTTCTTTCAAGTTATTTTATTTCTGCAAATTAGTTTAAAATTCCCCTCAACTACAATTCACTCCCTCTTGTAGTTGATCTAGTATTCATACTAGAATAACAATTGGTATCAGAGCCTAGTATCTCCAGAATCAGCTAACGCTGAGGAGAGTGTACCTGGCACCATGAACACTACGGGAGAATAACTTAATGAAAGGTACTCAACCTAACGCCCACTTATGTTCAATGGCAAGCACTATCCATACTGGAAGAATCGTATGGAGATCTTCATAAAAGCATAAAACTATCAAGTGTGGAGGGTCATTGAACTTGGCGACTTCGAAGTTACAAAGAAGAATGAAAAGGGTGAGCTGGTTCCTAAACCCCTTGAAGATTTTGATAAAGACGATTTTGACAAAATGGAGATGAACAACATGGCCAAGAAACTTCTCCATTGTGGTCTTGGTCCCCATGAGCACAACAGAGTCATGGGATGTAAGACTGCAAAGCAAATGTGGGAACTCCTTCAAATTACTGATGAAGGAACAAGCGAGGTGAAGAGATCGAAGATTGATATGCTTATGCACAAATATGAATTGTTTCAAATGAAACAAAAGGAGCCTATTCAAGATATGCTCACTCGCTTCTCGAACATTATAAACGAACTTGAATCTCTTGGAAAAGTCATTTCTCTAGAGGAACAAGTTCGAAAGGTTCTAAGGAGTCTTCCACATGATGAAAAATGAATGGCTAAGGTTACATCACTGTTGGAAACAATGGACTTCACAACATTCAACATTGAGCAACTTGCTGGTTAATTCCTTGATGACCCATGAGTTGCATCTAGGAACTCATGAAGCTGAACCTATCAGGCCTAAGGCTCTGGCTCTCAAGTCAGAGGAACTAGAAGATTCAGAGACTGATGATGAAGAAGCAGCCATGATCGTGAGAAGGTTCAAGAAATTCTTCAACAAGAATTACAAAGGGAAGGTCACAAGGAAACTTACAAAGTTGAGATGTCATAAATGTGGAGGCCTTGATCATTTCATCAAGGAGTGTCCTCAATGGGAAAATGAGAAAGCAAAAGAAAAGTTCAAGGAAAAGGGCAAGGAACAACATAAACCTTTTTCAAGAACAGACATGAAAAGAGCCATGGTAGCAGCATGGGGAGAGTGTGACTCAGACGAGGAGCAGGAACAGATAGAGGAAGAAACTGCTTATCTATGTCTCATGGCAAAGACTGAGGACAAAGAGGAACCATCAAACCATGAGGTATGTTTTAACACTATTGAAGAGGAACTTACAGAACTCAATAAAAGTCAACCTGTAAAATTACTAGTGGAAATCTTAGATGACTATAAGGAAGTTTGTGTAAAAAGGCAACAAGTAGAAAATGCCTTAAAAGTCACTAAGAAACATTCAAATTGGCTTAACATTTTAAAATTCGATACTGAAAAAAGATTCTTTGAACTTTTTGACAAAAACACAGCTATACAAGAAGCCTTTGAAAAGGTTAAAAATGAGAACTATCTTTTGAACATGGAATTGGCAGAATTGAAACTATTTGTTCCTGAAGGAACAGTTCCTTCAACTAATACCAGAATTGATTTTGAGAAATTAAAATCTGATTATGAAAACGCTTTGCAAGAAAATCTGGTACTAAGAGAGGAATTGGATTCCTCGAGGAACAAACTTACTGATCCAGTTAGTTGGATTCAAAAATATCAGAAGAAAGGAAGGGATGGTCTTGGTTTCAATCATAAGAAGAAGAATAAAAAGAAAAAGTATGTAGATCTGCCAAGTAATAAAATATGTTCTTACTGTGGGAACAGTGGTCACATAGTGTCAGACTGTTCCACCAGGGAAGAACGTATTGAGAGGAACACCTACATCGTTAAGCAAGTCTGGAAAGTTAAGAGTGATTGAAGTCCAACAAAGGAACCCAAGCAGGACTGGGTTCCTACCACTAACTAGTTGTTATGGGTGCAGACTGAAGTGAGAGGGGAAAAACCTGTGGTTCCTCGACAACGGTTGTTCTAAGCATATGACAGGAGACAAATTAAAATTTCTATCACTTTCAGTTTACAATGGAGGAACTGTGACCTTTGAAGACAATCTTACAGGTAATATAGTTGCAGTTGGTAAGATTGGAAAATCTCAGTCACATTCCATGGAAAATCTTAGTATCTCTCAGTTTTGTGATAAGGGTAATGTAGTGAAGTTTACTAATAAGTCTTGTGTAGTCAGCAATGAAAGTACAGTACCAAGATTTCGGAAGGAACGAGGAAAGGGAATACTTATATGGTAGACCTTGTTCCTAGGAACAATCTCACATGTTTGAGCGTGATTGAAGAGGAACCACTACTGTGGCACAAACGATGCGGTCATGCTAGCTTGTCATTATTGCACAAACTAAGTGGGAAAGACTTAGTTATTGGGCTACCATCAATTAAGTCTATGCACCATGGTGTTTGTGATGCATGTGTGAAAGGAAAGCAAGTGAGATCCTCATTCAAATCCAAGAAAATGGTAAGTACACAAAGTCCATTGGAGCTCATTCATATGGACTTATGTGGCCCTGTACGAATCCAAAGTAGATCAGGTAAGAGATATGTGTTGGTCATTGTAGATGATTTTTCGAGATACACTTGGGTTATTTTTCTTCATAGCAAAGATGAAACGTTTGATGAATTTCTAACCTTTGCTAAAAAGATTCAATGAACTAGTGGTTATAAATTGAAACATTTAAGATCTGACCATGGTAAGGAGTTTGAAAACTCCAAGTTTGATGAATTTTACAACAATGAAGGTTTAGATCGTAATTTCTCTGCTCCAAGGACACCACAACAGAATGGTGTGATTGAAAGAAAGGACCGGACTCTGGAGGACATGGCTAGAACGATGATCATTGCAAGCGATCTTCCAAAAAACTTTTGGGCTGAAGCAGTGAACACGGCATGCTACATCATCAACCGAGTCATGCTAAGACCAATCACATTGAAAACGCCTTATGAACTCCTTAGAGGAAGAAAACCCAATATCTCTTATTTTCGTGTCTTTGGATGTAAATGTGTTGTACATAACAATGGAAAGGACAATTAGGAAAGTTTGATGCTAGAAGTGAAGAAGCTATATCTCTAAGATATGCTTCAAATAGTAAGGCTTACCGAGTCTACAATAAACGAACAATGTGTGTAGAGGAAAGTGTCCATATTATCTTTGATGAAACTAACTCCCTGCAGGATCCAAGTTATGATGATAACTTTGAAATTGGATTGGCTCGACCTGAAGAGTCAAACCACTGTGATGAGGAACTAACGCCTGCAGATAAAGAAAAGAAGCATGTTCCTGAACTTGTGAACCCTGTGCCTGATACTCAGGCGGAACAAGCAGAAGGAGGAACTCAGGAAGAAGAAGGAACACCTGAACCTGAAGAAGATCAAATAATTCAAACACCTCAAGAAGCACCAGAAGAAACTACAACAACCAGGAGATTTGATCCAAAGCCTTGGAAACACCAAAATTCTCATCCCTTAGAATTTATTATAAGTGATTTTGAAAAGGGAACTCAAACGAGATCTCAAATGAAGAATTTTTGTGCTTTTCATGCTTTTCTATCTATGACAGAACCTAAGGATCACATGGAAGCACTAATAGAGGCTGATTGGATAAATGCTACGCAAGAGGAACTAAATGAGTTTTAAAGAAACAAGGTCTGGCACCTGGAGCCCAAGCCAAAGAACCAGAAAGTAATTGGACTTAAATGGGTCTTCAGAAACAAGTTTGATGAACATGGTACAGTCATAAGGAACAAGGCCAGATTTGTAGTCAAAGGGTACAATCAACAAGAAGGTATTGATTTTGATGAAACTTTTGCTCCTGTTGCTAGGATAGAAGCTTTTAAAATTTTGATTGCTTTTGCAGCATTTATGGGATTTAAGTTGTACCAAATGGACGTAAAATGTGCATTTTAAATGGCTTTTTATTAGAAAGACGTCTATGTGGAACAATCTCCCGGATTTGAAAACCCCGATCTTCCAAATCAGGTCTATAAGCTTGATAAAGCTCTTTATGGGTTAAAACAAGCTCCTAGATCTTGGTATGAAAGATTATCAAAATTCTTGCTTTCATATGACTTCATTAGAGGAAAAGTTGTTAGAACTCTGTTCCTTCGTTCAAGAGGAACATACATATTAGTAGTTCAAATCTATGTCGATGATATCATATTTGGTGCTACTAATGATCTTCTATGTAAGGAATTTGCTTATCTTATGAGTAGTGAATTTGAGATGAGCATGATGGGAGAATTGAACTTCTTTCTCGGTTTGCAAATCAATTAAACTGAAAGAGGAACAATGATCCATCAACAAAAGTATGTAAAGGAGCTTATGAAGAAATATGGACTGGAACAATCTAAAACCAACCACACTCCCATAGGAACAGGAACAAGGTTGGATGAGGACACAAATGGTAAGTGTGTAAATGAGAAGCAATATAGCTGTATGATCAGATCTTTACTATACTTAACTGCAAGTAGACCTGATATTGCTTTTAGTGTTGGTTTATGTGCAAGATTCCAATCAAATCCCAAAGAATCTCACTTGACGACAGTCAAGAGAATTCTTAGGTATTTGAAAGGCAGTGATGACTTATGTTTGTTCTATCCTCGAAGTGATGTATTTGACCTCGTAAGTTATTCTGATGCGGATTATGCTGGAGACTTGGTTAATCGCAAAAGCACTTCATGAATTATCCAATACCTAGGAACAAGCTTAGTCTCATGGAGCTCAAAGAAGCAAAATATTGTTGCCTTGTCCACTGCGGAAGCAGAGTATGTGGATGCTGCTGCATGTTGTTCCCAAGTCCTATGGATCAAGCAACTGGTACGAGATTTTGGTATTAAGTTTAAGTGTGTTCCTATATACTGTGATAATACTAGTGTAATCTGCATCTCCAAGGACCCAGTACATCATTCTAGGGTCAAGCATATACATATAAGGCACCATTTCCTTAAGGACAATGTTGAAAAAGGTCTAGTTAAAGTTGAATTTTGTCCAACTGAAAATAAATTACTGATATTTTGACTAAACCTCATCCTAGAGAAAAATTCGAAAAAATTCGCTTAGAGCTAGGGATGATTAGAATTCATTGAGTATGCTACTTTTAATGACCCCCTATGTTGCAAGTGTACTCTAATTGACCAGTAAAATTTTATGAATTTATTCATACAATACACAGTCAAGGTAAAGGACTCGCATTAGTCTTCATAATATTCCCCTTATTGTCTACACGTACATATTAAGCAAAATTTAGTAAGGCATGTGTATATTTAGCTTGAACATGTAACATGCATGAGTTTATTTTTTATTTTTTTTCTTTTTATTCCTATAATTCCGTAAATATCTTATTCATATTCTTTTATTTTCTCTTTTTCACAAATTTATTTTTTATTTTCTCTCCTTCATTCATTTTCCACCAATATTTCATTTTTGATTCAATGCAACGTTTCACCAGTGTCTAAGTTCAGAACTTAAAAATTAAAATTCAATAAATTAAGAGAAAAGGGAAGCGCCGTCATAAATTGCTTCACAATCCCCCATAAATCTACCCCCTCATAAAACCCTCCATCATATCACCAAATTTTACACGGTAATTCTTACTTTTTACCCAAAACCATCAAACTCTGTAAAATCACTCAAACCCTCTCCAAAACCTCTCATCTTCTCCATCTTTCCAACAGTTCATCAATGGCACCCAAGAGAAAAAATTCGGAAGAAATCAAAAGTTTCCCAGCCGAAAAATCATCCCCATTGGTTGACTATAATGAAAGCGACAGCGAATCCTCTAACTCTAATGAGGATTCCGTGGGTTCTCAAGAAAACTCATCGGCCCACGAGGTGGTCTCACCAAAGAAAGAAGAAGATGTTGAAGATGCTGAAACAGAGCAAGAGAAGGAAATTATGGTTCCTACCAAACGAGGTAAGAAATCAAAATATTCTAAGTATATAATCGGGTTTTGTGTGGATCTTGCTTGGCGCAAGAAAATTAAGTGGGTAGAGTTTCTTGATGTCGTTAAGTTTCAAAAATGGTCTAAGGTTTTATGTTCTAATGAGGGTCTATTTGAGGAAGAAATGAGCGAATTTTGCTCAAAATTTGAAAACACTGATGGTTTGTGTATCAGCATAGTTCATGGGAATTTAGTGAAGTTTAATGAACAACGAATTTGTGAATGGTTTGATGTACCGAATGAAGGGTACAAAGAATATATTAAGGGTAGGGCAAAATTGAATGTTAATGGTGCTTCCAATGCTAAAATTCTGACCTATTTTGGTGGTAACCCTTCTAACCAATCTCTGGACCAAAAATATCTTTCCCCATTTCATAAGATGTTATTTCAGTTGGTTTGGCGTTTGTTTTACCTGGAACCTCCAAAATGACTCAAGCTAGTCTTATGGATCTCTCTCTAATGTACTGTCTTGCTAACAACATCAAAATCAACTTTCCCTCTTTAATGATCTCTTACCTTTCCTATTGCATTGCTCACAACAACAAAATTGGGTATGGTAATCTTGTTACCACCATTCTCAAGAAATGCCGAGTTAAACTTCCTGCCAGTCCTTCTTTTGAACTTGAGCCAAAAAATTACTTGACAAAAGACACCTTATCTAGACTCAGTTTGAGGATGCAGGGTGGTAAGCTTGAGTATGATGTTGAGGAGCCTAAGGTGAAGGGAGAAACTAGGGTGAAGAGGAAGCAAGTTGAAGAAGTTAGTGCTGGGGGTCCTAGGTCTGTGCGCAAGAGTCAGAGACTAGCAGATACCAAGTCTCCAAGAGATTAGGGTCAGAGTGATGCTGTCATGATAAATCTGGATGAGGATCTTGTCTCTCCAGGATCTACTGCTGTGGATTTCCCTCTGCTCTCCACGACCAGTTTTCATGGTCTGCTACATGCCATTCAGGAGTCCCTGTCCCTGCTGCACTCCAGGATTCAGGGTGTGGAGGCTAAAGTTGCTCGGGTGGATCTCCAGCAGAAGCAGGTCCTTGCTGTAGTCAAGAGAGGAGAGGCAGCTATCAGAGAAAAGATTAATTCTGTCGTCTCTTCATTCTCCATCCGCACCAAGCCCTAATTCCCTTCCCCTTTCAATTAATCTGTTAAAACATTTTAATATTAGTGTTTGGGTTGTAACTAAACAATGGTGAGTTGTTGCTACTTTTATCTCATTTTGGATGTGTTAAGCACATTAGTTTCTTTTGGATATTTTTTCTCTCTCTTTTCATTTTTTATTCTTCCATAATTTTGCTTACTTTTCTTCTTTCCTTTATTTCCTTGAACTCTGCTTGTGCATAACTCTTGTCTAGTTGCATCTGTCTTGCCTTTGAATGCTCATTACAATGTCAGGATGGCTAGTATTATTAGATGATATGCTCGAGCTACTTTTAATTGTTCATGATCTTATTGTTAAACTCCTAGAGTGCTGCTGGTTTCTTTAGATGCCTTTGATGATGACAAAAGGGGGAAGTAAAGTTGGCATATTAAAATAAAAATAATTATGGTCTGCTTAGTTTCTAAAGTGATGCTTTTTGATAATTTCTCTCTGCATTACTTCTTGTGCCTAACTTAAGATTTTTTAAAATTTCTTAGCTTTTAATTCTTTTGCTTTTGGTTTATCTTTTGTTTTTAGTTTGTTATTGCATCTTATTTTGTCGATTTAATTTTTTATTTGCCTTATATTTGCCATCATGAAAAAGGGGGAATATTATTGTATTCACTATTTTAATGATGACAAATACTTTGTTGTTTGTATAGTTTTAGTTGTTCGGGGTCGGGGAATGGGAGGGGGAGGGGGAGGTTTTCGACGGTGGGGAAGGGGAGGGGGGCGGTTTTCGAGGTGGTGGTGGCTGGATGGGAGGCTGAGTAGGGGCTTTTAGGTCGTCGGTTGAGAATTTGGCCTTTAGGACTAACGGAATTGACGGAAACTTGACAGCAGGGTCAAGTCATGTATTTTTCAAAACTTCAGGGGCACCTTGTGCATTTTGGAAACTGCGAGGGTACCCGGTGAATATTCGTAAAACTCAGGGGTATCTGGTGAAAAATCCGTTTTATTAATTCTTATATGTTTTATCTTGTGGAAAAAGATTAATGAGTTTTAATCTAGTCAAGATATTATCTAAATACTCGATTTTATTATATGGTGTGTTTAATGTATCTAGTAACTTAGGATTTTTTGAATAAAAAGATTCTTAAGTTATTAGAGATTTTGTTGTTGTTTTGCTATGGAATTTAGGTTGAACTAATCGTGCCTACAACGAAGGAAAGTAGGGCGAGATTTTCTCTATCCACTCGCTGGATAAGGTAGTACAACGGCTAGTGGATGATGGTTAAAAATTGTTGCAAAAATCGTGGAGATAGTGCAGCGAGTTATGGGCCATGAAGCCTGGATAGTAGCAGGAACAAAACGTGGAGTAAGAAGCGTGAAAACCAAGAAGTAACAGCAGCTATATAAGCGAATTACATGATAGAAAATAATTACGACTTTCTAGCATTCAAAGATTAAGATTTTACTTAGAAAGTTTTCTGTAATTTTCTTGTCCTATTCCATTGCATATCATTGTAATATTTTGAGTGTTTGGGTGAGTGAAAAATCACAGAGTATTTGTGTAATCAAGTGAGAAAGAAAGAGAGAGAAAGAGAAGACTTCGAGTGAAGTCAAGTGAGGTTCACCAGTTCAGGGGGAACTAGGTGACAGGGAAACAAGTTCCTAGAGGAACAGAGTGAGGTCCAGAAATAGGTTGTATGAAGTGTCATTTGGCCTATTTTAAAAAGAGAAGAATTGAGTCAAAATCCCTTGTGGTCAAGGTTTTTCTTCCTATTGGGCCTAGGAAGTTTTCCTTGTAAGTTAAAGTCTTGTGTCTACTCTCTTGTTTCTTTCAAGTTATTTTATTTCTGTAAATTAGTTTAAAATTCCCCTTAATTACAATTCACCCCCCCTCTTGTAGTTGATCTAGTGTTCATACTAGAATAACAGTTATGACATAATCCAAGGTTTTATTCAAATACCTACGCACTCTTCTCAATGCTTGCCAATGCAACATACTAGAATTACTAGTATACCTACTGAGCTTGCCAATAGCAAAAGGTATATCCGGCTGAGTGCTAGTCATAGCATACATCAAGCTTCCAATTAAACTTGCATACTCCAATTGTGAAATAGGAGTACCACTACTCGGAACCAAGTGAACACTAGGATCCATCGGAGTAGCAAAATGAGTCGAGTTCGATTCATTAAACCTCTTGATCACTTTTTCAATGTAATGAGATTGTGACAAAGAAATTGACCCTTTACCTCTCACTATTCTAATACCTAGAATAACATCCACTTCACCTAAATCTTTCATTGAGAAGCTAGTAGAGAGAAAGGCTTTGGTCTTTTCCACTTGTTCCAAATCAGTCCCAAAAATAAGCATATCATCAACATATAAACAAATTATAACTCTATTACCGTTATTATTAAATTTACTATATACACACTTATCGGACTGATTTATTTTGAACCCACTAGACAAAACGACTTCATTAAATTTTTGATGCCATTGCTTAGGTGCTTGCTTAAGTCCATACAACGATCTAACTAGTTTGCAAACCTTAGTCTCTTGTCCTTTGACTACAAAACCTTCAGGTTGATTCATGTACACTTCCTCCTCCAATTCACCATTAAGGAAGGCAGTTTTGACATCCATTTGGTGAATTACTAGACCATGAATCGCAGCCAATGCTATCAAAATTCTAATGGTAGCTATTCTAGCAACTGGAGCATAAGTGTCAAAGTAATCGATGCCATATCTTTGCCTAAAACCTTGGACCACTAATCGGGCCTTATGTTTTAGTATGGTTCCATCGATCTTCCTTTTCCTTACAAAAATCCACTTACAACCTAGTGGTTTGCAACCGGGAGGTAAATTTGCTAAAATCCAAGTATGATTTCCCATTATTGAATCCATTTGATCATTCACTGCCTCTTTCCAAAAGGCGGAATCATGAGACTTCATAGCCTCATCAAAGGTCATAGGATCCTCCTCCACATTGTAACAATATGAAAATTGAGTCACAACTGGCTCTCTTGACCCTTCAACTAAGTATAGTTGAAAATCCGGTGCAAAAGATTTCTCTTTTCTAATTCTTTTACTTTTCCTAATTTCCGGTGTTGTAGTATCATGATCATTGTTAATGTCATCCACAACATTGGAACTAGTAGTTGGTATCATGTCCTTTGGTCTTGGAATCGATGAGAATCGAGTCTCATCAAATATTGCATCCTTGACTCTTTCACGGTATGGATAGAGACAAAATCATTGGGCTCAATGACTTAAAACCTATAGGCTTTGCTATGTTCCGCATAGCCTATAAAAATGCAATCAATTCCTTTTTCACCAGTTGTTTTCCTTTTAGGTTCCGTCAATTTGACGATTGCCCTACAACCCCATACCTTAAGGTAATGGAGATTAGGCTTTTTGTTACACCAAAGTTCATAAGGAGTATTCTTATTCCTCTTATTAGGAACTCGATTTAATATATAACATGCAATTAGAATTGCATCACCCCAAAAACCGTCACTAAGACCCGAATTAGAAAGCATAGTGTTAACCATTTCTTTTAAAACCCTATTTTTCCTTTCCGCTATACCATTACTTTGAGGTGAGTATGGTGCGGTTGTTTCATGAATTACACCAATGGAACTAAAATAGCTAGGATTATAGTATTCACCAATCCGTCCGAAGTTTTTTAACCTTTTCATTAAGTTGAAGTTCCACTTCGGTCTTAAAGATCTTAAACTTTTCTAGTGCTTCAATAAAAAATAAAAAATATATGTAACAAAACCTTGAATAATCATCAATAAAAGTCACTATATATTTTTTATTTTCCAAAGAAGGTGAACTATGAAAGTCACACAAGTCACTATGCACCAATTCTAGCAATACCGTTTGTCTAGTCACACTAGGATAAAGATTAGGAAAAATTGTCAAGAATAAGTCAACATTTAAGCCATCCGCTAAAAATAAGTCAACCTTTTGATTATCCTTGAATAAGTCAACCTTTAATACCAATCTGTTTTTAACAAGTCCTTGGTTGTTATTAACTTATTTAACCGCTTAAATATGATATGTGTAACTATTCAAAGGAATGAGAGAGAAAACAAAAAGAAATTAAAAATTACAAAAAAGAAAGAAAAAAGTCAGATTATTTGTAATTTAACTTGTTTAAAATTGATAAGTACTAAAGGTAGACTTATTCAGGAAATAATCAATAGATGACTTATTTTTAGCGGATGGGACAGAGGTTAACTTATTATTGACAATTATTCCTAAAGATTATTCTTTGTAATTTTATTTAACATGCATGTCTTACACTTCTCTAACTTTAAAATCGAAAGGAGGTATTAAACCTAGCTTAGACATATCATATAATCTACGATAGTTTACATGACATAATCGATTGTGCCATAGAGAAGAAACATCAAGCATGTAAATAGAACTAGTATCGCATTAATACTAAATTTAAACATACCATTACAATAATATCCTTGTCCTACATAAATACCACCCTTAGAAACAATAAACTTAGCTTGTTCGATTAAAATACAACTTTAAAACCAAATTTATTCAAGAGACCCCCCGACACTAGATTCTTCCTAACTTTCGGTACATAAACAACATCCCGGAGAGTTAAAGTCTTTCCCGAGGTTAGCAACAATTCTACTTGGCCTATGCCCTTTGTCTTCACCGTAGAATCATTCCCCATATACAAGATTGGACCATCATCCAATTCTTCCAAAGACTTGAAGAAGTGCCTATTATTGCACATATGTCTAGAGGCCCCCGAATCTATCCACCAAGAGTCATCAACATGCACAACCATAATTTTAAAAATCATAGCCACAAAGTTCATTTCTTCAATTACATTTTCATGTGCAATTTTACCTTGGTTTTGAACAACACTAGGTTGTTCATTCTTTGTCTTCTTCTTCTTCTTCTTCTTCTTCTTAGAAGGACAATTCCTCTTAAAATGAGGTCCATTGCATACCCAACAAGTGAGGGCCTTCCTCTTTTTATTTGCAATATTGGTTTTAGAGTTGTTATTATTTGATTTCTTGGTCCCACTAGACCCACCAACCTCTACCACATTCACGATAGACTTAGGAATACTAGTATTAGTATCCTTAACCCCATCTTGAGCCCGGATCCCTTCCTCAATACGAATATGGGTTCCTAATTGCTCCATGGACATATCTTCATTCCTATGTTTCAAGGAATGCTTAGTGTCTTTCCAAGAGTGTGGTAATTTATCAATGATTGAGGCCACGACAATAGCATCATCCATCACCATACCATGTGATCTTATTTGGTTCAAAATATGTTGAATTTCATGAAATTGCTTTATAATAGGCCTATCATTAGTCATTTTAAATGAATTAAAATTACTAACAAGAAATTTCTTACTTGAAGCATCTTCCGAAATATACTCGGCCTCAAGAGCTTCCCAAAGTTCCTTTGCACTCTCCACATTTTGGTAAAGATCAAACAAAATGTCGGTAAGAGAGTTGAGGATGTGACCCCGGCAAATGTAGTCATCATTCTCCCACTTCGTTCTCTTCCTTGTAATCTCCAAGGTCTCTTCCTCTCCATTTTGTGGGAACGGTGGCATGGGTGTTGTAAGAACATACACCACATTCAAAGTTGTCAACAAGAAATACATCTTCTTTTGCCATCTCCGATAACCCACCCCTTCGAACTTGTCCAACTTCTAGAAGTTCATTGTCATGTCATTGAGTGATTGAGCCATATCCGAAAATGAAAAAGATTAAACTAATAGATTGTTATATGTATGATCAACAAGGGATTCGGATATACCACTCCAAGGCACGGAAACTACGCTTTCCTATTAGTTTAATTTCGCCCCTCTAGGATTAACGGGTTAACACGAAATAACCAATGAGATACAATGGAGAGAACAATTCTCAAAGATGATCTTCTAAGTGAATCAATAAGAAGTGTTTGTTGTTTGTGAAGAACACTTGAGAGAAAAAGTACAGAAGTTCCTCTCAAGAAAGCAAGTTTATAATTGTAACAGCCCGCTCTTCCGAGCTGCTAATGAAACACACTCAACATCCATAATCTAGAATTAACTCTTAATTAAATAAATTCGCAACGGAAAATAACCTCAATTACACCAATATCTTGACTAAAATTCCGAAATATTATATACAACGAAATATTATTGAGAACTATTCTCAAATCAGCTATCTAAAATATAAACTCAATCCTTAATCCACTATAACATCTTGATCTTACTCCATTCCAATTTCGAGTACTTAACACCAAACCTGCAAATTGAGGGAAGAAATGCAAAACAAACAAAATTCCAAAATGAGTGGAAAACTCGTAACCTTTACTTCAGCCCGTTATAAATATTTTATTTGTCAAATCATTTCTTTCTGTTACAATGCTGGCATAGCTCATTCTCTTAAACAAATCAGTGGCAAGTACAGGATTTGGACAAACGCCGCCTCCAAGGTTCGTTATGGAGCACAGCAATACTACCCCCAAGGTTCGTTATGAGGCGTAGCCGGCCATATCAGGTCAAAAGAGTAACCATCCTCCACCCATACCTTACCCACTTTCTATTTTCAGTTCATAAACTAAGTAAAACAATTGCGTATTCATAATCAATCAATGACATTTCATCATCACATTCATATCTATGGCCATAGTACGAACTTATATATCAAAAATCGAACAGAGAGATCCACACATGAAGGCATAAGTAATACATTTAACTGAACATAAAAGTTACCTGAACGAAATCCAATTCTCTAGCTCTGACAGAATAGAACTTTGAGAGCTTCATAACTCCATCAACGCTCTTGAATTCCATTACATTCCTCCACAAATTAACCTCAATGACAATAACAATAATTAACAACCACTAGTACTAAACTAATAAACTAGAAAACAGAACCATAACCAATTCCCATTTGAGAAATTATCAACGTTCAACATCCCAATTCCCTAATCCTCAAATCATAATCAACCATAAATTCAATAACACTAGCTACATCACACGACTAACATCCCCAATTCATAATCATAATTCTAAATTATAAAACTAAAGTAACTAAACTTAACTCACATACTTTCATTAAACCAATAAGAACATATTTTGGCTACTAACAATATAGAGAAAAGACAACTAATTAGCTCATAAATAAACCTCAACAAACTGATTTATATCTTGCACTCAAAATCCTTAACCCAACGAATTATCAATTTCAACAACCAAACTTAGCTACGAAATCTTAATTAGGCCAACAATAAAATGAGTTGGCTAACTTCACACATACTAAAATTAACAACAAAGGAAGAATAATGAATTCACTATCTCCAATTACTCGGATTCCACAGCACACACAAACACGCACAAGAAGAAAGAGGAACCAGCAGCAAGCAACAACAGCAACCACCGTAAGGGTAGCTCCGAGAAGCCGATGACAGACCAACCAGCATGCGCACCAAAGGAAGGAGAAAGCGGCGGCAGCAGCTGAGCCACAGTGGCAACACCACCAGCGAACTGAAAGGGAAACGGTGCAGCGGCACCGCCGACTCGTGAACAGCACAACATCGATGAGGAAGAGAACGGAGGAGCAGCGGCAGCAGCGCCGGGGCTCCGACGAGCAAGGCGACGACGAAGCTCGAGGAGGTAGAGAGGAGCTGGGGGTTTTGACTTTTGAGAGAGAAAGGGAGTTGAGGTTCGAGAGCAAGCCACGAGAAACAGGGGAAATTAAAATGGGGTTTTGGGGTTTCTTTGGTTTGCATATCAAAACCGACAAAGGGGCAGTAAAGGCAAGGAGGAAACCGTCTTTCATTTTCCCATTTGACTAAACACCACTCAACTAATTGCACTTGAAATCCAAAATACAAAATAATAATAACTTCATAAAAATAAACAAATAAATATATTACAACACGACATAGATAAATATTCATACTCTGACCCAAATAAAATAAGAATATTCGAAACATAATTAACTTGATAAATATGATTAGCATTTAATAAACACTCTTAAAAAATAGAGCTAGTACAATAATGATGAAAAATTAAAATTTCTCAACTCCACATATGAATTGCAAAGGTTGTATTTATATTACCTTCTTAGATTAGAGTAGTTATTGCCTGACTATCTTTATAATCCTCTGATTAATTTACCAAACATCATTAAAAGGATAAACGTACACAATACAACGGATATAAATCGTTCACGCAAAAATTCACGCTCCGAACCAGGATGTACGTCGCAACCCGCGAAACAGATCGCGAGCCACGACAACACCCAGGTCGCGACCCGCGACCACCTTCCTGTTTCGCTTGATTGTTTCATGTATTTTGCTCTTCTAATCTTAGCATACTAGACCTCCTCCTCTTCTAGTATAATACCATTTAAACTTAAAAACTCATTACACTATAAATGTTCCAACATATTATTTCACCTCATAATTTCACATTAGTTAGGATTCTGCTCCCATATAAATCTAAAACCAGCTAATAAAATACAAAGGCCCCACTCGTCACCATCCGATTCCCCATAACCCTTCTTGTATCATAACCACAAGTCCACAATGACATGACTCATGAGGTATGGTTTAGCACACATGAAACAACAATAATAATATGATAAACGTTTATTTGCACTTATGCAAGACAAATCACGAATTCGATTGTGTAACATGGTGTGGGCCCCTTGTTCCTATGTGCCTAGTATTTGTAATTTAATTTAGAGTATTCAATTATGTCGCTAACAAAAAAGTAAAATGGCATATATCATCCTGATTACTTTTTTGGTGCTATATATTTGTCCTCAGAAGTTGGTGTTCACACAAGTCATTCTTATATTGTTGGATATTATGCCAATACCGGATGTTGATATGATGATATCCATGTCTATAAATAAGTAGTTGTAGTTTTAAGAGTCTCATATATTGTGGGAGAAACTAGAGAGCTTATATCGAATTGTAGGAATAAGGAGTACTAGGAAACAACGTCAAAAATGTGGATGAATCTTGAGTTAGGATTATTATTACTATATGTAATGTCAACGATAGGATTGCTATTATGGTGGTGGAATGAGATATGGCACGTGAGTACAGTTAAGGCAAGGTGCTCAATATTCAACACCAAATTGCCACCTGGTCACTTAGGTTTTCCTTTTATCGGGGAAACCTTCTCTTTTTATTGGTTCTTCAATAAAGCTCGTCGCCCTGATGATTTTATCAACCTCAAGAAACACAAGTATGTTACCTCTATATGCCATTAACTTCATTAAGTCAATCTTGTCATTTTCTTATAATTGTTTTTTTAGCATGTATAATGTGCGATGGGTGGAATCTGAGTCATCTAACCTAGGTCAAATTAAAAATTCCACCTGAAACCTTCCCCTAAACCCCCAACCCATGTTCGCCAGTCATTAGGATTAAACTCCCATTATTAGGGGGTGGATCCATTAAGGGTCTTGGTTAGCACATGCCCAATGTAGATTAAAATTCCATCATATCTATTAATTTTTTATCTGGTTAATGAAATAAATTGTTGGACTAAATGTTGCATTTTGTATAAGCCTTTTTCTAAATTTAACTAAATAATTAATTTGTTGATAGGTATGGAGAAAATGTGGGAGTTTACAGAACCTATTTATATGGGTCTCCAAGCATCATAGCATGTTCTCCTGCCCTATGCAAACTGGTTCTTCATTCAAGCGATAAATTCAAACAAGAATGGCCCACCACCGAAGTTTTGGGAACTAATTCTGTTATAACACTTCAAGGCCCACGCCATAGTGTTATCAAGAGTTTTATTGTGAATTCAATAAACCGGCCCGATTCTCTTACTCGGTTTTTGCTCCAAGTCCAGCCCGATATTGTTGATGCCCTTCAACACTGGTCCCAAGAGCCCAAAATCACAGCTTTTCGCCAGTTGCAGAAGGTAATTTCTGTACGCCCTCGAATTTATATTATCCCTTAAATCGACTATGTTTTTAACGTTAAGTCTCCGTTTGTTTTGGAAGAAAACGTTTTTCAGGAAAATAATTTTTCCCATTTTTTACTGTTTGGTTAAATAAAGGATTTAAAAAGGAAAACTAAAGTTCTTTCTTTTAAAAAAAGAAGGAAAACTAAGGTAGAAAATAGTACCCAATCCGTTTGTTAACATTTTTCCTCAAAATTTAAAGGAAAACCATTTTCCCCCACTCTCTCATTTCCAACATCTTCATTATTCCCTCTTTAACTTAATAGTTTTCCATCAAACCAAACAAAGAAAAAACTAATATTCATTTGCGTTTTCCAACGGAAAATATTTTTCATTGAAAACCATTTTTTGTGGAAAATGTTATCCATCAACCCAAACAGACCCTAATTATTCGTCAATGAAAATATAAAAGCATTTTAGTCTTATACAACTAATTGTTGACCCAAGCGATGCTCCAGATTATTTACCAATGTGAATTTGAAGTCTTAAATCGAACACCTGATAGAAGTGGGAAAAAAGAGTTATTGCCATTGGGTTGTGTTCAGGAAATGATCTTCCAGTTCCTTTTAAATTTTCTACGTTGTAAATTATAATATAAATTATTCATCAATATAACACTCGACTTGAAGAGAGTACATATATATAAAGATAATCACTTACAAAGAAAATGATACAATATTATTTTTGAAATTTAGGTTAATAATGTGTAAGAATATAACCTATGTAATTAGATGGTGTAATAGTGTAATTACGAAGGTTATAAAAATTTGAAGAGCTCTTTTTAGTATAAGAGTATTGAAAGGTAGGACATGTTATTATTAGCATTAGTTTAATGAGTATTAATTTATACATTTGTATCTAATTGTTTTAAAATATTATCTTGTCTTTAAATAAATTTTTTTCCCACAAAAACATGAGATTGTAGAGTAGTTGATTAATGCATTTGTATCTGAAATGAGAGGTCATGGTTGAAGTCTCAAAACACACATTTTTGTTGTTTAATATGTCCCATTTAACTGTTTAGGAGGGGGTGGGGAATACATGTGAAAATATGACAGGTTTTTGCGCTATTTATATATATATATATATATATATATATATATATATATATATATATATATATATATATATATATATATATATATATATATATATATATATATATATATATATATATATATATATATAATTACATGTAACATGTCATAATATTAGTTAAATGGTGTGATCTAAGGGTGTTCATTATCGGGTACCCGATTTTTTGGGTCCTCGAAAATGCGGTTACCCGCTTTTGCTGGTAGTCAAAAGTCGGCCCGTGACCTAACCCGGAAAATTCGGGTACCCGGTTAGCGGGTACCAGACTTACCCCCGTCGGGTCACAGGGTACCCGGATGTATTATTTTGTCCATGTCTAAATTGTAGCAAAAAAATTCCCGTTGCCATAATCTAGAGGAGGTCAAGGAGGTTTAATGTTAATAATGGCTTAATTTTTTGGGAAGTATTGAAAATTTTCAGGAATTTAATGGGGGGTTAGAGATAAATTTGGAAATTAGAAGAAGTTTAAAACTCGGAGAGAGATAGTGGAGAAGCTGAAGAGTTTGGTATAATGAAGCATGATTCAAGGAGTGAAGAAGAAGATCATATTTTTCTTTTTTTTCCACCAAAATAGATTTTTTTAATGGGAAAAGCTATATGCACTCCTAGTCAAGGTTCGCCTAGTTGGTTGGATACTCTCCTTTCACCTCTATGACCAGAGGCGGATCAATCACAAAAATCTGGAAAAAAGTAGGGAGAAACCAGCGAAAATAAATAAAAATCTATTAAGTATTCTGCGCCTCTGTTACTCACACATTTGGCTCAGTGGTACGTAGGTTGCATCTAGTATCAGCGCCATTGGGGTTTGGAGCAATTTTCCTATTTACCTTTCCCTTATTTCTATACAACTTAATATTTTAATTCCCCTAAAAATATACCTTCTAGTTTAGTTTTGTTTTCTTTTAGTTTGAAGTCATATGAACATTATTTCTCATTTTGTTGATTTTCTTTTTTGAAAAATGACAGATTTAGGGCTAATGATTTTCTCTCAATCAGTTGCTGAAAAAGTACAGCATATATACAACACTAAATAAGGCCATAAGCCGAACTAAGTATGGGAACAAAATAACCCAATATACAAATATGAACAGAAAATATATTATACATATAACTTGCCTTAATACCCCCCCTCAAGTTGGAGCATGAGGATCAAAAATGCCCAACTTGCCAAGAAGATACAAAAATTGACGTCTTCCAAGAGCTTTAGTGAAGAGATCAGCCAATTGGTCCACGGTGGACACATGACAAGGATCAATCAAACCAGAAGTAATGGCGTCGCGCACATAATGACAGTCGACTTCGATGTGTTTAGTGCGTTCATGAAATACGGGATTGTGAGCAATATGTAATGCCGACGTACTATCACAAAAGAGGCGCATGGCTTTGGGTTGATGAACACCAAGACACTCAAGTAAAGCTTTGAGCCATTTTAACTCAGAGGTAAGGTCAGCCATGGAACGATATTCCGCTTCAGCGGAGGAGCGAGAAACAGTGTGTTGTTTCTTGGTTTTCCAAGATATGGGAGAACCACCAAGAAACACAAGCCAACCAGTGAGAGAGCGACGAGTAAGAGGACAACTCGCCCAATCAGAATCACACCAGCCGGATAAAGAAAGATCACAGTGAGCAGAGAGAAGAATACCTTGGCCCGGAGAGCCTTTTAAGTATCGAACAACACGTAAGGCAGCATCCAAATGATCCTGACGAGGCTGCTGCATGAACTGAGCCAAGATATGGACCGCATAGGCCAAGTCGGGGCGAGTGAAGGACAAGTAGATGAGCCGGCCAACTAAGAGACGATAAGTCTCTGGATCAGCAAGAACAGGGCCCTGAGCAAGAGCCAGAGAATGGTTTTGCTCGAGAGGAAAAGAAGCTGATTTGGCACCCAGAAGGCCAGCCTCACTAATGATATCAAGAGTGTATTTGCGTTGACAGAGAAATATACCCTCGGGGCTTCGAGCAACCTCGATACCGAGGAAATATTTGAGAGCACCCAAGTCTTTCATGTGAAAACAAGAACCAAGGTAATGCTTGAAGGAGGAGATAGCTGCAGAATCATTGCCAGAAATAATCAGGTCATCCACATAAATGAGAACAGAGAGCTGCACTCCATCTTTGAAAAGAGTGAAGAGTGAATAATCAGAGTAGGACTGAGAGAAACCATAAGAGATCAATGAAGTAGCGAGTTTAGAGAACCAACACCGAGGAGCTTGGCGAAGACCATATAAAGACTTTTTCAAACGACACACCATGCCGGGAGTGGAGGAGAAACCCGGGGGAAGCTTCATATAAACCTCTTCATCAAGATCACCATGAAGAAAGGCGTTATGAACATCCATCTGATGAAGCTCCCAATTCTTGGCTGCAGCAATAGCAAGAAAGGCACGCACAGTAACCATTTTGGCAACGGGGGCAAAAGTTTCATTGTAATCAATACCTTCAACTTGATGGTTGCCAAATATAACCAGACGAGCTTTCAGACGCTCAACCGATCCATCAGAATGATACTTAATCCGATAAACCCACTTGCTCCCCAGAGCCTTTTTATCAGGAGGTAAGGGGGTCATAACCCATGTACCATTGTCCTCCAAAGCAGCAATCTCTTTGGACATAGCCTCACGCCAGCCGGAATCACGCATGGCTTCGGCGAAATGACGAGGCTCAACTCCTTCAGTAACTGCTGCAAGAAAGAGACGATGTCGCACAGAAAATTTATCACAATTCACAAAATGCGCTAAAGGATATGGCGTACCTGAGGAACCGAGAGGAGCTGAGGACCGCGGAGATGGACTTATTTTTCGTACAGTGTTGATGACATAATCTTTAAGCAAAACGGACAGCTGTTTAGTACGACAACCCCGACCCAAAACTGAATCTGAGTCACGCAAAGCAGGATGATTAATAGAGGTGGAAGCACGATCATCCGAGGAGAGGCCCTCGGCATGTGCGCCGGGTATAAGAGCCGGGCTGCTAGCATCACACGTGGGGAGATGCGAGGCAGCAGGCCCATCAGATAAGGGCTGGGCAGCAGGCCCAGCGTGCGATAGAGGAGAAATGGGGGCAGCAGGCCCAGCTTGCATGGGCGACGAGGCCGAAGGCCGAGCAGGCACGACTAGAGCAGGGTTAAGGCCTGGATCTGTGACAGCATCATCTAAAACGTCGGATTCATGAGCCAAAACAGACTCAAGATCATCCAAAAAACCATCATCCACCGTATTATCAAAGACTTCGGGAACATTATCACGAGGAGAGGCATGAAAAGGAAATTCATTTTCATGAAATTGCACATCACGTGAAACAAAGAATGCACCATTGTCAAGATCATATAACTTCCATCCTTTCTTCCCAGTAGAATACCCAACAAAAATACACCGACGACTACGGGGGGCAAACTTGTTACCTTTAGCCTTTTGACTATGGGCAAAACATAAGCACCCAAACACCTTTAAAGTATCAAAATCAGGGGGAGTATCAAACAAGACCTCAAACGGACTTTTATCGTGCAGCACACTAGATGGAGTTCTATTAATAATGTATGCAGCAGATAAAACACATTCACCCCAAAAAGTAACAGGAAGGTTTGCTTGAAACATCAAGGCCCTAGCAACGTTAAGGATGTGTCGATGTTTGCGCTCAACACGCCCATTTTATTGAGGTGTCCCAACACAAGAAGTTTGAAACAAAATACCACAGGTGTGAAAATAATCAAGCATGCAGTTAAACTCCGTCCCATTATCACTACGCACAATTTTGACATGAGTATCAAACTGACGTTCAACCATTGCAAAGAAAGAAGTGAAAGCAGTATACACCTCAGTTTTAGCTCTCAATAAATACACCCAAACGGCACGAGAGAAATCATCCACCACAGTCAAAAAATATACAGCATCACAAGAAGGAGTAGAGTAGGGACCCCACAAGTCACAATGAATTAAATTGAACAAAGTTTTGGCATTATTATTACTAGTGGGAAAACTAGCTCGAGTTTGTTTAGCTTGAGGACAGACCACACAAGCTTTACTCAATTTTTTCGGATTACAACTAGAACGAATAGCAGGAACTAACTTGAGAACACGATCAGAAGGATGCCCCAATCTACGATGCCATAACTCAAATTCTGTGAGACCAGGAACAGTCACTGCTTGAATGGTAGGAGTGGTACGGAAAAAATAAAGTCCATCTCGACGGTCACCGGCTCCAATCAGGTTCCCCGAACGTTGGTCCTGTATAGCACATAAAGAATTAGTGAAGCGAACAAAACACTGAGACTCATCAATAAGTTGGGAGACCGAAATCAAGTTGCATATCAATTGAGGAACAAATAAAACATGGTGAAGAGTTATGCCACCAGGAAGTATAACAATTCCGGCGAAAGCAGCCACGGTGTGTCGGCCATTCGGTAAACCAATAGGGCATTCAGATATGGGCTGCAAGTTAGAAAATAATGCACGATTACCAGAGACATGATGAGATGCCCCGGTATCCAACAACCAAGAACTAGAATAAGACTCACCCATCATGCGATCCGTGGGTTTAGACTCATTATTAATGAGGTTTAAGAGAACCTGGACTTGGGCGGGAGTGAGGTCCGAGAGGGGAGTGCTGCCCCCACCCGAGCCTAACGTGGCAGCAGGCCCAGACACGGCAGCAACGTGCTGCCCAGAAGCAGCAGCACCATCGGAAGCAGCAGGGCTCGAATCAAGAATAGCGTGTGCACGCACAACGCCCTTCGAACCTGGTGGAGCAGCGCTGGAGGTGGAAGTGCCTCCACCATATTTCTCAACGTACCATGGAGCAGGACCATGGAGTTTAAAACAGTGGTCGCGATCATGGCCACGGTGTTTACAATAAGTGCAGGTTAGATGAGATTTGTCCGATTTCTCATGCTTACGAGGCTCCGACCGAACAACAAAGGTATGAATATCTTTGGGAAGTTGCTTCCCACGAGCAAGAGTACGAGATTTTGCTCCTCTTGGAGAAGGGCTTGGTACGCACGGTCAAGATCTGCATGTGGATTTTGGGATAGAAGGTTGGTGCGTACCGTGGCATAAACGTCATCATCAATCCCAACAAGAAATTGATGGAGACGTTCTTCATCACGTTCGGCAGCGAACTTGGCAGCAACATTACAAGTGCATAGATTACAAGAACAAGAAGGCAAAGGTTTCAATCTAGTAAGTTCATCATATAATCCCATAAGACGGTTAAAATAGTCCTCCACAGAGTCAGTTTTGGATTGTTTACAACCCACAATCATAGCGCGAAGCTGTTGGAGCCGAGGTCCATTAGCAACGCAAAAACGTTTTTCCAAATAATCCCATAAGCTTTTAGCCTCTTCATGAAAAGGAATAGATGCACCAAGTTTAGGATCTAAAGTTCTTAAAAGCCAAGAAACAATCATAGAATTTACCGTTTCCCAGTCAAGTAATTTCTTGGAAGCGGAGGGCTTCGAGATCGTACCGTCGACAAAGCCATATTTGCGACGTGCCTTAAGAGACAAGGTTATGGCCCTAGTCCAAGCCACATAATTATCACCTTTAAGAACAACATGAGTAATGATGTTGCCGGGTTGATCACCAGAACCAAGATAGAACGGAGAGGAAGGATCGAGTTTAGCTTCGTCACCCATGGAAGCACACAACGAGACCACGCGGGTGGGGCTGTAGGCAACACAAGGGAGGAAGAAGAAAAAAAAAATCAGCTAGGGCTTGATAGGCTCCGATACCATGACAGATTTAGGGCTAATGATTTTCTCTCAATCAGTTGCTGAAAAAGTACAGCATATATACAGCACTAAATAAGGCCATAAGCCGAACTAAGTATGGGAACAAAATAACCCAATATACAAATATGAACAGAAAATATATTATACATATAACTTGCCTTAATAAAAAATTTACTTAAATCAACCTAACTTTCACCCATCTTTTTCTAAAGTTGAGATAATTCATGTCAATTTTTCTTATCTTATCCGGTAATCTGTATAGTCTTTTGCTACCTATGTATTAAATGCATAAAGAAATGTTATAGAAGTCCTAAGGACTATTCCAAAATGAGAATCATGTGCTCATGTATTTAATGTGGTCAGGCTAATTACTTAAAATTTGAGATAATCTTAGTTTTCATAGGATAATTTTAACATTCAACTAATAAAACTGATAAGTAAAATGAATGATGATGTTTGTTAATTGATTTTTATATTTTAAGCTCATAATGGGTTAGCTTACTAGTTATTGGTTTTAATTTGAAATTTGGAGCGTACGAAAATACTTAATCAATATATATTGTTTTTTCTTCTCAAATGATTTCAAAGTCATGTGGGTTAGATCCTATATCCGCCACTGCCTGAGACAAGGGTTCAATTTTTACCCCTTGTAAGTGGGATCCTCCATTTCCCCTCCACTTGTAAGGGATTTTCATGTTACCTTTAAAAATTTATATGCTCATCATACATATGATATTTGGGTACGTACCAATATTGTTAATATATACTATATGACACAGGTAACACTTGGCTACACTATGAGGTATTTTTCTGGTTTTGAAGCAAACTCTGAACAAATAGATGTTTTTGAGAATTTATTGGAAGGCATCATTAATGGAATGAGAGCCCTACCATGGAACTTTCCCGGAACAACCTATCATCACGCCCTCAAGGTATATATATAATATACTTCACTCAACGTGTGCGTCATAGCGTCAGTGCATGATACTTATTATGTCACATCTAGTAGACGTTAATAATTCTTGATAATAATGTTATAATTAGTGTTGACACTGGAGAATAGTAGTGAAGGTAGCGTAAATGATCAACTCAGCTAGCGCCATGGCGGCCCGATTTTGGACGGGGCAGGCGGTTTTTGGGGGCCGCCTTTTTTTTGGGCCGGCCGCCTCTTTTTTTCTTTGGGCGGGCTTTGGACAAGCCAAAAAAGACTTTTTAGTCTAAAATTTGGACCCGGTCCGGCCCTTTTTTTTCTTTGGGCGGGCTTTGGACAAGCCAAAAAAGACTTTTGAGTCTAAAATTTGGACCCGGCCCGCTTTGGCCCGCAAAAGCCCGCTCGACCCGGCCCGAAATACCGGGCTTTGGGCACAAATTTTTGGCCCGAATTTGGGCCCGGCCCGGCCCGCACAACGGGCAAATTTTTTTTTTGCGTGGCCCGGCCCGGCCCATGATCACCTCTAAGGTAGCACATTCTACCCCTTAAATCTTTTGAAAGAAAATTTAGTTTAGCTACCGCTTATTGGTCGCAAAAAATTTAGCTACCGCTCCGAGCAGTCGCAAAGAGCCTTAGCTATCGTTAAATCGGTTTCAAACTGGTGCGGAGATCTTTTTATATTTTCTGATGACGTAAGGTTTACTAAGTTGAATTTCTTTTTTCAAATGGTTTCTCAGTATCTGGTGGAAGGATACTGAACACTTCCCATCTTGAAAGTGGTAGCAATCAAGGACTTAATGTTGATGGTGGGGGCGGGACGAAATTCGGGTTGTTCAGTTCAGCCATGAGAAGAAGGAGAGTGGGAGGAAAGAGGAGGAGTGGGGCATTGGAGGCCTGATATCATGAAGTAATATTTTGCCTGATTGTTTCCTTTGGTTATACAACTCTCAGAAAATTCACCAACAAAAGACTTGAATTTTCAAGGGAAGAAGAGACTTTTAACTCTTGAATGGATCACAATGTGCCTTTTTTTTTTAAATGGGTGTATCTTAAATTGCGGGATTCAATCAAAAGATGAAGAAATTACCCCGAAAGCAAGTATGCCCAATTGGAAGTGATGGAAGGAGGAGAGAGAGAGTTGGAGTAGGGATCTATGAGTTAGGATAAAGAAGATCTATAATGTAGAGATATGGGGTGGTTGTTAATCAATTTACACATAAAGAGAGAGATGAGCTGGAGGAATGCAGGTGTGCAGTTTCGCAGTGTTGATCGATTCAGGACATTTTCTTCTTGTTTAGTGGTGTTCGATTAATTTCTGTAGAGATATGGGGGTGTTCGATTAATTTCTGTAGCTTTCTTCTTATTTTGTTGGGCTCTTCCTTCTACTTCACTAAAAAAAAGAATATTATCTATCTAGATATAAAAGATTTACAAGATTATTTATATTAACAAGGATCAAAAGTTGTTATAATACGAGTAAGAAAATACTAGATGAGTTGATGATTTGTGAATTTTGTGTATTTTTGTTGTGTGTAAAGATATTTTAAAATTATGAAAAGGAAACAAGATAGTAACGTCTCAGGACATTTTTTGTTCTAGAGGGGCACCTAATGAAAATGTGGATAGATTTTTTTTGGCGTTAGATATAATCGTGATATTACGCTACCCCTAGGTGTAAATCCTGGATCCGCCCCTGGTTATAATGGTAACATTTTTAGACTCAACTAGTTGTTGACTCGGGCGATGCCCCTGATCATTTACCAATGTCAAATGTGAATTTGAAGTGTTACATCAAACACATGAGAGAAGTGAAAAAAATTATAGGCATTGGATTGTGCTCGTGAAATAATCTTCCAGATCCTTTTTAACTTTTCTACGTAGTAAATTATAATATGAATTATTGATCAATATAACCCTCGACTTCAAGAGAGTACATATATATAAATATATAATTAATTACAAAGACTATACTACAATCTTGTTTTTGAAATTTAGGTTAATATGTAAGGATATAACAGAATGCAATTAAATAGTGTAGTGGTGTTAATTAGGGAGATTATAAAAATTTTAAGAGTTCTTTTTGATAATATAAGAGTACTGAAAAGTAGTACAGACTATTATTAGCATTAGATTAATGAGTATTAATATATACATTTGTACCTAATTGTCTTGAAAAGGGAAATATTATCTTGTCTTTAAATATATTATTTTCTACAAAGTCCATGTAGGCGGCAAGTTCAAAAGAAATTTAAGCTGTCCGTATAGGCGGTTTTAAGAAAGAAATAAGATAAGGTGAAATAATATGTCATGGCCTTCCATGAAGGGAAGAGTAAGAGTTGTACTTCTTACTTCTATGAGAACGTTGGGTTTGATGAGTCACCCGAGTTTGTATTAGATGTTTGGTCTGGATCTTTAATGGGTATGGAGCAAGCAAATGAAGGAGGGACTATTAGCAATAGTAGTATTACACTTTTGCTCCAGCAATGTTGGCGGGCTACATGAGCTACCAAGTATGTGGGCCATAACTTTTGAGATAATTGGATGTAATGTTGTGTCTCCTCAATAATTGTAGGGATATTGTGGGATGTAAGTTATCATATCTTTAAATGCTTTTCTTAATTGTATGTTATATATTCTTTTTCCCCCATATAAACCAAAAAGAGATGGTAGAATAGTTGGTTTGTGTGTTCGTATTTCATACAGGAGGTTGCGTGTTCGAGTCTTCACACATACATTTTTGTTGATTACTTTGTATCATTTGTTTGGGAGGGGGGGAGGGGTACATGTGGCAGCATGACATTTGTTTGCCTTGGGTTTTAGATATATATATAGATTTTGTAAACAAAAAGTCCCATATAAATGTGTGTACTTGAAGAAAATATGAAGCAATGCTGCTGCAAGTACACAGTACGATGTTGTGTGTATGATTTGAGATGGCAGTGGGTCCAAGATCTGACCCAAACTCTGTTGGACCCGTCCTATTTTTAAGGGTATGGGTCCAAATTTTACAGACCCATATTGGGTATGGGTCGGATATGTGTCTAAATGTTGTTGGTCCGGGTCCAATGTTGCCGGCCGGACCCAGACACGCCCCATATCCGACCCATGAACCCATGTATTAATTTTTTCCAAATAATAAATACGTTGAACTTACAAATTACAATTTATCTACTCACAATAATAAGTCTTCATTCTCTAAAAAAAAAAAATAATGATGAAATGGAGGGAATTTTTTTGATATTATTGTTATAAACTGAAGTATATGATACATATGTAGGCATCTTTGATATTATGTATTTTTAATAGTCTTGTGTATAGAACTTTTAAATTGAAATATGTTTAAGTAGTATTTTCTTGAGTTATAACTTTATTATTTCATTATTCATAAGTATTAATAGTCGAGTTTAGAGCAAACATCGTGTTATATGTAAAAAAAAATTGGCCAAAAAAACGTATATAGTAAAGGATATCGACAACTAAAAAAATCTTAAGGGCCCATTTCGGACTCAGGACCCACTAGATCTAATGGGTCTAGGTCCACATTAGAAAATTGGGGTCTGGATCTTATTGGACCCTCCCCAGACCCGACCCGACCCATTGTCATCCATAATCTCACGTAAAATGGCAAGCATTGTCATGATCACCCCTAATTATTAGCATAAAATATTCTAGAGTCTCTTAGAAGTTGTTGCTGTCATGTGACAGAGTGTTGGCATTTTACAGAGTTTTCTAGTATTTTCCTTTCCTAGGTTTAGGGTGGAATTCTAGGTAATCAGAAAGAGAGTAAACACACACAAATGGAAAAAAAACTGATCCAAGAAATCAGGATGAAGAGAAATATTTCTCTAAACAACTTCTGAGTTTTTCTCATTTCTCTTTATGGTATCAGAGCAAGAGATTATTATTTGCTAAAAACGTCTTTTAAATTTTAAGAAAATCTTGAGAGAAAATGTCAAAAGAAAAGAAAAGTCTGTAGCTCATCTTGGATATGAGATCCTTTCTTCCTAGCTACTTCTGACCTCTCTACAAATTAGCTAGGTAGTATCACCTTCTCAGGTGATAATTACTTAAACTTAACAAGGAGTGTGAGAATGGCCTTAGAGGCTAAGAACAAACATGGCTTCATCAATGGAGATATTGAGAAACCAAAGGAAAGTGGAGCAGATTACAACAAATAGGAAAAAAATGATGCCATGATGAGGTGTTGGTTGTTTGCTTCTATAAATAGTGACATAGGAGCGAGCATGATGTATGTCAAGAGTGCTGAAGATCAGTAGAATGAGTTCAAGGACAGATATGAGCAAACTAATGCTCTTCTTCTCCTCCAGCTGAAGAAAGAGCTAAGTGACCTTAGCTAAGACAACAGAAGTGTTGCTGAGTTTTACTATAAACTCAAACAATTGTGGGATGAAATATCATCATTGAAGGTGCGCCTGAGTGCACTTGTGGAGTTATGCTAAAATGTACTTGTAATATCCTTAAGAAGTTGACTCAAGCTGATGCTTTGAACAAACTGATCCAGTTCCTCATGTCTCTTAATGAAGGGTATGAGAACATGAAAAGCAATATATTGGCAATGGAGCCTTTACCTATATATTGTGGCAGAGCATTTGATCTTGTTCAATAGAAAGAGAAGCAAAAGCAAATTATAGTGCAGATGCCAAATGTTGGTGAGGCAAGTGCACTGAACGTGAGAGTTGAAATATTGAATGCCAGGTTGGTTGCAAGGGGACAAGCAGATCAAAGGCAAGGACTATGAACACACATTCTCTCCTGTTGCAAAGTCTAGAATAATTAAAGTGTCAGTTTTTTCACCAAGTACCCCCGAGTTTTCAGAAAATTCACGAGGTACTCTCGCACTTTTGAAAATACACGGGGTACCCCTCAGTTTCAAGATAATACACCCAAATACCCTTAATGACTAACGGCGGTTAACGTCGTTAGTCTTAACCCTAATTAAACACTAACCCTAACATCAAACCCTAACCCTAACCCTAAACCCTAAACCCTAACCCTAACCCTCCCCACCCTCCTACCAACCCCCGTCCCCTCCCCCATCCCCCCGTAGCCCCCCCCCCCCTCCCCACCACCCCCAAGCCCCCTCCCCCCACCCCTCGTAGCCCCTCCCCCCCCCCCAGTCGATTTTCGCACCCCATCCTCCCACCCCCGTGGATTTTCGCATCCATCCCCCAACCCCGTGGATTTTCGCGGCTACTGGGTTGTTCTAGACTATTCCATTTTCACCTTCTTGCTCAATTAAGCTTTCACTTCAAAGACCAATGTTGTGGTTTCCATCCAAGGTTTCCGGATCACAACTAGAGCAACTCTTGGAATTTTTCGCAACAACATCGATCTATCGATTCCCTTTCATCCATTACGAAAATCCACGGGGTGGGGGAGGGGGCGCTGGGGTAGTGGGGGAGGGGGTGTTGCATGAGGGTGGGGGAGGGGGGTGTGGGGGGGGTGGCGGGGGAGGGGGACTCTCGGGGTGGGGGAGGGGGCCGCGGGGGGGGGGGGGGGGGGGGTGGTGGGAGGGTGGGGGAGGAATAGGGTTAGGGTTTAGGGTTAGGGTTAGTGTTAGAGGTAGGGGGTTAATTAGGGTTTAAAACAGTAAATTAGGGTTAATGACTAACGGCGATTAACACCGTTAGTCATTAAGGGCATTTGGGTGTATTATCGTGAAACTGAGGGGTACCCCGTGTATTATCAAAAGTGCGTGGGTACCTCGTGAATTTTCTGAAAACTCAGGGATACTTGGTGAAAAAACCGTTAAAGTGTTGATAGCCCTTTCTACTCTTCAGAACTGGAATTTGCATGATATTGATATTAACAATGCTTTTTTACATGGATATCTTAAAGAAGAGCTGTATTTGAAACCTCCTTAAGGTTATTCAGTCCTAGAAGGCAAAGTACGCAAGTTGAAAAGAAGCTTGTATGGTCTGAAACAAGCTTCAAGAGCTTGAAATGTGGAGCTAAAGGCTTTCTTGTTGCAACTTGGTTATGAATATTCCAAGGAGATTATTCTTTTTATTCTCCAAGACTAACAATGGCAAAAAGTCTTTCATATTAGTTTATGTGGATGCCTTATTGCTAGAGAAGATGGTCATGAGGCTATTGACAGTCTCAAGCAAGCCTTGGATAAAGCTTTCACCATAAAAGATTTGGGGGAACTTAGGTACTTTCTAGGTATAGAAGTCTCCAGAATACATCATGGACGCTTCTAATCAAAGAACATACATATTTGACATTCTCTCAAACATTGGTATGATGGATTGCAAAGAAGCTCGCACTTCTCTCCCTCAAGGCTTAGAAGGTCCCGAGATCTATAGAATATTAATTAGCCACCTACTCGACCTTAATATTATAAAAGCTGGCATTTTCATCAGTGTCCAAGAAAACTCACTTTGCTGCAGCTCTACATATTGTTGAATACCTCAAAAGAACAATTATTGGGGACTTTTTTTATCCAGTAGCAGGCTCATTGCAAACTTACTCTGATTCTGACTGGGCAGGATAATGTGTTTTCCTAGGAGGGTGTTTGGTTTCCCAGAAAACAAAGAAGCAACAAACTGTTTCCGAATCCTCAGCTGAATATAAGTATAGAAGCATCCAAGACTATAAGTGACATTGTATGGATTAAAGGTGTTCTTGGAGATTTAGATGTTCCATTCCTAATCCTATTACCTTATATAGAAAGAACAGAGCTGCTCCATATAGCTGCAAATCTATTGCTCCATGAGAGAACAAAGCACTTGATCATTGATTGTCAATATGTAAGTAAAAACATTAAAGCAAGATTCTTATGCACGGAAGATGTTCCTTCTCAATCTCAGCTTGTAGATTTGATGACTTAAGAATCTCCGATCCCTAAACAGCAGCATCATCATTTATCATTTAAGTTGGGTCTTGTTACATCCCTTAAGCTCCAAGTTGAAGGGAAATGTGAACGAAGAAAATATGAAGCAATGTTGCTGCCAGTGCACACTAGGATGTTGTGTGCATGATCTCAGGTGATCTTTTTGCAATCATTGCCATGATCACCCCTAATCATTAGCCTAGAATATTCTAGATTATTCTAGAAGCTGTTGCTGTCATGTGACAGATTACAGTTGTTTTAGATAGTTTGTCTTCTTATGGTGCTGGCATTTTACAACATTTTCCTAGTGTTCTCCTTTTCAAGGTTTAGGGTGGATTTCTAGGTAGATTGCAGCTATAAATAGCTGTTGATTCCTTGTAATGACCAAGACTCCAAGAGTGTAAACAGACACAAAAGGAAACAAAACCGATCCAAGAAATGAGAATGAAGAGAAAGATTTCTCTAAACAACTTAGAGTTTTTCTCACTTCTCTTTAGCACTACTTTATTTCTGAAAT
The DNA here is from genome assembly GCA_947648045.1 of Beta corolliflora. Taxonomy (NCBI): domain Eukaryota; kingdom Viridiplantae; phylum Streptophyta; class Magnoliopsida; order Caryophyllales; family Amaranthaceae; genus Beta; species Beta corolliflora. The sequence continues at coordinate 706,004 of CANSZD010000756.1, forward strand.
GCGTGTTTTGATTAACTTCCATAAATGCTTAACATCACAATAAGCAGTAATTAATGGATAAGAAATTAACAATGACATCTTTGTATTTGGGATGGACAATAAGCAAGGACACCGGCAAAAACTGTATGTACATTTATATACATAAATTCTTCATATTATCATGATTTATAATTGTCGCATGAACGAAGTGTTAGTGTGTGCTTGTTATTTCCAGGGGTGTAAATTGGTTGGACTGTATTGGACTTTGCCAAATCCAAATCCTGTACAAAATTTTTAGACTCGAGAAATTGAGTCCAAATCTGATCCAAACTTTCTTTAAAGTCCAGACCACTCCAGTACGAAACTTTTTCCTTGAGTCCAAATCCAGTCCAATCTGAATATCAGTAGACACTAATGAGGAAGATGACCAGGTCGGATACTAGGCATTAGGGTTAGAGATTTATCATTTATATTTTTTTATGTAACAAAAGGCTCAAAGAGTAAAGTAACTCTACACTTTTCACTTTAGAGGGCAATGAAAAATCAGGCGCTAACTAACAAAATTTAAAGAGGTAATGTTGAAAAGTCCAGACTTCACAAACAATAGTCAATCCGTTCATTATCGATGTTCCTAGTTTGACTTGTACATTTGTCAATGCATATCTTTGACTATAAATATCTGTAATTATGTATTCTTAAAAATTATAAAACTTGATTTCATCAAAGTACTAATTGAGACAAACCAAATAAGACCCCACATGATCATGTTTTTTTTTCTTATATATTGAATAAAAATTGAGAAGATTCTATGTTATTCCAATTAGTGCCAAATTTTCAACTAGGAACATTAATAAGGAATGAAGGGAGTACCAACGAATACATGCTAAGATATAATTGGATTGGACTTTTTGGACTCTAAAGGAGTGAGTCCGAGTCCAGTCCGAAAATATTTGGACTCGAGAATTTGAGTCTGAGTCAAGTCCGTAATTTTTTCAGTCCAGTAGTCTAACAAGTTTGGATGAATTAGATTGGACTCTGAACTTTTTGCCGTCCACATACACCCCAAGTTATTTCATATCACGTCAGTTTCAACTAGTATTTGAGATTTGAAAATTAATATAAAGAATTCAAATTACTCGTATTTGTTTAGCTAGTCATACTAACTTTACTGAAAATTGACAAATGAAAGATAAAGCTACTTTTGTTTTTCCCTTTTCTGCACATTGCATAAAAATCCATTTGTGAGTGTGTTTGTTTTTTATGTTTAGAGAGCCACAAGATAAAAATCCATTTGTTGAGATTCGTTTCAGGAACGAATAAGCCCTTAATTAATCCTTTAGTCCATCTAAACTATTTATAGGACTTAATGAAGAATAATATATTTGTGGACTTACAATGATCTGATCGGCATGTTCACGTGTCTATGATTAATCTCTAGTGCCGGAAGAAGATAACCATGAAATTCAAGGAGGAGATAGAGAAAAGGAGGCAAAATAACAATAATGGAGGAGGGTCAGAGACTACAAGTGATCTCATATATGGTTTGATGCAAATGAAGGATAAAGAAGGGAGACAATTAAGCGAGGAAGAAGTTTTGGATAATATTGTGAGCACTATCCACATTGGTCATATTTCAGTTGCTTATTTAGTAACATGGTCTCTCTACTTTGTAGCCAAGTCTCCCCATGTTCTTCAAAAGCTTCAGGTAATTGCATAATTAATTTTGCTATGATCTTTATTAGAATAATCTTTGAAAGTGATAATTTGATTGACAAAATCAAGAGTGGAGGATGATTGACTGAATTACATTATGGTGGATAAAATGAAAAACTTATTAGCATAAGTACAGGTTACTAGCAATGTATATATATATATATGAGCAGCAGGTGATAGCCTAGTGGTATTGGCATCACCTCCGATCCCAGAGATTGTGGGATCGAGTCTCACCCCTTGTAAGGAAGGATCCCCAATTTCCCCCCTACTTACAAGGGTTTTCATCTAACCTTATTATATATATATATACATATATATACATATATATACATATATATATATATATATATGTATATATATGTACATATATATATATATATATATGTATATATGTATATATATGTATATATATATATGTACATATATGTATATATATATATATATATGTACATATATATATATATATATATATACATATATATACATATATATACATATATATACATAGGGGCAGGATTACATGAGAATGCCTCTTACATGAGAAATGAGAATGAATCTCAACCACATGATTGGATTAGAGTTACACCACTTGTTCATTAGAATTATACCCCCGAAAAAACTTCGAGCCCAAAAAAAAATTTATTTTTTTCGAAATTATTTTTTTTTTAATATTTTTTTTGGAGTTACATCATTTTTCCATTAGAGTTACATCATTTGTTCATTAGAGTTATAGCGTGTAAAATATATTCTCATTTCTCATGTAAGTATGCATTCTCATATGAACTCACTTCTATATATATATATATATATATATATATATATATATATATATATATATATATATATATATATATATAGTACTACTTAGGGATGGCAACGGGTTGGACTTGGACCGGATTATACATAATGCGACTCCAACCCTACAAGAAGTCGAATTTTAAGTCTGACTCCGGCTCCGACTCCGACATCTGAGTCCGAAAATCTGAGTCCGATCCGACTTTAAATCCTAACATCCGACTCCGATCCGACTTTTTTTACCTCATTTTTTAAACAGCTCGTCTTGCGTGTGGCTGGCCACACCTATAAATATAGGTGTGTCCGCGCGCCGCACGTCTGTCAGCCAGCCAACTCATTTTCAAAAGGTCATATCTCACTCGTTTCTCATCGGAATCGAGCATTTGACCAGTCATTGGAAATATATCGAGCCAAAGTTTCATCTCCAACTTGAAATTTCCAAAGATATTGAGTGTGAAGTGAGATATAGCCTTTTGAAGTTGACTCTTGTGCACAAACGTTTATGAACAAATGAAGTTACTTGTATGAGTATGTGGTTATTCTTAACAATAAAGGGTGTCACTCCTATCAATTAATGTGGTTACTTTTATAATAAAAGGGAATACTAATCAGTTTACTCTTATGAACGAATGAGGTTACTCATATGAAGAAGTGGGGTTACTCGTGTGATTAAACAAGGTTACTCATGTGAATGAATGAGGTTACTCGTATGAATAAATGTGGTTACTTTTTTGAATAATAGGGTTTACCTATATGATAAAATAGGGTTGTCATATGATTAAGTGAGATTACTTGTATGAAGAAATGGGGTTACTTTTGCGAACTATTTAGGTTACTCGTATGATTAAATAGGATCGTCGTATGATTAAGTGAGGTTACTTGTATGAACAAATGGGGGTACTTTTATGAATAATTGGAGTTACTCGTATAATTAAATAGGGTCGTCGTATGATTAAGTGAGGTTACCCATATGAAGAAATGGCGTTACTCGTATGAATAAATGGGGTTACTCATATGATTAAATAGCATTATCTGATCTTATGATTGAATGAGGATACTTTTATGAACAAATGAGGTTAATCGTATGAATAAATAAAGTTATTCATTTTGATAAATGAGGGTGTTACTCGTATGAATAGATAAGGTTACTCGTATTGATATATTGAGGTTACTTTTGTAAACAATTGTGGTTACTGGTATGAATAAATGAAGTTACTCATATGATTAGAATAGGTTACTCATAGGATTAAACAAGGTTATTCCAAAAACTAAACGAGGTTACTATAAAAAATAAATGGGGTAAGGTTACACATAATAATAGAAGTGGATACTCTTATAAACAAAATAGGGTTACTTATGTAAACAAAATAGGGTTACTCATATGATTAAATGCGGTTACTGGTATGAATAAATGGGGTTACTCCCTATCAACGAATGAGGTTACTCGTATTAATAAACGGGGGTTACTTGTGTGAACAATTGGGGTTACTGGCATGAATAAATGATGTTACTCATAAGGTTAAAATAGGTTACTCATATGATTATAATAGGTTACTCATAGGATTAAACTAGGTTACTCATATGTTTAAAGTAGGTTATTCATATGATTAAAATATGTTACTCGTAGGAATAAAGTAGGTTACTCATATGATTAAAATAGGTTACTCATAGGATTAGACAAGGTTACTCCAAAAACTCAATGAGGTTACTGCAAAAAATAGATGGAGTTACTCATATAATATTTTAAGGTTACGCGTAACAATAGAAGGGGTTACTTATGTAAATAAAATGGGGTTACTTATGTAAACAAAATGGGGTTACTCATATGATTAAATGGAGTTACTCCTTGAGTACTTGTATTCTCAACTCTTCTCCATTAGTAATTAATCAACGTTCAACAACATTCAAGGCTTGACATATACCACACCATCCCCTTAACCAACACAACCCTCCAACAAGCACCCTATCCTCACCAAAAACCACCACCACTCCAGCCGCACTTTTGTTTAATTTGATTCTCTCTCCTTCGTATTGATTTCAGTACCAAACAACTCCTCTTTGAATAAGATTACTATTATGAACGAATGAAGTTACTCGTATGAATAAATAGGGTTACTCGTATTGATAAATGAGGGTTCTTTTTGTGAACAATTGGACTTATTCGTATGAATATATAAGGTTACTCTTATTGATAAATGGGGTTACTTTTGTAAGCAATTCGGGTTACTTGTATGATTAAATAGGGTTGTCGTAGGATTAAATGAGGTTACTCTTATGAACTAATGAGGTTACTCGTGTGAAGAAATGGGGTTACTTTTGTGAATTATCGGGGTTACTCATATGATTAAATAGGTTAATCGTATGATCAAATAAGGCTACACTTATGAAAGAATGAGGTTACTCATGTGAAGAAATTGGGTTACTTTTGTGAACAATTGAGATTACTCATATGATTAAATAGGGTCGTCGTATAATTAAACGAGGTTACTCTAATGAACGAATGAGGTTACCCGTATGATTAAATAGGGTCATCGTATTATTAAATGAGGTTATTCTTATGAAAGAATGAGGTTACTTGTATTAAAAAATGGGAATTACTTAGGGTTACCGGTATGAATAAGTGAGGTTAATGGTATGAATAAATGAGGTAACTTATAAGATTAAACTAGGTTACTCATCATATAATTAAAATAGGTTACTCATAGGATTAAAAAAAAGTTACTCCAAAAACTAAATGAGGTTACTGCAAAAAATATTTTATTGTTACGCGTAACAATAGAAGGGGTTACACTTATAAACAAAATGGAGTTACTTATGTAAACAAAATAGGTTACTGATATGATTAAATGGATTTACTTGTATGATTAAATAGAGTCGTCGTATGATTAAATAATGTTACTCTGAACAAATGAGGTTACTCATATGTATAAATAGGGTTACTTCTATGAACAGTTGAGGTTACTCGTATAATATTTTTAAAGTTATACATAACAATAAAAGGTTACCATTCAGGTAACACAAAGCGATTTTTAATCATGGTTAAACTCATAAGTCATAACGAAAGTAAATCACTACTTGCTGAGTTGCTCTACAGGGCCAAGGGCCAATAGCTAAAAGCTAAATCAAGTAAAAGTTAAAGACTTTAAGGCTCCGTTTGGTAGGGCGCAAAATGTTTTTCTGGAAAACTATTTTCCTCTATTTTCGATTTTACATTGTTTGGTTCGCAAAAGAGTTAAAACCATTTTACCTAGGAGTGAAATTATTCTCCCAATGATGGTAAACCATTATCCTTTCAAAATGTAGGGAAAATTGTTTTCCTTCCTTTTCCTTATCTCTCATATACACTCGTCTCACTACCTCCTTACTTTTCCATTCATTTTCCTTTCGGTTTGTCATTTTTCTTACATGGAACCAAACAACGAAAAACTAATTTTGGTATTGTGTTTTCCTTTGTAAATTGTTTTCCATGAAAGCCATTTTTACCTTTGTAAATGTTTTACACCCAACCAAATGGAGGGTAAGATACAAGGTGATGATTTTTTTTTGGTTAACAGGCGTTATATTAAAATACTTCAAAGTTCAGGGTCTAAAAAACCCATTACAATCTGAGGTTATAAAGTCATTACAACAGATTGCGGGAGAGGGAGCTCCCTAGAAACATTAACTGCTAACTTGTTCCGGTGGCACTCCTTCGCCAAAGCATCGGCTACGTGATTATACTCACGCCTCACGAACACGAACTTCACATCCTTGAACACCTGTTTGAACTCCCTACATTTATAAAGCACATTTGCGTATTTATCATTAAAGATCATTTCCTGATTAATACGTTGAATAGCTGATATACAATCCAAAAGAACCATAATACGCTCAATGAACTCGTTTTGTACAAGTAGGAGACCATGAATTATTGCACTAATTTCAGCCGTAAGCACATCTGTGGTATAAATGGACCTCTGGAATCCCGCAATCCATTGCCCATGGCGCGTGCGAATACAACCCGCAATCCCAGCAAGCTCAAGGGGGGAGGAAAAGGAGGCGTCGGCGTGGAGGAAGTAAAAATGACCGGGTAACTTGGCAGGGGGATCATAGGCGCTGGTAATATTCTGACCACGAGGGGTGGGTGTTGAGGAGATAAACTCGAAGGCAGCGAATAAGGCTTTCTTCAAGGTGATATATGGGCTGGAGGTATAAGCGTTCCTTCGAACAAATACTTGTTCATATTGTTCCAAATTTGGAAACATATAAATGGAAACAGAATGCTCCATTTAATGCCCCTAACAAGAGTATGGTTTTCCAGGTTACCTGACAACCAAGAATCCTTATGAGCAAGATTAGAGGCCGAATCAAGTTGGATTGCCTCCCAAACTAATTGGGCCTTTTCACAATCTCTCTGCACATAAAGAATGGATTCCTCAAAAGAATCACAGACATTACACATCGGGTTGGGGACAATATTTCTGCCATAGAGGAGTTTTTGGGTGGGGATACGGTCCCACCATAGCAGCCATAAAAAGAGTTTAAGTTTGGGAGGGTGTTGACCATTCCAAACCCAGGAAATGTTTGGTGATTCGGGTTGGGTGTTCGGTAGACTAGCCAGGTAGGCTTTTTTGAGGGAGAAGGAGTTGTTTTGAACGAAGGAGGAGAAAGGTCTATCTGCAGTCACTGTAGGAATCCAATCAAGGCTTGCAATTCAAAGAAGGATATGATTAGACATTTCTATGGACAACCTAATACCATCCCAATTACCTTGGTTCCACATATCACGAACCGACGCACTAATCTCACCCAAGGACAAAGGGCCTATAACAAAGTTTCGAATAGGGCTAATCCCTAGCCAATTATCATCCCAGAAGGATACCCCACACCCATGGCCTAAGTTCCATTGGCAACTAGCCTCGAGGAGGTGCCCCCCTTTTCCTATGCTTTGCCAAACCTGAGACCCCTTACTGGATTTGGTGATGCCTTGCTTATGGACATACTTAGAGGCAATACACTCCTGGGCTAAATTTTGGGGGCCGTGACACATCTTCCACCCTAACTTTGCCATAGAAGCTTGGTTGAGATGAAGGTGCTGACGAATACCAAGGCCCCCCTACTCTTGGGAAAGAAGGTCGCTTTTTGGGAGACAAGGTTCATACAATTTTTCCCCTCCCTAGCCCCTCCAAAGGAAGTTATTACAGATGCGATCTAGGTCGTTGGTAACTGAGATCGGAAAGAAGTTAGCTTGCATGTAATAGGATGGAATTGAATTGAGAGTGGACTTGATTAGGACTAACTTACTGGCACGAGAAAGGAAAGCCGTCTTCCAGTTGGCCAATTTTTTCCTCACCTTTTCAATTACAAATTGGACTTCACTTTTCTTGGGTCTTTTGTGAGAGATTGGTAATCCTAAGTACATCCCTAGATTAGCTGAAGCTTTGACATTGATTGTGTTTTGAAACAAGGTGATCATTTCCTCCCCAGTATTTGGAGAAAAAATCAAACGACTCTTATCCTCATTAATTTTTTGCCCCGATTCCAAGCTAAAGGCTTGAAGGACCTCTCTCAGAGTGAAGGCAGTAGTTTCGTCAACGCGGCCAAACAATAGAAGGTCATCCGCAAACAGAAGATGGGAGATAGGGACTCTTTTCTTCCCCACCCAAAAAGGGGTCCATTCCTTAGATTCACAAGCTTGATTGATGAGAGATGTGAGATATTCAAGACATAGGTTGAAAATATAGGGAGACATGGGATCACCTTGCCTAAGGCCTCTAGAGTGGTGAAAGGGTTCTGTTTTCTGACCATTAACTAAAACCGAGGAAGAAGCATTTGAGATACAGTTCATGATTAAGTCCACTGAATCTTTATCCATGTTTTGGAGATTAAGACATTTCTGCACAAAACTCCACTCCATCCTATCATAAGCTTTTTCCAAATCGACTTCCAAAGCGAATAACCCAACTTTGCCTTTCTTTTTGTGCAAAGAATGAAGGATTTTCGAAGCTACCACTAAGTTGACTTCCGGACCCCTACCTTTAATGAAACTATTCTGATTTTGGGAAATCCACTGAGGCATTAAAGGTTTCAAGCGATTGACTATGATTTTGGTGACCAACTTATAGATAGTGCTACACAAACTAATGGGTCTTAACTGCTTGACGGTTTCCGCAGGGTTTTATTTGGGAATAAGACAGATAAGGGCATGACCTAGGCCTGAAGGGATAGATCTACTCCTAAACCATGATTGGATGTATCTAACTAACTCATCATGAATAAGATCCCATTTATCCTGAAAGAAGATGGGATGAAAACCATCAAGCCCCGGGGCTTTGAGGGGCTTCATAGAAAAAAGTGCAGCCCTAACCTCCTCACAAGATGGGGTGTAAGCAATGGAAACTGACTCATTCGAAACAGCCGAGGGGTTAAAGCAACATACCTGATCAGTTTCGTAAAGCTTCAAGAAGGCACTACGCAGATAGGCTCTAATACTTTCAGGGTTCTCAAGAGTTTCTCCACATTCATTTCTAATGGAATAAATGCGAGAGGAGCTTCGATGGATGACAACGCTTTTATGAAAGAAGGATGTGTTTCTCTCTCCCTCTGAGACCCAGTTAACCCGACATTTCATGAGCCACAACCATTCCTCTTGCTCAAAGATTTCGAGAAGTTCTTTTTGCAAATTTTCTTCTAAGTTTTGGAGGAAGGGGGAGGTAGGATTTTCATGAAGAGCTAACTGGGTGTCTTCTAACCTTTTCTCGGCCCTACGTTTCCTAAGGTAAACATTGCCAAAAGTTTCATGGTTCCATTTGCTAAGCGTTTCTCTCACATTTCCTAATCTTAGGTTCACATCCTCCGCCTCCCTTGCCCACGCTTCCCCGACGGTAAGGTTATATGAGTTGTCTTTAATCCACATAGGTTCAAATCTAAATGGTTTTTCCCCGCATCTCAAGGTCAAATTATCAAGTTTAAGGAGAATGGGACAATGGTCGAATGTCACACGAGGAAGGTGCCACAAATTATAGTTTGGGAAGGTCGATATCCACGCATCATTACCCCACCCCCTATCAAGTCTTTATAGAATTGGGTTGATTTGACGATCATTAGACCACGTGAATTTCGAACCATTATACCCTAAATCAATTAGGTTGCAATAATTCATGGTTTCCACAAAAAGTTCAATACGATTTCTAACAATTTTCCTCCCCCTAATTTTTCTGATTGTTTAGTAACCTTATTGAAGTCTCCTAACACAAGCCATGGGATCCGAATATTAGTTGAAAAAATCCGCAAGTCATTCCACAGATTTTTACGAAAATTAAACTTTGGATTAGCATAAACCGAAGTAAGAACGAAGGGTGTTTTAAAGTGACTTACCTCGACCAACGCATAGATACCTTGGAAATTCTCTCCAAGAATGTGGATTTCACTTTTTGTGATTTCCACAAGAGGAGAATTCCCCCCACCCGACCGGTCGGCTCCACAAGATGAGAACTGTCGAATCCAAGGTCGTTAATCAAGCACGAAGTATTCTGTCGAGAAACCTGAGTTTCCACCAAGATAAGTATATCCGGATGGTGATTTTGGATGATATGCCGCATATTGGGCTTGAAAGACGGGCGACTAAGGCCCCTCACATTCCACATAATCACTGACATGTCAAAAGGTAGATGGAGCTTTTGTTTTAGGCACCGGAGCTCGGTCGTGTCCTCCATCTGCCATGGCAGCACTGCTTCCCCCGTCTCGGGGTAAATCCAGATTCCTCTTTGAGGTTTGAGATGAACTTCTACCTCCCGTAGGCCATTTCCTCCTTTGACCTCTTCCCAACTTGCCATGATTTTCAGTTGCTTCAACATTAGGAGGAGATTTGCGAGGAGGGGTGCATTCGAGTTGCTCAAAGCCTTGAAAGTTACGGGAGCATTCCTCACTTGTACCTTTTGTCGATGATGCGGGAGCAAGGTCGTTGGGTCCAACCACGGCCCGAAATTGTGAAGAAGAGTTCTCTCCTCTCCGTCGGGACCTTCCTCTCTCTCTAGAACCCACTTCAAGAATGTTTGGGTTACTTGGGGAAGATGGCTTAAGCTTTGATATTGGGGAAGGTGAGTGGGAAAGAACCCGCCTCCGGATACGTACATTAGAATCTCCTTGAACCGTGGGTCTGCATTTTTCGGGTCGAGGATTAGTTGTTTCACCTCGAACAGAGAGAGTTTGATTATCTCCCCGTGGTCCGATGCTAGGAGATAATCGACGAATAGGGGAGAAGTTTCTGGTTTGAGAGGGAGGGCGGGACGGGTAAATGATATTGGGGTGTCGCATCTCACTCTGTGGATTCGAGGGGGGGACTCTGGAGAGAGAGATAGAGGGCTTAAGGATGGTGATAGTGGTGGTGGTGTTGATGGTTCCACTTCCTCCTGAAGGTTGGCCATTTTCCGTGATTTGGGCGGTAATTTTCTGTGTTTGGGATGTGTTTTGAGGGGCTTATGGGGATGTGTGTTTAGTTTTTATTTCGGGTAATAAAGGTCCTTCTCCAGCACATGGCTCAACAAAAGAGGAAGAGGGAAGATTTGACATGCCATGTTTCGCCTTAGGGGAGGGCGAACTGACCTGCTCATTGACTTCTAAATCTTCTGAGAGATTTTCTAGGATAGAGAAAGAGTTAGGGTCATTATTTGGGTCTGCTAGTTTCCTAGGATGCGACAATTCATGCCCCACTTTGGGGATATTCTGACATGCACCTCCATTCTCTTCTTGTCTCTTTTTTAGGATCCATGTGCCTTTCGACTTCCTTCGTTTGACTTTTTGAATTTGCCACTGGGACTCCTTAATTGTCTGGTCTACCGGAATTACACTTTTTCCCCTGACGAAATTTTTTCCATCATTTTTGACCTCTATTCCGGCCACCTTAATGGCGTGGACTTTGTTTTATTGCACGGGGCAGTGATTCACCCCATGACCACAACTTTTGCACGTCGCACAATACCAGCGCCCTTCGAGGAATTCAAGTGGCTGGAAGCTCTTGCCCAACCAAGCTCCAGTAGGTGTCTTGGCTGATTCTTCCACAAGAAGACATAACCTTGCGAACCGTTTATTCCCCCCTTCTAAGGATCTAGCATCAATTTTGACAAGTTGGCCCAAAGATTTTCCAAGCTTGACAAGAATATCTTGTTTATATAACTCCAATGGCAGCTCCGGCAAGTTAACCCAGACGATTCCTTTGTTACATTTGGCCTGAGAGGGACGAAAACCTGGCTCCCAGTTTTGGGTCCAAATGTGATGACCTTGGATGAACCATGGCCCCTTTGACACTATTTCCGCCCTACCTTGAAAGGAGGGTCAGTCTACCACATAGAAACCCTTCCCAAGGGCGATCAGATCACTTTCCATGGGTAGATTCCAACTTTTGAGCAGGTGTGATTTTAAGAAATCTCTCGAGAAGGATTTACCCATCACTTTGCAAATTAGGGCTTTTGACCATGGTTTTGTTAGTTCGAGGTAGTCCTCCTCAGAGTTTGGAATAACAATCTGCTTTTCCGTACTACAATGGGGTTTGGGAGGACCGGGTACTTTTGGAACCTCGCCACCAACTGGAGGCCCCAAGGCCATGGAGTTATAAATAACCGGGGATGGAGGGGTTTCAGGAACAAAACTGCTCTTAGGTGATGATGGGGAAGAGCTCTGAAGGAGTGGCGCTGGCACAACCCTGGCTTGAAGACAGTTCTCATCCTTGCTAAGCCTGACCTGCGGTGGAACGGATCTATGCTGGCGAGATCTTTTGGTGGCCGTGAGGGCTGGTGAAGGGGGGGTTGGGTCCAAATTTTGTGGAGTTTCCCTCTCCTCTTTCTCTCTCATAGAAAATATCTTATGAGAAGTTGTTGGATTTTAATTATTTTGCCTTGGTTCCTCATATTGAACTACTAACATTTCTTTATACTTCCAATCAAAATGAGGCACTCCGAAACCACAATTCCACAAAGCTGCCTTCGTCATGTGCAGCTTTTCCATGGAAAAGCCTAATCCTCATCCTCATCCTCTTGTTCCACCACAATGAATAACACAAAATCAGCAAATTCCAAACAACTGAGAAACTCCAATGCTACAGTGCTAACATTAGTTGAATGCAAACAATAATACTATTATACTGTACCTCCCCACTGCCGTCTTCACGATCCTCGTCATTCACCTCAGACCTAAAGCCTTTTCCTGAAATCAATAGTGACTCAACATTCATTTTACTCTACCAAAAGCGAACAAATGCTCTTCTACTTTCACTGCCACAATTTCTTCAAGTAAATGTTCCAATGATTTGATTTTAGGTGATTACTCGAAAATCTGTCTTTTTAATTCAATTCAAATCTCTCTTTTTAATTCGAATAGTTCCAGTCATTTTGCTTCTACTTCCATGGTCGCAATCTCCTTTAAATTTATGAAAAATTTAAAAGCTCTAGGTTTTCTCCGCAATGGCGTTGAAGATTTGTGTTTGAATTTGAAACCCTAGAAGATGATGATGAAAGCAATGTAGACCGAGGAAGTGGAAATGTGAAATTGGAATGATAAGCACCCAAAACTATGAGACAAGATAGATGAGAAAATCACTAGAAATAGAGAGGAAGAAGAGGATGGACTTAGAGAAAGTGTGGAAATGGTGATGGAAATCCACCTATATTATAGGTGTGGCTGGCCACGAGTTAAGCATTAAAGAGGGTATTAAACTTTGCATAACATTGCAGTTTACTCACCCAAGTTGTAAAAGTTGCACTTTACTCACTCAAAGTACAACTCTGTTAACTTTTCTATTAACTTTGAATTTAATGTATAAAAAAAGTTGTTTGGCCCAAAAAACTAGAATGACAAACTTTCTCTCTCCTCCTCTCTAAACCAGATTCACCACTTTCTACCCACAACTCCACCTCCTGTCGTTGTGTTTTTAGGATCTTGTTTCTTTAACAACCGCCCTGAATCTTCTTTCTTAAATTTTTCTCTCTCCTCTCTTCAATCAACCATGAATTCAGACGGTGAAAAGTATAAATCAACCCTTTATGCTATTAATTCAGACAACAAAGAAGGAGATCATATTTTTGCCATGGACTCCAAAAAAAAAAGGGGTCATCCATCGAAAAAGGCGGCAGAAAGCGCTGGAAAATAACGCCACCCATGATCATCAAGAGTCGAAAGCTGGGAAGTTAATGCCTCTTTAGAAACGAGGTCAAAAACTGAAGCAAGAAAATAATGGAGGAGAGAGAAAATGATTCTGGGACCCGAAAAAGGAAGTGGAAAAACTCAAAGATTGATGAAAGTGATGTGGGTTTTAATGGAGGAGTGAAGATTGAAGATGGGTTTTTGAGAAGTAGTTCAGGGGAGGTTGATCCTAGGGAGAAATTTGAATGCATAGAAAGTGTTGGTGAAAATGCGTCAAAGAAAAAGAGTAATAATAATGGCAGACTTACAAGGGGTATGGGTGCATACCGCACACCAATACAAGGGAAGAATAGGAAGAGGAAAGATGATGATGGGAATGAAATTGGTGGGAGTACTTGTCATTAGTGGAAGGGGCGATTAAAGAATTGTTAGAGAAGGAAAAATTCAAGATTAGTGAGGATGATAGAAGGAAGCACTCTTTGTATTTGTTGCAAGCAGTTTATCCTTACTTGAAGCAGTTTAATGAGGAGCAGATGATGGAGAAAGAGATGGAGGCACGAATTCAAGGTGTGTCACCTGCTGAAGTAAATGTAGAACATGTTGATTGCCCTCTTGATGAACGTATGTTTTGTAATAACTGTAGGACCTTGATTGTTGATATGCATATATAGAAGTTGTCTGCAATGTTGTTATGATTTATGTCTTGTTTGTTGTCGGAAAGTTCGAGATGGTAACTTTCGAGGGGTTGTTGAGGAGGTTGTGATGGAATTTGTGGTTCAAGAATGGTCGGTGTCATGGGTTGTTGATTGTCACCGGAGGAGGAGGGGGTTGGGTGGAGGGAGAAAGAAAAATAAAAAGCTATGGAGGAAGAGAGAGAAAATGGACATTTAAGTCCATTCTCGTTTTTTGTGCCAATCAGTATTTTCTATTTAATTAATGGAAAGTTGAAGGCAAAGTTGAAGGCAAAGTTAACAGAGGTTATGATTTGAGTGAGTAAACTGCAACTTTTACAACTAGGGTGAGTAAACTGCAACTTTGTGCAAAGTTTAGTACCCTGTTTTATGCTTAACTCGGCTGACCACATAAAAGAATTTGTGTTTTTTAAAAAGAAAAATCTTCTATCATACAAATAATCTAATTATTACAGTATTTTGTAAATAATCATATGGAAATTAAACATTACTATTATTTTTTACAATAATTTCTTCAATGGAAAAATCATATATAATACAATTACATTAAACTCAGAGTCAGATTATACATACATAATACATTAATTAAATTAAAAAAAAGGATGAATAGCCTTAAAGTTAGATTCGGATGTCGGACTTTTTTATGGGATCCGACCCGACCCTCCTTAGACTCGGAGTCGGACTTTTTAAACGTTAGTCGGATTCAGATTCTTTTTATGTCGAAGTCGGCTCTGATTTTTTCCTTCGGATCGAAGCGGACTAGGGCTACTGTACTACCGTTAAAACTCACTACGATTTGTACCTGGTTTTAGTAACACGTATGTGTAGAGACTGATTATGCATATACGGGTAGGGGTGTTCATAACCGGGTACCCGGTTTTTCGGGTACACGGATATGCGGGTATTTGAAAAGGCGGCCCGTGACCCGACCTGGAAAAACCGGGTACCCGGGTACCCGGTTTTTCCGGGTCGAGTCATAGGGTACCCGGTTAGAATCTACCATGAAGGATTTCATTGAATCAGCTAAGCACAAATTAATGCATTTCCTATTCTGAATATTACACAATTCAAATTTAAGGGTAAAGGCGTGAAGCAATACATAATATAATCTGAAATTCAGAATTAAACTAATTCTAAGTTCTAACATAAGATAATCAAAGCAACTCTGCAAGTTTGAAGTTGAATAAGTTCTTGGGTATTGAAGATTAAAAAAGATGGAGTAGGAGAGAGAAAAACAGGGAGAGGGAAAAGGAGGAAGAAAAGCTGGAGAGATACTGCCCGCAACTTTACAAGTTTGACTAATATGCCAAAACAAATATTCCACTCCCTGCCTATTACGAATGACACAAACAATTTCAATACCTCACTCTATATATAAAAAATTCAGCAACAAATTACCAAAAATGTGAAAGAACAATAACACTAGAGTTAAAAATTGTGACTCTTACAGTGGTGAAGTGCAGTAGCAGTTGTGAGAGAAGATGAAGAGTGAAACAAACTAGCGTCAGTCCAGAACCCAAATAAAAAATTATATACGGGTACTCGGGTACCCGGTTAACCTCAACTTGCGGCCCATTACCGACCCGCTTCTTGCCCATTTTCCCGGGTCGTGTACCCGGCCCATTAAAAATGGAGATTTTGTTTTTATTACCCGATTTTTTAGTTCCGGGTCGGCGGGTCAACGGGTCGGGTAATGCGGGTCGGGTTTTCTGAACACCCCTATATATGGGTATGGGTGTTCACCGACCCAGGACCGGACTGGAACCGACTAGACCGGTGGACCGGAATCTAATTTTTTTTTTGCATCTGGACCGGTCCGGGGTCTGGTCCGATTTTGGTCCTGTTGGACTGGAATCTATATTTTTGTTAAAAAAAACTTTTTTATTTGATTTAAACATATTTATAAATTAGATACATTAAACTTTAATAATTTTAATAACAATATTACTAAAGGTAATAAATAGTAGATTTTTAACTTTCTAACTTTCTACATTTTAAACTTTTTTAATATATAATTTTTTTTTAAGTAAAAAATCAGAAATTCCGGTCCACCGGTCCGGACCGGAATTTTCCGGGTTTGGACCGGATAAGACCAGAAACCCGGAGTCGGGATTTTTTCTGGACCGAGGACCGGACCGGAATTTTCGGTCCGGTCCGGTCCAAATTCCGGTCCAGATTCCGCCAACCCTAGTGTTTGCACAGGCCTATATTAATACTGCACAATCATTTGAGCATGTGCGTGGTACATGTCAAACAAATTAAAAGACCAAATGCTCAAACAATTACTAATTTTAATTTGTAGAAGTGATTTAACAAAATAATCCTCAAAATACATTGTAGGAAGAGAACAGGGATATGTCACGACAAAAGAATGGTGGGCACATAACATATGAAGATATCATGCAGCTCAAGTATACGAACAAGGTTATATCAGCTTCCCCATATGTTTTTATACTTTTTTTTTTGTTAAGATTATCATTTCAGTCACTTGAATTATGACGTCAAAATATAGCATTATCTAATTTAAGAACTTTTTGTTGGGAAAGACCTATTAAAATAGTAATTTTGTTGGGAGAGACCTAATAAAAACTTTTTTGTTCAAAAAGACCTATTATAATACTTCCCTTTGTTACTTAAGACCACCTCAACATTTTTCGGGCCAAAAAGTCAATTTTCTGCAGTTGACTTTTATTCCCCTCCCTTACTCATTAAATGAGACTAACCTATTTTTTTTCTATCCTAATCCTTTAGCCCTACCACCCTTTCCTCTTGCTTCCCATTTTAAGGGATTAGGATAGAAATAAAAAAAGGTGGGTCCCATTTAATAAGAAAGGGAGGGGAAGTAAAGCAATGTCGGAAAATTGACTTTTTGGCCGAAAAACATTGAGGTGGTCTTATGTAACAAAGAGAACTATTATAATAGGTATTTTTCAACAAAAAAGTTTTTATTAGGTCTTTGCCAACAAAGTAGTTATTTTAATAGGTATTTCCCAACAAAAAGTTCGTAATTTAATACACATCTTCATTAGATTATAGGTTTACTAGCAAATTATGCACGCGATGTATGCCTGATTTTTTTTTTATTTTTTCAAACATAAATTCTAGCCTTTTTGGGAATAAACAGGGGTAAAAATTTAAACATTAGACATTTTTTTTTGCTAAATTTCGTAGGTTAATCACTTAACTCTTCTTTTATCAATTTTTGTTACTTATTCTTTCTTTTAAGTTTTTTAAAATCAAACGTGATGAACAATAAAAGAATGTTAAGTGAATTTCTTTATGATTTCTTATGTTGTATAACATAGTCTTTTGTGTTAAATAAATCATTTCACTTTGTTAATTGATTGAATTTTCCGTTTTGATGTAATACTTGATCGTGTTTGTGAATTGATTGATAAGATATTTGATTGATGTAATATTTTTTTTTACTTTTTCCAGCATAAATGTACTAAATCTTGTAGTCAATGTTTCTTTTTTTTGTGGTTCAATTATAACTTGATTGCCTTCAATATTTAAGTTAATTTTTTAATGCTATATTTGAGTTTGGCTTTGTTTTTCCCTTTTTTCGATAGTAGTTGATTTACTAATGGGCAATTAAGTAAATTTATAAGTGGACACCATAGCTCCCCCTTTCCTTATATAATAGAGATTATTAATAATATAGTATAGCAATAAAATTAAAGTTAAATAATCATTGTTAATAACGAAAAATCAAATATAACTTATTGCAGGTCATAGAAGAAATTATTAGAATGGCAAATCTTTCCAGCTTTGTTTTCAGGAAGGCTACCGAGGATATTGAATTTCAAGGTCTGGAAGTAACATACCCACAAATCGTATTTCATATCACAACATCAACTACTCCCTCCGTCTTATAATATAAGCCATGTTTTCTTATAAGGTGTTATAAAATATAAGTTATATTTCTATTTTCAATCAATAATTATGTCCAAAATACCCTCATGAAAATAATTTAATTTCCAAAATATCCTCATAATTTCAGCTCCCGATGTACCATTATTAATGACAAAATGGGATCTTTTACCCCATTGAACTTCTCTACACATGAAACCGTGCAACATTAATGCTCTGTTGTCTTCAACTTATTTTAACTTATTTAAGAAAAAATAAGATAAGATAAGATAAGATCAGATCAGATAAGTTCAGATAAGATAAAATAAGATAATGGTTCAACTTATCTCCACTCATTTCAGAAAAAATAAGATAAGATAAGATCAGATAAGATAAGTTTATATAAGATAAGATAAGATAAGACAAAATAAGTTGAATCAAATGGACCCTAAATGTTCAGTTTTTATTTTCTTGTTAAAAAGAACAAAAATATTGTAAGTGTTTCCCAATGAAAATGAATCTATTTATCCAAATAAAACAAGATTCCATTTACCTTAATTCTTGTGTAAAAACAGAATCAAAACTTATACTAACATAATCAAAACTTATACTATGAGATGGAGGCAGTATATTTTTTCATTTCATATAATTTCCTTACATTAGAAGGGAATAAGAATAAAGTTGTTTTGACAAAGTGTAACACCGCCAAATTTCTCTCTTTTTGAAGAATATATTTTAATATAAAACACTTGAGAAACTTAAGAGTATTACTGCCACGTGATAACGTTAAAGGCTAAAACTACTAACTACTAATTTAACAATGCAGCGAAAACTAAATATAATAACTTCTCTTTATTGATAATATAAAAACTTTATTATTCAACTATGACAATAATAGAATCTATAATAAATAAAAATAGCAACTCCTAGCTTAAGTATTATTCCTCACTAGCTCCCCCATGTGAAATATGCATCAAATCAACCTGTAAATTCTGCTCACCAAAAGGGTCATCATAGGGACAAAGCCATAAAACAAACAAACAAAACATGTGTCAGTAAAAATACTGAGTACATGTATATGCGGAAATTTAAATACTTTATTTAACATTCAAAATATTTCTATAAACCTTCCTTGGATACTTGTAATACTTGTATAAAATAAAGTATATAACTTTAATAAAACTCCTTTCCTTGCCTAGGTACCTTTTCTAAAGTGTGCACACCCCCCAAGTTTAGTATTCCTTAACGAGTCTATGACGAGGGGAACTACCTTGTCCACATGACTTATACAAAAAGTACACGGGTAAAATATAATAGCTACCGTTCTTGTTAATAAATAACAAGTCGTTGCCTCTTTATAATTGCGATCATAAAAGACCATATAACTAATAAAACCATTCTGAAATAATCTTCCTTTAAAATAATAATAATAATAATACTTATAACTTTAGCCAAATAGTGGCATGTAATACGCAACTTGTTTATAAAAATATAAATCCTTGAAACTAATTTACCATACTCGAATTACAGTAGCGTGAAGAAATCTCAAGTCAACTAATAATGTTATCTGGGCACCTAATATATTGTACTACTATACTATAGTGATGCATAGAACTCGTGAGCAGGACATATGCACAGTGCACTACAAACTTTATTTACATGATTCAACTTGAAAATAATAACAGGTTCTTAGACGAGACCGAGTAAGTGTAAGGCTAGATTTGTAACAACCGAGTAAGTATACTGCCAGGTTCTTAAAAAGAATCGGTTAAGTGATATAACTTTAGACCAGCTACAAGAATTAATGACATGTTCATGGTAAGTTTATAAATTTAACATACTCATGTAAACTCATACTAATCATAATAAGGCTCATGAAGTTCATAATAAAACTCATATAAACATGCGTTCCAATTCAAAATAACAACCCTAAAACATGATTCTACGCATGCAGAACAATATTTAAAGATCTACATATACACGCACCTTGAAAATTAATAACTACTAGGGAGAAGAGAGAAGGTAGGCTAAGAGGGAGAGAGAGTTTAAACTTGAGAAAAGAGATGTATTCCTCAAATTTGGTGTGAAGAATATGATGGGTGGAGGCCCCTATTTATACTAGTTGGACAAGTAGAGTCATACTATGACTCATAACTAAAGAGATGGGGTTTTTTTTTTGAGAAAAGATAATTAATTTTAGCTAAGATACACTATTTCTTTATAATCATATAGCTAGAATAGGGGAATATTCCATAAGATAAATAGTCTAGATGCTTAAATTAACCAAAAGATAAAAAATAAAAAGTAATAAGACTTGGAAATCTTGGATACACACTCACTGCCAGTGGCGTGAGTTATGCGCCAGAACTCAATTTTTTTTTTTTTTGTAAATCTTTTGAAATCGTTTTTGAATTTTCTTTTAAAATATTTTTATTTTTTTCTAAACTAATTACTTGGATTATAATATGTAAACTTTTAGGCCCAATATTTAATTTGGGCTAGAGTCTTTTTTTTTTTTTTTTTTTTTTTGATACGGAAAACAGACTTAGACTTGACCCCTAATCTGGAGGCCAGCCTAAAACATCCTTACGGATGATAAGAGAGAAATCAATACAATAGGGAGGGAACCAATACAAAAGGGAAGGATAGTCGTGCGCCTTCCTAGCCATAAATTCCGCTGCACGATTAGCTTCGCGAAAACAATGAATGAACCTGCACTCAAGAAAACGAGACACATCAGCACCAGCATCTGAAACATTGTTAGAAATTTCCCACGGAATTTGCCAGGATTTTTTCATAGAATTAATGACTCCTAGATTATCTCCTTCAATAATGAGATGAGAGATATCCAGGGAGAGGGCAGCCTTAACCCCTTCCCTAAGGGCCCAAGCCTCGGCCTGAATTATAGATACATGAGAGCCCATAGCTTTACCACCAGCAAGAAGCACATCACCTACACTGTTTCGAATGACAAAACCAAGGGAAGCATTACCATTGCTAACCTTAGATCCATCAAAATTCAGTTTGAAAAAACTAGAGGGAGGGGGAGACCAAATAAGGTTCCTACCCAACCTGAGAGTTTTAGGGGCATTATTCTTAGTAACAAGAGAAAGGAAGGGGTGCTCAAAATCTTCACAATTTGTATCAATCCAGCTACAAAAAAACTTATTAATTTGAAAACTAGCTCGGCGGGGAGAAATGCCTTCATTATTAAAAATAACTCTATTTCTAAAAAACCAAATAAACCACCAGACAAAAGAGAATTTGCTAATATCGTGAGACGAAGAAACAGACTTACAGGAGTTGAGCCAAACACGAAAAGAGACTATATTAGAAAAATCAAAGTCAGAAGGAAGAAGAGGCCAATCTCCACTAGCATGAAGACAGGCAAAAGTGTCTAACGTAAAAGGGCACTCAAAACACAAATGATTCAAAGATTATGGGGCATTACTACAAAGAACACATTGCTGTGGGAGAAAAATCTTACACTTTTCAAG
Source organism: Beta corolliflora (assembly GCA_947648045.1). Taxonomy (NCBI): domain Eukaryota; kingdom Viridiplantae; phylum Streptophyta; class Magnoliopsida; order Caryophyllales; family Amaranthaceae; genus Beta; species Beta corolliflora. Next base: position 727,647 of record CANSZD010000756.1, read on the forward strand.
TCTATCCTTAGTGGGAAGCCCATCATGACAAGCTTTCCACAAAAAGTTTTTAATCTTAGGGGGGACGATAAGCTTCCAAATCCAATTAAAATCCACCTTTTCAAAATTAGGGTTTAGCAGCCCTTGCGCTAACATGTAGCCAGACTTGACAGAATATATTCTCCATTAGCTGTTAACCCCCAAATTAAGGTATCGATCAAGGGTTAGACGGAAGGAAAGACTGAGAAATTGCAGAGGCAATATGAGGAGGGAGAAGGGAATTTAATTTAGCCTTATCCCAATTGCCGTTACTATCAATAACCGCACTAACTTTAAAATTCTCAGAAGAAATTGGAGGCTGAACAATATTTCTAAGGGGATATTGGAAGATCCAATTGTCATCCCAAAAAAGAATATCCTTTCCATTACCTACCAGCCACCTGAGACCTTTCTTAAAAAGCGGGCGCAGACTCATAAGTTTTTTCCATTGCCAAGATGCCATCGAAGAAACCTTATGAGTCATTATGTTTTGATTCTTGCTATATTTCTTCTTAACCAAGTTAACCCACAGGTTAGAAGAATTATGAATGAGCTTCCAAAGAAGCTTCATCTGGAGAGCTATATTATTGATATCTGCTTTACGAATACCAAGACCACCATACTGTTTAGGAAGACAAATTTTATCCCAACCTATAAGGTTAGCAGACTTGTTTGAAACATCTTTGTTCCAAAAGAAATTTCTATAAGTTTTATCCAAAGAGGTCAGAATCTTTTTAGGAAGATAGAAACTCTGCATTTGAAAATTAGCTTTAGTAGCTAAATTGGATTGGATTAAAACCGTTCTTTCAGCTTGGGAAAGAGAGTTAGCTTTCCACTTCGGAAGCTGATTAATAGTCTTAGAAAGGACTTTCCCAAAAGTTTCTTTAGTAACCCTAGAGTCAATAATCGGACAACCCAAATAGTCGCCCAAATCATTTGTCTCATTCATACCCAAAATAGCTGCAAAGTTCGATTTAGCAAGATCTGAAACATTAGGAGAGCATTGGAACGCAGATTTGTGAAAATTAACTAGTTGCCCAGACATAGAGCAATATTTATCTAAAATATCCTTAATAATAGTACAACTTTGATCATTAGCTTTAGAAAAAATCATAGTATCATCTGCAAAGGTGAGGAAAGGGATTCTCATTCCTGATTTACCAACAGAGACTCCTATTAGTTTTTCTTTCTGAGAGCTGGTAAAGGAGATTTGTCTAGCTAAAAGTTCAGCACATAGAATAAATAAGTACGGAGATAGAGGGTCTCCTTGACGAATACCACGAGATGGGAAGAATCTCTCTCCTGGAATTCTATTAACTAACACAGAAAATGATGGGGAAGAGATACAAGACGTAATCCAATCAACCCATTGAGAGCAAAAACCTAGTTTTTTCAAAGTAACCAGGATATAATTCCATTCTAACCTATCATAGGCTTTTTCCATATCTAATTTAATGGCAATCCACCCCTCATTACCGTTTTCTTACCGAAAGAATGAAAAACCTCATGAGCTATCGAATATTATCCTGAATTAATCTTTCAGGAACAAAAGCTCCTTGAAGGGGGTGAATGATTTTCCCCATAACAATTTTGAGACGATTAGTAATAATTTTTGAAATGATCTTATAGATAGTAGAGCATAGACTAATAGGACGGAAGTGATTTGCTCATGAAGGGTTGTCTATTTTAGGGATTAAGGCAAGAAAAGTATGATTAATCTCCTTTAACAAATTTCCAGAGTGAAAGAAAGCTTTAACGACTCTCACAACCGAATTACCCACTAAAGTCCAAGATTTACGGAAGAAAAATGGGGGAAAACCATCTGGTCCAGGAGATTTATCCGGTGCTAAATCAAAGGTAGCATCCTTAATTTCACCATACAAAACGTCATTAGTTAAAAATTGGTTATCTTCATCAGAGATTATAGGGGAGAGAAGAGCAAAGTCAATCTGTTCATTGAACGAACACCCCGAGTTTGAGACAAATCGGCAATAAAACTCACGAGTAATTTCTTGGGCTATGTGAGAAGGCGACCTAATAATTTGATTATCAAAAGTTGTGAATTCTTTAATCTGGTTCTTATTTCTTCTAATGGATGCATGAGCATGATAATAACTAGTGTTTGCATCACCTAAATGAAGATAATTAGCTTTACTCTTTTGCTTCCAATACTCTCTACTAAAAGAAAGGAAATTTTCCCGTTTTCTTAAAAATCGATCTTGACTTAATTGAAGCATGGAGCACAAAGGATTAGAAATAAGTTGGCCTTGAATATTTTCAAGTTTCTTGTCAACTATACGAATTTGACGAAAGATATTCCCAAATTGAGAATGATTCCAACGCTTGGAATTATCCTTCAAAAGCTTACATTTTTTCACAAGGTTAAACATATGTGAACCATTAAACTTGGTACACCATGTTTTTTTAACTAACTTATCATAATCTTTACGTAAACACCACATTTTTTCAAATCTAAAAGGAGGTGCTTTATTAATAGATAACAAAGATAAATCAAGCGTTACTTGACAATGATCCGAAGATGTAAAAGGGTGATGTTTTAGTTTTGCTTGGGGAAAAACATCAAACCAAGTAGTGCTAGCCACACCTTTATCTAACCTTTCCAATATGTTATTAAGCCCAGCCCTTTTTTTTTCTCCAAGTGAACCTAGAGCCCATAAATGGGATTTCAATACAGGGGGCTTGGTTTAACAAATTTTGCATGTTTTGAACTCTACTAGAGTTAAAAGGAGCTCCTCCCAACTTATCTAGTTCACAGCTTATCTCATTGAAATCTCCAAGAATTACCAAGGGAGAGTTAAGACCATTAATATATAAAATTAACTCTTCCCAAAATTCAGCTTTGTGTTCATTTCTAGCAGGAGCATAAATAAAAAATGGCAATAAAAGAAACATTTTTATCAAGAAGAGAAATAGAGCAAGAAATAAAACGAGAGGATTTATATATAACAACTAAATTGAACGGATTATAGATACAATCTTTCCAAAGTAACCATACACCACCTGCTAAACCAAAGGTCGAGATATAATCAAAGTGATGAAACCCACATTGATTAGCTATGATCAAGGAGGGGGGAGATTGGGTTTTGACTTCACAAAGCATCATAATTTTAACCTGATTGCTAGCACAAAAATCTCGAACATCAGTCAAAGCATTTTTCTTAGAGACCCCTCTAATATTCCAAAAACATATGATCATAATTATTTAGCAAAAAGAAACACGTCGTCCAATGACCTACTACAGGGGGGCTGAAAAAGGATTCTGTATAATAATATGCTTAGCGGTTTAAGAACCCAAATAGACTTGGAGAAATCTCTAACATTTTTGTATGAATTAATGACTACCTGATTCAATCTCACATTTGCAGTAAAGATTGGCACTAAAAAGGAGCCTACCTTTGCAAACATTACAGAAAATTGTAATATTATACAATAAGAGAAGATGCTAAAGACTGAATCAAACCAACAATTTTTATCAACTAGAACAGCTCTTATCTCCAAACAGGAGTGACAGAGCATGAAATAAAATTTTCGTATAGCAAACTTGCCAAACTTTGTAAACATCCACATAAACGTCTGAGAGAGAAGGCAATAATAAGTACCAGACAAATGAAATACATACGCTAATTCAATAATTATTAGTAAGAGCTCATTGACATTTTTCTTGACAGAGATCTGGCATAAGAAATAGCCAAAGCCTTCTATAGGCAAAGAAAAAGAAGAACAATCTTCTCCATTCCAATAGCTTCTGGGGCCTAGAATGGAGTAAATTAAGAAGTTCTTGAAAGAGAGGAACAAAATTAACATTATATCAAACCAAAAAGGCTTGACTAAATGGATTATAACATATTCCAATCTCTTACTTGAACAAAAGGCTAGATGTGTAGAACTCCATACCTTTGCAATCGATGTTAGAAGATTGTAGTCTGATAACAAGAGGAAGATACAAAAAAGTATCTTCCCACTAGCTGCACCAACTTGGACTTTATTGAAGAAATGAAAAATACCAACACACAACAGAGCACCATCACCCACCAAAATACCAAAACTTAGCACCGAATGAACAGGGACTTTCGAATAAGGAAATTCATTCGCACGAATTGACGAATAAAAAACCCCAAACAGACCAACACTACAACATGAACCCACCAGCAATCTAACAAAGGGCACTGAAGGAACCAACACCATTGACGACAACAATTGACCCACACCAAGAATTGAAAGAGGAACCCGAATCGAAAAACCTCGAAAAACCCTAGCCATGAATCGAACTTTGAATTTGAATGGAAGGAAGAAAAATCCTTTAATCCAATCAAAAGATTGGACCTGAAATCCTACAAAGGAAGAGGATTGATTTAACTGCACTATGACAAACACAGGATGTGAATTATTCTCATAAAATGAGAAATTTTTTCGCGCATTATCGAACTTAATTTGGGGAAAAATTCTGGACTGATTTGAGAAAAAAGGTGAGAAATGTATTCTGAAAATTACTACTAGTATTGTTAATAGAGAATTGGTAACAATAACTAAGAAAAATTTGGCATTATTTTTGATGACATCAAGATTGAATTGAGGCAATTTTGGGTGGCTAGGGTTATACGATAGTGAATTGGGGCTGCTTTTTCCTTCTTTCTTTTCTCTTTCTCTCTCTACTTCTTTCTCTCTCATCTTTTTGACCCATAATCTATTATAAAAGCCTATTTAAAATCTTTATAATTAATAAAAAAGTCTTTTTAGTAATTAAAACCTTTTAAAAATTATAACTAATAACTTACTAGAAATACAGAGTATTACACAAAGTTTATTAAATGACAATGTATATAATATTATAATATTGCAGGTTACATAATTCCAAAAGGTTGGAGAGTTATTGTATGGCTAAGGTACCTCCACACTGATCCATCAAATTTCGAGGACCCCATGACTTTTAGTCCAGATAGATGGGATGTAAGTACCTCATTTTAGCCAAATGCACCAAATTTTTGATTAATTGATGAATGATGAACATGTCTTACCACATAAAAGTTAATGATTTAAGATCACAACATAGGAGAGGTCTTTCTATTATTTACCTTGTTTTATGTACTACTTCCGTTTCACAATACATGCACCATTTATCATTGACACACAAACCAAGGGTAAGGAGAGAGAGTGTTATATTTGCATATGAAACCCATGTGATTATATTTTAAAGGATAGAGATTAACTACTTAGATATTGCACATGGCGTAGTGGTGGGGTCCTACTTTCTCACGTGAATTGTGAAGGGAAAAGGAATTGGAAATTTTTTTCCCTTTAAAAATTTAAGGAATTAAGTTGCCAAAATTTAAACTGAACATAATGGTGCGAAAATTTCAAATTTCATGATTTAAAAGTTCTAAAATTTACAACAGCTTAAACTTAACTATAAAAGCATATCAACATTATATTTGGAACTTCAAAAGCAGCCAACACACTTGGCTACCAATTTTTTCACAGAGCACACACAAGTACACAACACAAATTTCACATACACTTCGCACTAGTACACAGTAACAAATCACTCCACACACTTCACTATGGTTATGTAGAGGGAGAAAATGAGGCCTCACACAGGAGGTAGTATGTTTTATTTTTCTCCTGTTATTTTAGTTTAGGTGGATAGTGGTCTAACATTAGGAGATTGACTTTGTTAGATTTGGTAAACTCTTTGATTGGAGTAATATCATTGAAAACAATATATAGGTTACAACCTAAAGCATATCCTAAACATATTAGGAAATCTAACTAGAGTAGAACTCTAAGTATTCAAACTATATCCAAATATAAAAATATTTCACATAACATTTTTAGATTCTATCATACACCCGCAGCCATAGTGGGAGGAGGGCGAACGCTAAGACTGGACTTAAACTCCAAAAATAACTGTCGCAGACGTCCTTTGGTGAATATGTCAGCAAACTGATATCTAGTAGAAACATGCAAAATACGTACTTGACCAATAACCACCTTTTCCCGAACAAAATGTATATCTATCTCAACAAGTTTGGTGCGTTAGTCCTGTACTGAATTGCGAGAAAGATAAATAGTACTGACACTATCACAATAAACAATGGTTGCCTGCCGAAGAGGATAATGTAACTCTAAAAGAAAATTACGCAACTAGGAAGCTTCTACAACAGCGTTTGCAACGCCTTTATACTCTGCTTCTGCACTAGATCTAGATAAGGTGGTTATCTCTTAGACTGTTAGTAAATTAAGTTGTTACCAAGAAAACAATAATAACCTGAAGTAGAACGACGAGTATCAGGATAACCACCCTAATCTGCATTTGTTTTAGTGATCAAGCGCAAGTGAGTAGTAGACTAGTAGGATATAAGTGTAATCTGTGATCAGTGGTTCCCTGTATACATCGCAGGATGCGTTTCAATGCATTCTAATGAGGTTCCCGAGGATCACACGTGAATAGACAAACCAGCTGAACTGCATAGGCAATATCAGGGCGAGTAAAAGTATGATACCGTAAAGCACCAGCTAAACTGCGATAATGAGTAGGATCAGATACAGGTCGACCCGAATTAGCACTAAGCTTAGTGCTGGTGTCGACGGGAGTCGCTGCAGGCTTACATTATCCCATGCCTACCCACTCTAATATTTCTAGTGCATATTTCTGCTGAGAAAGAAACATATATGACGGGGTACGAGTAACAGTGACTCCCAAGAAATAGTTAGGTGGGCGCAAATCAGAAATGAAGAGTTCTGTTTTGAGAGTAATAATCAGACGGTCCTACAGAGAATCAAATGTAGTGCAAAGAATAAGATCATTAACATATAGTAGAAGGTAGGCCATGTCATGACCATGCTTATAAGTGAACAGGGATGTGTCACTTTTAGCAATAACAAAACCAATCTGCAGGAGAAAGTTAGCAAAACGTTGATATTAAGCACGAGATGCTTGTTTAAGACCATACGAAGCCTTGCCAGTCAACAAACATAATGAGGAAATCTTTTGTCAATAAAACCAGGATGTTGATTCTTAAATACCGTTTCCTGCAAATCACCATGTAAAAATGCATTTTTAACATCAAGTTGATGTATAGACCAATGGTGAACCATGGGAAATCCCAAGACTGTGCGAATAGTGGCCAGACGAACAACGGGACTAACAGTTTCATCACAATCAATACCCTGCTCCTATGACCTGCCATCACAAACTAAACAAGCTTTGTGCCTTTCAATTTCACCATTAGATTTTTTTATGTCGAAAAAAGTCACATATAGTTCACAATATTCACCCCCGTAGGCCTAGGCACCAAATCCCAAGTCTCTGTCTTGATTAAAGCACTATATTCATCGTTCATCGCCGCATTCCAATTTGGGTCTGACAGGGCAATTTTGTGATTTTTTGGAAATGGTGAGCGAGAAATTGGTGCTGGAGTAAGCATGGCATATCGAGGATTGGGTTTGCAAATACCGTGTTTGGCACGAGTGGTCAATTGTGGTGATCGAGGTGGGTGAGCTGGAGACGCAGTTGCTAGGATGTGTTGGTGAGGAGGAGTGTAGCGCTGAGGGATGCACTGGAGAAATAAGGAGATGGGTGGACCTAGACTCGTATGGGCTAGCAAGTGAGAGAGAGGGTTTGGGCTCGCATAGACTGGCGAGGAAGGAACAATGGCGGGCAGGGGACCAGGAGCTGGGGGCGCGCCACTCACTGGGCTAAGGCTAGGCCCAGCTGACCCATGAGCTAGTGGAGTGGGCTGAGGCCCAGAAGCAAGGGAGGGGCGCTGGGTGCTGCCAACAGGGGAGGGGGGTTTGTTGGGTCGGGCTTATAAAATGTGGGCGCAGGAGCAAATTCGAAGAGGGGAGGGTAAATCCTGGGCTGGGGAGGGTCCAGATGGTGTGTGGGCTAGATTGCTAAAAGGGAATGGATTTTTTACAAAAGTGACATGTATGGAAATTATGAGTTTCTTTGTAGAAGCATCAAAGTATCTAGGGAAATTTCCCCAGGTACCCCTGAGATTTGACGTAATTCTCTAATTACCCCTCACATTTGGAGAGTTCCTCATATACCCTGAACTTTGTGTTTGGGCTCAAGATACCCTCCTAATGACAGAACCCTAACATCGTTAGTTTTTTTTTTCTTCACTCTCCATCTACATCTTCTTCATCTCTCCTTCCACAATCCTCAAATAATGATATTCTAAATCTTCAATTTTCTCTCTCTCCTCCCCATGATCTTCATCTTCCTAAATTCTAAAAATTAAAATCCATCTTCATCTTCTTCCGCCATTTTTTCTTTCCACTTTTTCTCTATCCTCATTTGCTGAACAATGGCCATAGTTGGGCTGCTAATATCAACGACAAAACTTGCGGGAGTATTACTATCACTGACGCAATCCTTCATATTATTATTTATATTTTAGTTTTCTGACTTTATTTGTGCTTTTTCTTGTTCAATTATGTTTGAGCCAATTAATTATTGTTGTTTTGAATTTTGATTAATGTGTTAAATTGTTGTATTGAGTATTAAAATTAATTTGAGATGGATTTTCACTTTTGAGAATTCAGGAAGAACTTAAGAAGATGAAGATGGGCGAGAGAGGGAGAAAATTGAAGGTTTCGAATGTCATTAATGGAGGATGGTGGGAGGAGAGATGAAGAAGATGAAGATGGAGAGGGGAGAGAAAAAAACTAATGGCGTTAGAATTCCGTCATTAGTAAGGGTATCTTGAGCCCAAACACAAAGTTCAAGGGTATTTGAGGAATTCCCCCAATGTGAGGGGTAATTTGTGAATTACGTCAAATCTCAGGGGTACCTGAGGAAATTTCTCAAGCATCTATAACCGCGGTGATTGTTGGGGTAACCCAAGAAAATACATGGAGTGGACCTCGGAGAAAGTTTGTGAGGAGATATGGATGACAAATTAGGATAACATAAGCAGCCAAAAACCCTTAAATGATCATAGGAAGGTGTTTTGAAGAACAATGCCTGAAAAGGGGTGATGTTGGGAAGTGTCTTGGTTGGTAAGATATTATGGAGATATGTAGCAGTTTCAAGAGCGTAATTCCAAAAGGTGAGGGGAAGAGAGGCCTAATGAAGCATGGTTCGAGTGATGTTATTAAGAGTGCGGATCATTCTTTCGGCTTTACCATTTTGAGAAGAGGTGGGGACATGAGAAACGAGAAATCATTCCATGATTGATGCAAAATTGTTCGAAAAGAGTGTTGTTAAACTCACGACCATGCTCACTTTGAAAGTTTTTTATGGGGTGTTCAAATTGAGTTTTGACATAAACATAAAAAGCAAGGAGGGATTGGTAGGCACGAGATTTATAAGCAAAGGGCACTGTCCACACGTAATGAGCATAATCATCCACAAGAACCAAATAATATTTATGACCGAAACTACTACGAATAGGAGATGTCTATAAATCGACATGCATAATATCAAAAGCACAAGTGGTAGAACTAGTTGAATCATAAAAAAGGTAATTTAACATGTTTTCCAATTTGACATGAATGACAAAAGGTAGAGTCATGCTCTTTATTACAAACTATGAATTTATTATTTTTAAGAAAACTGATAGATTATGCTCCTAGATGCCGAAGACGGTCATGCCAAGTGTGAGCAAGAACAGTGGTTGGGGCTGTTACAAGGCAAGTGGAAGGTTGGACATGAGTCAATGGATATAGAGGTCTCCGGAGCACTCACATCTCGTTATAATTTTCCTCGTTTGAAGGTCCTTCACAGAAAAATCAGATGGATCAAATTCTATAGATACCGAATTCTCAGTAGTGAATTTTCGAACAAAATTAAGTTTTTGATTATTTGTGGGGCAAGGCACACATCTTTAGAGGTTGATTAGGAAGGGTGGTATATCCATAAACCGTAATCGGAATGCGATTGCCATTACCAACTAAAATATGATTTTTAATGTTTAAATTAAACAAGGGCGAGAGATTACCTGAATTGTGAGTCATGTGAGAAGTTGCTCCAGAATCCATGTACCACACATTATCAGGATGGGGAAGGGTCGTGGTAGAGAAGGCATTACCGAGCTCTGTGGGCGTCATAGGAGGTCCAAATGCTGCTGGACCGACAGTGTACGCGTGCTGGGCCGGGATGGGGGCATAGCAAAATCTAACTAGAATAGAATTCTAAGTATACAAAACTATATCCCAATATAAAATTATTTAACATAATATCTTTATATTCTATCACACCCCCGCAGTCACAACAGAAGGAAGGCGAACGCTAAGACTGGACTCAAACTCTAAAAAATAACTATAGCGGAAGTCCTTTTATGAATATGTCACCAAACTGATATCTAGTAGACTTTATTGGTTAGTTTCGGGAGTTCTGACTATTGAATTGTTGGCTCCCTCGTTAAGCATATGGTGGATAAGGCAACATTAGAGCAATATGAGAAACTTTTAGTTACTAAATGCACCAAATTTATAATTACTTCATTTTTTAATACTTATCCAATGTAGATTTCCCCGTCCTGAATCCATAGATGGTCAATGAACCAAAAGTTGAGTTCGGGGGTGAGGGTACGAACACGGCCATGAAGCACGTTCGCCCATTGCTGGCCTCTACTTAATATCGATTCATGTCAATTTTTATGCAATAGAATAACCATAAAATATTTTCATGCACCATAAAAATAATTTAGTCTAGGTTAGTTCAGGAAACACAGAAAAACTATTTTTAGTGACATGTTATTTAGCAATCAATATTACTGGGAACCTAACAAGTTGTTCAAATTATTTGATTAATGTTAGAACAATTCATTAGGTCTTTGATTAGTAAAAAGAACATGTGTGGTGATGAAAGCATTAAAACAGGACAATCATAATAGCATGCATGTATATGTACGTAAAATAAATAGAAAAGAAATAGAAGAGTTAGAATGTACAAAGGAACGATTTTTATATTAATGATCTACATCATAAAAGAAATAGTTAGTAACTTCAATATAAAAATAAAGGATTTATTCAAGGACCCTCAGGATTATACCGTGGCTTGGGTATGAGAGATTGACAACCTTCGGGACGAGCAATCGTGAAGCTTGAAGATATGAACATATGTATGTTTGAATATGTTTGTTTATTTAAAAAGTATGAGAGTTTGTAGAGAGGTTTTATAAAGTGTATTCGTAAAGTGTTGAAGTGTATGAGAAAACTGTGGGAAATCAAGACCTATTTATAGGAAAACAGAATCTACGCGTCACGTAGAGAGTGCGCCAGGCGCACGTCTCTGTGTGACGCACAATCACACGTGTCAGGGGGGCACCCTGACGCAACATGCCCAATCAACTACATACACGTGGTACGCACTTTAAAAAAGATAGAAAAGAATATTGCGCGTCACGCAGGGGAGTGCCCCAAGTGCACGACTCTGTGTGACGCATAGTGCCACGTGTCAGGTGCATATTGGTGCGCCTATCACAGTTGGACGATGGTGCGCCAGGCGCACCGCCTTGCTTTTTGACACATTTTGACAATTTTTTAAAAACGCGTTTTAATGATTTTCTTTTATCTTTTAAATCTGGAAATCTGATTTTAATTATGAAAATATTATTAAAATATTTATTTATTAGAATAAAACAATTAATTATTGGGCTTTTTCAAAGGTTTGGCTCAAAATACAATTTATGGGCTCAAAATGCAATAAATTATCAGGAATAATTAATTGAACTTTAAAATAGGACTTTAACACTTTTAAAAATAGTTTTGGATTGGCTTTTCGGACTGCTCTCCCCTTGGGTCGGACAAATTAAGATCGCGATATGTTTCACCATCGGATCCTCAAATGGGGAGACACGACTATGCATCTACACTAACCTTTTGATAGACAAGTAAACTCTATATAAAAGGCATGGACCTCCTACTTGTTAGGAAAAAGTATAGCTATACTAACATACCGAGTAATCGAAGTATAATATATGAAGGATTAAAGAAATTAAGCAATAAAGATTACAAAAGATTGAGCGTGAAAAACCTTAAACAGGGAGAAAACCACAACACTGTCTAGGACTTTTAAATAAGAGATGATGATATAAAGAGAAAAGGGTCAAAGTTCACTACATGAACTAGTTGTTCTTCGTTGATCTTCCAAGTGTCTTATATCGTTGACAGACTTATCTTGCTTATATTATGAATTTAATCTCTCTAGACTCTCTCTTTATAAGTCTATCTAGATGAAAATATCTCTCAGTTTATGAATAAGAGTCTCACTTATAGCATACTCGAATAAAACAATCTTAAACAACTGAATAAGAAGAAAGTCCCTTTGGGCAGCAAAACCTGAGGCTGGCTAACAGTAGTGTTGACTTGGGCACACCATTCCCTGCCAGCACAAGCCACGACATGTAGGGTTGCTGGTGCTTGTCTTGACTTGTCTTATCGCAAGGATGTGCTACTCGACGCTATTCAACGCGATGCCTTGTCGTCAACACTCGCCGACTTTGGCTCGTCGCACATGACATCTACTTGCCACAAGTATACAGCATTCTTTCTTCACCGCTTCATGACTCGATCTTCAACCATAATACCTTACACTACTATTGCAATACCCCTCATGATTGTTTTAAAAGGGATTTAACATATTACTTATACCAACAAGATGCATCTTTCTTTTAGGCAGCTCAAATCCTAAGTTACTCCAAAGTTAAGTGTGTTTGGGTGTGAGTAGTCTTAGGATAGGTGACTCTTAGGAAGTTTCTTTGGTTGCGAATGAGCGAAAACAAAATGCGATGAATCTCTCTAACATATTAATAATGATACTAAGAATTCATGCAGATGCGGCCAAAGAATGGAACATATCTTCCATTTGGGGGAGGTCCAAGATCTTGTCCAGGATATATGCTTGCTCGGTTGAGTTTAGCTGTTTTCCTTCATCACTTGTCCGTTGGATATAAGTAAGCTAACACACCTTTTCTTTTACCTGTCTTTTCTCGATGAATGGTCGATCGCATGCTGAATTGGTAAAGTCATAGCAATAATTCCAATATCTTTGAAAAAAATTATTTACATTATCGAAGATTTTGCAATATTCTTGCAGGTGGGAACTACTTAATCCAAATGCGAGGATCAACTATTTTTCACATCCATTGCCAACCGACGGCCTTGAAATTTGTCTCAACAAAAATTGAGCTCATTTGAGTATTTGCAGGACTTTAGTAAACGTTTTTAAATACTTCCTCCGTAACAAAATAGATGTTACACTTTTAAAAACACACTTTTCTAGGCAATTTTTTGAAAAGGAGAGAGATAGAGAGAAAGAAAAAAAAGGGACAGAGAGATAGAGAGAGATTATTGCCTAAAAAGAAAGTGTAACATCTATTTTGTTACAACCATATTTAGAAAGTGTAACATCTATTTTGTTACGGAGGAAGTATTATGTTAAGAAGATTATTCACATATTTCTCTACATTTCTATTTTGTCAGAGGTTGTTACTTGTTGTAACTAAATCACAACTATTATTCCTTAAGTAGCTTTTCTTTTTTGTTTTATTATGTAGAAATTCTCTCCACTGTTCTCTCAATTTCTCTAGAAATCGAGCTCAGTTGACCTAATTCTCGTGATTTCATAGTAAATTTCTGTTCTTTCTTAAATCTATCTCTTGATTGCTCAATTTCTTGAGTTTGTTTCTTAGATTTCTTCTTTTTCTTCAAAATCTTTCCGCATATTTGAAGCTTGAAGAAATTGATAATGGGGATTCAAAATAAAATAAGCTGAATTTTTTAATTAGTCAAAAAAAAATTCTGGCAATATTCACAATGTATATAATGCTTACATTTATCTTTATTTCATTTTGGAGTGCGTCTTGGGTAATGGGTATAACATGCTACACCATAACTTATTGTGTAACAAAACCTCACACGTACTTAACGACATAAATTGCAACAAAAATGGCATGGACTATACAGAATTACAGATATTGACATAGATCTCATGTCATTTTGTCATTTATTTCATATCATTTGAGTTTTCTACAAAAGAAGTGGTAGTATTTGAGATGTTACACCATAAGTTATGGTGTAGCAGTCACACCCAAGAATTTCTGAAATTTCTAATTCCGATCAAAATACGCAATTTGTCTATAAATAATTTCATGAGCTGGAAACGTAATGTGAAATGAGCTTAATTGCAAAAAAGAAAAAAAGAAAAAAGGTTTTATTGACCGACGATAAAAAAACCTATTGCAACTAGTAAAGATATTACTGGATGAGATGTGATTATCTGTTTAATTGCTGGTTGATGAATTCTAATGATGATAATGATATTGCTGAGATTTTTAATTTTGTTGATAATTCAGAGCAACTTTGGATTGAACTTATTGTGAATGTCTTTGTGAGTCTAATGGATCCTAAATTTATCAATTGAAGGAGGAACTTGATAATTCGAGGCAAGAAAATTTGCGTATTTTGGTAAGATGAAGAGATTTTGGGATGAATTGCAGAATTTGTATACTTTTCCAATACGTTCTTGTGGATTAATGTTGCTTAGAGAGTCGACGACGACTTTTCGTTCGCCGGAGAAGTCGACGGTGTTCGAAGTGAGGGGGGATTAGTCAGAGCGAGAGAGATAGAGTTTATGAGAAAATGAGAGATTAGGGCTCGAGGTAAGAGAAACTCGAAAAAAAAAGAAGGAAACTAGGTCTGGTTAAATTTCCATAATGCTGGTAAACAATTTCATTGCGTCGGTTAACAAGGCAAGCCCGACGCAAATCGTTGGATCCAAAAGCTTCTTGCCCTCCTAATTTGCGTCGAATGGGGATGCGTAACCGACACAGATGGTTCTTCCCCCATGTGTTGTAATAATTTGCGTCGAAGGTACCTCTACAATCGACGCTCATTATAAATAATTTACATTATTGGAACCAGGTGCTAACCGACGCAAATAATATGCGCCTGAGTAACTACGTCGATATTTCATTTGTTCGATGCAAATCAGGGGATGCAAAATAGTGTTTTTGTACTAGCGATTCATCATAAACACGGGTTATACCTGATCAAAATGTGCCCGGTTCGACCCGAAAAATTCTCGGGCGCTTGGGTTGATTTTTTGGACCCGAATTCGTGCTCGGTCCGATCTGAACTTTTTTGATTTGGGACGGGTTTTGGGAAACCTAAAAATGACTTTTAGTTCAAATTTAGCCCGTCCCGATTTTGGCCTGAAAAGCGGGCTTTGGGCATAAAATTTTGGGCCAAAACTTAGCTGGCCCGACTAATAGGTAAATTTTTTTAGGTGTGGCCCGACCTGAACTCGACCCGCCATTTGATCACATCTAACCCTGGTGCACCATGTGCATGGTATACCCATGGCTATTTTTGCTCATGAAATTCTCCTTATTATGTGAATTATGCTCATATGGAGGTTTCAAATGAGCAACGAGAAAAAAAAAAACCTTGGGTGTACACCATGCTCATGGTACCCGAATGTATGATAAAAATTATAGTTCATGTATGTTTCACTTTCTTTTCTTCCTTATGCTTTATTCATACATCTTCCCATTTGCTTTTTTCTAACAAAGTAAAAGTCAGAGAAAGTTAAACCAAGTTGGAACTAGTCACTATTTTCTAATTAGAAGGAAAAGGGAACATACTCAAAATATAAATGGAATGTAAAATCTTCTTTGTAATGGCATTATTTTTTTCATTAGTGGCACCAAGACACAATTCATCATCTTCAGACATGGATCCCTCACAATTTTGAAATTAATTTACTGTTAGAGCCCTAATTTCACTTTCAATTTGCTTAATTTGTGAATTTTATTGCAGAAAATATGAAAACGAAACTTCAAAATTGTGACCTATCATCACAAGGTCGGTTTTAAACATTGTGGTGGTGAGAACGATTAAAAGGTTATGAGTGGTGGTTCTGGTGTTTTCATAACAAAGCCCAGCTACGTTAGGGGTTCTAGCTTAGCCTCTTTAATTTAAGCATTCTGAATGTCCCCTCTCTCTTTTTCTCTCTCTCAAACCCTAGCCTTTCCTACCCCTTCTTCATCAATTAGGAACTGCCATGGATGATTTCATCCATGGTAAGCCCCTTTTCCCCTTTTATTTTCAGTTTTTAGTTCATTTTCTTGTTTTGTTTAATAAATTAGTCTCTCTTTATGAGATTTTCTCAAACCCTGTTATGGGGTTTTTAGTTTCTGTTTTGGAAATCTCCTTCTCCCCTATGGGAGTTGTGAGTATGGTTCTTTTGTTTTTAGGTATGAGAAATTATTCTCATTGGTTGAAGTTCGAGACTCAACATGAAGGTATTGGAATTTCGGATGCGGTCAACCTGACTCGATCAATAATGTTCTTCCCAAACTATATCGAATGATAGACTTCCTCATCAATAGCCGCTTGATTCAGCAAATACGAGGGGTTGCTTATTTGTATTGCTCGATCTGGTTCATTGTAGTTTCTTCGAAGACGAATTTGATTTAGTCTTGTTTAATTGTATCTTGTTTTTCTTTAATACCTATTGTAGATGCCGTTTGGCCTTCAATTAATGAATTTTCTCTTTCAAAAAAAAAAAACTACGTTAGGGGTGGGAGAATAGATCAAGTACTATGATGGGCTGGTGGGTATAAAGGAGATATATATGGAAATTGTGAGAAAGCGAACGAGTTAAGGCTAATATAGAAATAAATGATAAATAAAAGAAAAAATTGATTATGATAATCTGATCTTTGGGCTGTTCGCTCAAATTAATCTCACATTTTGATTTTTTTTAACAATCCGTCTTTTTAAAATGATCCGCTCATATTGAACCGTGAGATCGGTAACCTATGGAAATTGAAAAATTATATATTTTTTCTTTTGTTTTTTTCATTTTTCTCTTTTCTACTCTAATCTCCCTCCCTTTGTTGCTCTCTCTTACCTCACTTAGTCACTTTCTCTCTTCTTCCCCCTCACCACCCCCCTCACCAGGGCCCTACCACCCCCTCACCAGCGCTCTACCACCCTCTGCGAGCAACCACCACCCCTCCCTTACCCCCCTGCTACCCCCTCCCCCCATCCCCTGGTGGCAACACCCTACCACACCCTCCCCCACCCCCTGCGCACACCATAATTCTAATTATCTTTTGTTTCTGGAAGGTTGGTTCGTACTTTGTGATGCAGTATTACTCAATGCTTCAGCAGCAACCGGAGTTCGTTCATCAGCTATACTTAGATGCGAGCATTATGCTTCGTATAAATGGTCATACTCGCGAGTCTGCCTCTGCTATGCTGGTCCTTTTTCCATGTTCTCTCTCCACTTTTTTCCATTTTCTTTCTCCTCTTTTTTTGTGCTGTGTATATTGTAGTGCTATTTTGTTGCTAAGTGTGCTTGCTTAGTACTACTGATTAGTAGTAATTAAAGTATGTTAATTAATTAACTAGGGCTTGAGTTTGTTGGTAGTGAACTTAAGAATTTTGAGTTTTGTTCAAGTGAATGGCGATAAGGGGTTCTTAATTTCCTTGTGAAATGGGTGCCACGCCCATTGATTTTAGTAACTCGGTGTGAACTCGGTAACCGATTTATCTTACTGGTGATGAGAGAAAGGAGTTTGGTAGTGACAGTGGATAGCAGTTGGCGGCGTTGATGGTGAGGTTTGGTGGTTAGCAGTGGGTTATTGGTAGTGACAGTGGTGAGTTGTGGTGGATGACAGTGGGTGTCTGGTGGTGACAGTGGTGAGTTCTGGTGGACGACAATGGTTGGTTGGTAGTGATTGGTAGTAGTGCGGCTGCGTGGTTCTGGTTAGTGGTGGTGTGGGGCGAAATGGGGGGGTTGGCAGTTGTGGTGTTGTTGTTGGTTGTAATGGTGGTGTGGTTGGTGGTTAATTGTTTTAGTTAATATTAATTAAAATTAAAATTGATTAATTAGATTAGAACGAATTAGAACAAGACAAGTGTCCAATTAACTTATTATAATGGTCACCAACCTGTTTCAACAGGTCATGGTTCAATATGAGCGGATCGTGCTAAAAATTTGGATTATTAAGAGATAATCAAAAGGTGGGATTACGGCCCAAAGGTTGAATTATTAGAATCATTTTTTCCTAAATAAAAAGATTACCAGTAATAAGGTAATACATATGGTAATAATATGGGAAGAAACAGGTAAAATCTTGGATATATTAGAAATAATAAAAAAACTAATATGGACCCGGTGCACACTAACTTAGTGTGCACCTTATCCATCTCACGTGAGTTTTAATGATTACAACTTTCCGTTTTTTGCCACGTTCGCTCTTCCCCTATTTTTCTCTCCCGATAACTTCTCTCCTCTCGATAACTTCACTCTCCTGATAGTGTATTTTTGAAACAATATAGTGTATTTTAAAATGATATAGTGTACTTTAAAATGATATAGTGTATTTTAAAATGATAGTGTTTTGCTGAGTTTTTTGGCATGATAGTGTTGCATGTTATAGTGTATATTGACATGATATAGTGTATTTTGAAATGATATAGTGTATTTTAAAATGATAGTGTTTTGCTGAGTTTTTTGGCATGATAGTGTTGCATGTTATAGTCTATTTTGAAATGATATAGTGTACTTTAAAATGATATAGTTTATTTTAAAATGATAGTGTTTTGCTGAGTTTTTTGGCATGATAGTGTTGCATGATAGTGTTACATGTTATAGTGTATATTGACATGATATAGTGTATATTGACATGATATAGTGTATTTTGAAATGATATAGTGTATTTTGACATGAGAGTGTTTTGCTGTGTTTTTTGACATGATAGAGTTGCATGATATAGTGTGTTTTGACATGATATAGTGTATTTTAAAATGTTATAGTGTAGTTTATTTGTATATTACACAAAATTATCATAATCGATCGTTATAGTGTTTGACATGATAGTGTATTTTGATATGATATAGTGTATTTTAAAATGATATAGTGTATGTTTGTTCAGAACAACTGTTTTTGTTAAAATTTTGAAGAGAGAGAAAATCGCGCGGATTTTGGAAAGCGGGAGTGACTAGTTTGTAGTGGGGCACGTGTCTAGGCCTGGTCCACACTATTTTTAATGTGAACCGGGTCCACGCAAGACGGATCGTAGAAATAAACTAAAATTAGGATTATTATGGAAAGACATCTCAAACTTGTGATTTATGCTGTCAATGTTTCCTAAAATAGTAGGAAAATTTAACATTACAAATTTCAAGTTTATATTGTGCCTGCAGGAACTCACAGATGCAATTACATGCATAATAATTAAATGAACCATATAATATAGTCTATGAATTACAACATTTGTAGTGCAAATTCTTCTTAGCTTTAGAGATCTAAGAACCCCAAATATTGCTCCTCTATTCAGTCCATGAACACCAATGAGGATGAACAAATTTCACTCTCTTGCTTTCTAGGGAAATAAAGGCTAGTTTGCCAAGGGAGGTTAGAGTTTCTTTGTCTCAATTTTGTGTTTCAAAGTTACTCATTTACTTCCTCTCACTTAAGCCTAATATTATATCAATATATAATAATTAGGAGGTTAGCTCAATTAGGAGAACTAACTCCCCTTCCCTTCTCCCTGATGGCATGCTACCATGAGGCCCAAATGGGCCTTTTCCTTTTCAATTGGATGCTACAATATGCGACCTCATAGGATTATATTAGTTTAGTTGTAAGCCCAATCAATATTATCCCACTAACCATCATTTATTCTCTAGCAGGTAAATGTGATTACTAAACTAATATAATTTATTTTCTCCATAATAGATTCCTATTAATATTTAGTAATTACCGAAAATTATTTAAGGACGTATTCCTTCAATCTCACACTTGTCCGACGACAAGAGTGCAATACTAAAATTCCTAAAGTCTTTTAATGCCAAATTTGATAACACATTAATGTTATTCTCAAATTTCGTTCTTTGATTCTTGAGTTCACACTGTTCAAAAAAGGATTAACATTTTAGTCTTATTCTGCATGGCCCTGCATTTTTCAATTCTCGCTCATCAAGAGGCCCATACACCTTTCTTATCTAATAGGAGGACTTATGCACTCTTGTATGAACATAACTCCCACTCAATTCTTAGCTAATATGATCACTACTTTTATAACCTCCTTTTATGGCGCGACGTTTAACAATGTCAAAGCTAAACTAATTATATCATGGTTACTAAGACGAGTCTGATCTGGACCGAGTCCTTATAACGGAGCTCTGCTTATAACTCTTCAGCTCACAACTAGCAATGGCAACGAGTCTGATCTGGACCGAGTCCTTATGGACCCAGATCCAGATCCGTATTTAGATGTTGGATCTAGATGTGACCCGGATAATGTGTCCGGACAAATAGGACTCAGATCAAGATACCAGAATCCGGGTCCAAAACGGGTCCGACGATAATTTATACTACTATTCAGTAATTTTTCCACAAGTTCACAACTAACTTCAGCAACATTGCACGAAATTCAAATAAAAAAATTTCAACAATGGTACCACAAATTTAATTAAACAAAATCAACAATAAAATCACAACAAGAACTTAGCATATAAGCAACTTTAAAAATGAAGCAAAGATAAGGTGGGCCGGAGTGGCGAGAGAATGGAGTAATAGTTGCGGCTAGTGCAATTCATACTGTCCGAAAACTCCCCCACCCATTTTTCCCAGATTCAAAGCGATTTTTTAGTAAAAAGAGCGATAATAAGCAAGAACAATATGACCTTGAGAAACTAGGGTATTCAAGAGACATTGGCCGTAATTTCCTAACCATACGATTGCGATCTTGAGCTTCGGGAACGATGAAGATGAAGAGGAGGAGGAGGTTTAGTTAGCGGCGAAAGTTTAATCGAAGAATTCTACGACGTCGATGCTGCGAACTGTTAGGGTTTTAACACCATGAATCTCCAGCGATGAGAGAAGGAGAGAGAAGGGAGAGTGAGCACTGGAGAGAAGGAAAAAGTGTCATCGGGGACTCCGGGGCTAGTGGTTGGCTCGTAGGTGGAGGAGAGAAAGAAAGAGAAGGGAGTGAAGAAGTGTCGACTATCAAGGACTCAACTTAGGGTTTTTGTGATTTTGTCTTTTATTGCTATTTGGTTTGTTTAAAGCCCACTAGCCCAGCCTCATTTTATAAAAAACAGGTCTACAGATCAGGGTCCGGATCCTGGGTTAGATCTGGACCCGAATCTGCAATCTGACAATAGGATCTAAAATCGATCCGGATCCAACGAGTCTGAAATTTTAGGATCTCAATCTTAAAAAAAGGATTCGGGTCCAATATCCATTGTCATCTCCACTCACAACTCCTCCATTGAGATAAAAAATGAAACCAGATTGAGATCGAAAGTCATATGTCACTTTGGGAGCTCACATCATATCCAGTAACAACCAACTCATCTTCTCCACTATATATCAAGAAGTTATCCTTAGTCCGTCCAGTAGTGGAAAAAAAGCCCTACTGATCCAGTCAATTTGACTTAGTTTATCCGAAATTGAATCAGATCAGTTGGGCTCAGAGCGGTTGACGAAAATTCTGATCAGGTTTTCAGTTACCCATTAACTGATCCGGTTTTCATCAAAAACTGGACCAGTATATAATTAATTGATCTGGTTTTTATACATATAGTACTCAAGAGCTTGATGTGTATCATACTTTCACACATATTTTTTTAATTACATTTTCATGTTCTTATCAATTTATTTGCATGTTGTTTTCATTACACTTAGCTTACATGTTTTAGCAAATGCATGTTTTTTTTATGATGCATGCTTCCATCTAATTTCAATTTGAGCATTAAAAAACTTGCATATGTAATGAAAATATGATTTGGGAGCTTCCTGATGATGCTGACATGAATGAACAATATCTCTGTACAAAACGAAAATTGTCCGCTTTTATATCATCTCTTGAATCTATATATACTAGCATTTTTTGCACGCTATGTGTGCTTGTCATATTAGCATTTTTTTTCTCGATTAGTTATTCAACAGTGTTACACAAATTTTGATTCAAACAGACATTTGTAATTTTTTTTATGTTTTTATCAAATCAATGTTTCGTTAGTTTTTTTTAGTTATTTGTTTATCATTATTCAAATATAGTATTGAGAGAAGGAAATATAAAGTAGAATAAAGCTTGTGCTCAAATAAAGTGGAAGAATTTGTGTATCAGGTTTAATCGCTGAATATTAATAAAGTGGAAGAGTTTGATTTATATAATAGAGTTTACCGAATAATAATCAACATTTAGGTTGTAGAATATTATCAGTATAATTATTAATATGAAATTCAAGTTTTTTTGTTTTTTTTCTTCTGATTGTGTCAATTAAGTTATATTATAAATTTAATTTTTTATCAGAGTTTTTCACACATATGCAAGAAGAGGAAATAATTCTCCTTAATTTAATATTTAATTGAAATTTTATATTCATTTCGATTGTTAACTTGTTCAATATATATGACAAGTAGAAAGAAGAAAATATTATTTAATATATATGGCAATTTAAATTCATTAAGGGTATATAAGACTTTTTGTATGGGGACACCATCTTCCTCCCCCTTCACTTATATAATAGAGATATATAAAGCTAGGTTCATTTTCCTTAGGTGTCGAGCTATTACCATTCACGCCAAATGTCGCCTTCTTACTTCGCCTTCCACTTCCCATCGCCACATGTGCTACACCCTTTACATTGTGCTGAGTTGTCGCTTACATGAGGGTTATTGGAGTGTGTCTAGCATTCCGTGATTTTCGAAAATCATAGTTACTACTTAACTAAATTTGATTTGTATTAAATCAGTTACAATCTTTCAATCTTTGGTAAGTTTCCTCACACTTATATTTTATGGAAATGAAAATCGCCTTTGTTTGATTATGGTTACAAATAATCCTCCACATACTTTGATAAAAAAAATTAATTGTAAAAAATCGATTTCATGATTTTAAAAAAATAAATAAAATCATAAAGTATCTCATAAAATATATTATACCTATCAGATATTATATTTAGGGAAAAAAGCGTCATATGGCTAAAATCAAGGATACATAATCACCTTCATACCTATTCCTATATTTATGCACTTTAACATATGTATATGTAACATTCCAATTTATTTTTGGATACATTATAAATCATTCAACTATACATATATCCCACAACCAATTCTTTTTTCACTAAGAAATCTGTTAAGCATACTGATAGTAGAGAGATAAAAAAAACACAAGCATACTCAATAGTGTTAAGTGTATTTCATAGGAGCTTCAAACATGAATGAAGAACATACACGGAATTCACGTGAAAGAAGAAAAAGGCTAATGGCAGATCATACTTCCAATAATTGATTTTTTTTTTTTTTCCTTTCTTCAATTAAACCCATCTCTTTCATGAGATGTATTTTTCTTGCATTCCTCTTCATAGCTTTGTAGAGTTTTCTCAAAACCGAAAAAAAATGAAATTGGACGATTCTACTGCATGCATGTGCTCGATGTTGGTTCTTCACCAACAAGAATTTCTATGTCTTCATTATTGAAAATATTTTGGAGTGTTTTCATATGATTATAAATATAATCGTGTATAAGAAGAATTCTTTGTGAATGAGTAATCTTTACGGTTTCATTGAGCTAAAGCTTTGGCTTTGGAAGATAATATATTTCTATGAGGAGATAGGTTAAGAGATGTATGGTATTCATTGGATATTTAATCTGGCTATTGATTTCTAAAACTTTTAAAAAATTTGGTTTTGATGGTAATGAATGGGTTGGAATCTGGGGAAGATAATATAAATGAATGAAGAGAGATTTTGATATATATATATAATAAGGGTGATGTTTAAGTATTGTTTGTTTGCATGTGAAGTAAATTAATGTATGGTTGATGTATAAAGTGATTGTCATGATATCATACTCAATTTAAAGGTGATTGTCATGATATCATACTCAATTTAAAGCCCTTTTTTGGACTGAGATAAACTGAACTTAACTGAAGCGAAATGAAACCGAATTGTAGAGATTAAGACCCGTTCTTTTTGGAATAAGAAAAACCGAACCGAACCGAGAGAAACCGAATTTCGCAGAGTATAACCGAAACCGAACCGAGGCGAAAATAAGTCCAAAAGAACAGGGCCTTAATCTACAATAATATACTAAGATATGTTATTAGTTTGTGGACACATATAATATGTTTTTTTGGTTTTAAATGTAGTTATACATTGTTAAAATAATTGAGTACATTTTGCACCTTTATATTTTAATTTCGTTTGATAATAAAATCTTATTGAATTCTAGAACTTCATATCTTTAATAAAATTTTATTCTGGGAGTTTGTTAACACATGTATGGTCTATATATATATAGATATCAAAATAGGGTGATATCATACTCTAATCATTCCAATACATTGGATCTTTCATGACAAGAATAATTATTTAATAATATGATGTACCTCATATGTAATGTAGGTTTTTTTTACCGTTGCTACAACAGAATTGACGACAATTATCCATTACCATCAGCAAACAAGATCATGGCATCACATTGTATAAGCCTTTTAATGGATATATCTAATGGTACAATTATCATAAGTTGGATCGTAATCAATGTATTTATATAAATATATCTACATGACTTTGCTCTAAATTGTGTACATACTTTTTTGTTCAAAATAGCGCTTTGGAGTATGGCTACGACACAAAGTCAATCTGCACAAGTTGCAAGACAGAAAAGAAAGAGCATTTTGAAAGACTTACGTGATGGTCATCTTCATTCTCCTAAAAAAACGATTGAAAATGGAAAAAAGTTCTTCAACTCCATTTAATTGTCTTACTAATAGCATCCAATGTAATACATATATTATTAGTGTTGATAACAAACTTTTTTTGTCCTTATCTATATATATAGATTTCTAATGATTGTTTATATTAATCAATTGAAGTATGCATACCAACAAGCTTACTATCAACAAGTGGTTTGACTCCCTGTACAAGACCATCCTTCAATTGTAATGTGTTTTTTTTTGTGCATCATATCATGCTTCACAACCTTACTTGGGTGATTGCTTCGTAACAATAGAGATATGTTATTCTTCGTGTAGGTTCAAATAATTATATAGACCAAGAAAATCAATTACACACACCTAGCAACATATCTAGCATGGATCTAACACCACTGAGCAACATTTCAAATGGTGAGTAATGAACTAAGAAATTTTTTAGAAATCATATACTCTTTTAACTGATTGTTAAATAACAAATGTTGTGGTATTATCAACTTTTACTGTTTCTATTTTCAAATATTACCGTTACCGAAGAGAGGTACCACACAACAAAGGTTAATAGGCATAAACGAAAGGCATTAATGAAAGCGAAGCATTCAAAAAGTGAGGACTTACTTTCAAACAGTATATTGATCTATGTTATGTGTTGTTAACATAATTAGATATAGTATTTTAGTTTTACATTGTTTACTTGCGTATCATTGTTGCAGCTATTCATAATGATACTCAAGACCCTTGCATTTATCCGACCATCACAAATGAAAACATCAATTCTCACAACTATGCCACGTAACTGTAAGTATTAATTTATATTTCACTTAATGTGTTAAAAGAGAAGTTAAGCACATACATTATGGAACAAATCATGAGTTATTAAGTATCTTAACCTTGCAACAGATGCTTATTCGAGCACATATCAACAAAATGAATTCGATCCATCCCCTAATGGTGTGATTACATCTATAACACGCACCCTCAGCAAATCAAGATATATGTATGTGTTTCAAATACAAATTACATGCGTGTAATATATGGTACACTTATGGTAAAGATGATACTATTTTCACCAAAAATAATTACCGTCATATAGCTAAACATCACGGCGAAGATTGCAAGGCAAAAAGAAGGATAATATTAAACAACAAGCGGAATTTCAATATGTATATGCTACATTTAAACATTAATTTATAATGATTATATTTATATATGTTACAATCGTTTTTAACTTTCAAGTTTTATATATACAAAACTATTAAATTTATTTTCTATAGATAATAACTACATAAGTGATTGTTCTTCACACAAAAACAAAAATTACATGAAGTCATTGGATTTTTTTTGAAGCCAAGGGAGTTCGAGAAACAAATTTGTTTCAATTAGGGGAAACAAGCAAGTGCAGCACTTAGATCCTCGAAAAATGTTATTCAAAGCAAAAAGTTCAAAACAAGTCACAAGAAGGATTGACTTAGGTAAGTAATTAAATGTTTTTACATGGCATATGCTAAAAAAATATTGATTATGTGTGTATTTACAATAAATAAATTACAATAATTACTTTCATTAATTAGTGACTTCCATCTAATATGTATAGGAAATTCTAATGAGGTACAAATCGCCAACCATGAAGACAATGTGTCGGGTTTGTTGATAAATGAACCATTACCATCTCGTTTATAAAGTTTGCATTTTTTTTATACTAAATTGATAAGTGCTCTATATTGTTTACTTTATTTTACTTTCGAACAAATATCGATCCATAATTATTTACGTTCAGCTTATTGGGATATTGGGGATCCAACATGGGAGTGTGAGCATTGTGGAGCAATGATGTGGTTTGAAGAAAGAACAAATAAACGAGGCAAAACAAACAAGCCAAAGTTATCCCTTTGTTGTATGCAAGGGAAAGTTCAACTCCCTTTATTGCGTCGTTCTCCACAACTCTTGATAAATCTCCTAGAAGGAAACCATCCACGAAGCAAACACTTCATTGAGAATATTCGACCATATAATATGATGCATTCATTTACGTCGATGGGAGGGGGAAATACAAGCACCACCTGATCAAGGACGTGGACCATATAATTTCATAATAGGTGGTCAGAATCATCATTTGATTGGAAGTTTGTTGCCAAATCAGGGTTCACGTCCAAAGTTTTCTCAGTTATACATATACAATATAGAACATGAAATTGAAAATAGGAAAACTGTTGTAAGGTATAACATAATGTATTTGTTATTGTTCGGAATTCATATATATTTACCATTTCATTGTAGACTAAAGTGTATATAATTTATTGTTTTTTTCATAGGGTTTAGGGTTTAGGGTTTAGGGTTTTTCATAGTGGACGCTCTGGTAATCCTGATAATTTTGAAGACTGACTAATTGCGGAAATATAAATTTATGATCGATGAACACAACCCTCTCGCAAAAAACTTTAGGATGGCACGGGATCGCTTCAGAAGTGATGCATGTGAGAATGTTAAGCTGGAGCTAATTGGAAAAAGGGAATCTAATGGAAGAACATACAACCTGCCAACAACATCGAAGTGGTTGCGTTGATAGTTGGAGATATTCATACTTGAGATAAAAGAGATATTATTGTTGAAACTCAAAATATCCGAACTTCATCCTCCCTAATTTCGGCAATAAGGTCTTCATTCCCCGAATGACGCTTACTCCGTCAGACTCAACAAAATTTCCCATCAAGTTCCAATGGAGGCAATTCCTTTTGGTTGTGTGCTTTGCAATTACAATCAATAAAAGTCAAGGACAATCGCTCTCGCATGTTGGGCTATATCTTCCTCGGACAGTTTTGACCACGGACAATATTTGATATGTAGCCGTATCAAGAGTTACCACTTACCGGCGAAGAAAGGTTTGAAAAATTTTAATATCTGCTAAAGAACGTGGAACATCAAACCTTACCACGAATGTAGTGTACAAAGAAGTATTTCAGAATGTTGGTTAAAAACTCTTATTATTACTGTTATTCAATAATTCATTTGTGATTTTTGCCCACTTTGTTCAAATACGTTTTCTTTCCATGCGAGTTTCATGTTCAAGTTATATTCCATCCAGACTATAAGGGCTTCACAATATGTGAGAGAAATATATACAAATATTACATTTGATATACAAAATTATTTTTAAAACTAAACTTCCCGTGCATTTTTGCACGGGTCCAAAACTAGTTGACTAATATCACATTAGTTAGGAATGTACTCTCAGATACATCTAACATTAACCAATCAAATAAAACGGTCCACTTGTCAACACCTTATTCCCCTTAATCCTTTTTGAATCAAAACTACAACAGGTATGTTTTACCTCACACAATGACACAATAATAATAATAATATAGACGGCAACACTCAACACACAAAAATATGATAGTTGCCAAAACTTAGGCACATATGTGCAAACCTGACCCTTATTTGTTCATATGCAAGCCAAATCAAGAGTAACCATTTGCCTAACTTGGTGTCCCGTTGTTCCTCTTTGCCTCGTATTCGTAACTTAATTATGTAACAAACAAGTAAAATGGCTCAGATCATTAAGCTTACCTTTATAGTGCTATGTATTTGTCCTCGCCTCCTCGGAAGTGGGTGTCGGACCAGTCATCATTAAATTGTTGGATGTTAGGGCAATCCCAGATGTTTTTTTTTTTTTTGAGGGGAATCCCAGATGTTGGTATCCATGTCTATATATAAATAAGTAGCATAAGGTTTTAAGAGATTCATATATTGTGGGAGAAACTAGAGAGCATATATTGTATATTTGTATTGTAGGATTAAGGAGTACTAACGACAAAAATGTGGATGAATCGGGAATTAGGATTATTATTACTATCTATAGTAATAGTTTTGCCAATGATAGGATTGATATTATGGTGGTGGAATGAGATATGGTATGTGAGAAGAGTTAAGGCAAGGTGTTCAATATTCAACACCAAATTACCACCTGGTCACTTAGGTTTTCCTTTGTTCGGGGAAACTTTCTCCTTTCTTTGGTTCTTCAATAAAGCTCGTCGCCCTAATGATTTCATTAACCTTAAAAAACACAAGTATGTTACCGTCTATAAGTGCCATTAGTTTCACAAAGTCAAATTTTCATTTAATTGTATATTTTTTTTGAATATGTACAATGTAGGGATTTGATCGAAAAATACGAAGGATATTTTGTTATTGGATTCACAATCCGAGTCTGGTTGGGATCAAAGTCATTGAATTAATGGTAATTAACAGGTTACACTTGGGTATTCTATGAAGTTTAGACCATGAGATTTTCATCTCATTTAGTTAGCATTGAACAATTGTACATGTGCTTTTATAAAGTGTTTGGGCCTTAGGAAATTGCCACAAGACTCAAACTTTAAGATCGTTTGTGATTGTTATCTACTCACTTAATCTCTACCTCTTGATTCTCTTCAACATTACTCCTTTAGTTTAATCCATTTGAAGATAACAACGTATGATAAACTTATCCCTAAAAAGATTAATAGCGAGTCTTCATGATAGAAAAATCTCTCCGATATTATAGTTCACTTCATGTAAAATCATGTCCTCAAAAAGGTTCGGTCCTCATCAGACTTGCAATTCACATCTATTCAATCTATTTTCAATGAAATAAATTAAGAAGTTGGACTAATGTTGCATTTTATATAAGCCTTTCATATTTTTGACAATATGTTTAATTTGTAGGTATGGAGAAATTGTGGGAGTTTACAGAACCTATTTATATGGGTCTCCAAGCATCATAGGCTCATAGCATGCTCTCCTGCCCTTTGCAAACTGGTTCTTAATTCAAGTGATGTATTCAAACAAGAAAGGCCCACCGCCGAAGTTTTGGGAACTAATTCTGTAATAACACTGCAAGGCCCACGCCATGGTGTTATCAAGAGTTTTATTGTGAATTCTATCAATCGGCCTTATTCTCTTACTCGGTTTTTGCTCCAAGTCCAGCCCACTATTGTTGAGGCCCTTCAACTCTGGTCACAAAAGCCCAAAATTGTAGCTATTAGCCAATTGCAGAAGGTAATTAGGAGTACTAGCTACACCTTCAACTTTTTTTTGAAATTAAAAATTAATTCATTGATTCAAAGTCATAACTCATACGACATCTACTATAGAAGTCAAAACTAAACAAATACATATCAAAATGAAATAAATACAATTCTAATATGACAAAAATACGATCGTTGAGTAGATCTAACACTTCTGAAAACTTTCGTCTTTCACATCGTTGTCTGATGCAGCCTTCTGCAAGGGGGTCTATCGATCTTTTGTAGTTTTGAAGTAGAACTGGATTCAATTCAAGTGATTGTAAATGAAGTACTGACATCTATTGCAACCCCGCACAAATTTCAATCAACAAATCAACCTCTTGAATTACACAAAAACCCAAAAATAAAGTCTCCAAACTCTCACATGGAGAGAGATAAAACCCAATATATGGGTAGATATAACCCAATAAATGGGTAGAAAAACTCTCCATTAGAGAGAGACTGAATTTTATTAGATTCATTAATATAAAAAAACTAGTAACAAAAGGAGAAAAAGGGCTTACCACCGCCTAAAAGGGTGGCGGTAGCCCTTAGGTTTAAAATTAGGGTTTTGTGGGAGAGGAGAGAGAAGAGAAAAAAATAGGGAGAGGAGGCACGTTTTGACTTAACTTAACCAATAACCTTAGCTAAACCTTCAACTTCATATGATATGAGTATATGATGGCTTAATTAAGTAACTTTTGTTATAAATAATGACATAATACTCATGTATCATATTTGGGTTACTCTAATTAACAGGTTACACTTGGGTACACTATGAGGTATTTTTCTGGTTTTGAAGCTAGCACTGATGAAATAGATGATGCTCTTGAGAAATTATTTGAAGGTGTCAATCATGGAATGCGAGCCCTACCATGGAACTTCCCAGGAACAGCCTATCATCATGCCCTCAAGGTATGTTATTTCTTAATGCATGCATAGCACTTATACCACTTGAAACATTTAGTACATGTTAATTAATTGTGGTAATGACAATAAATTTAGAAGTAATTTTATTACAAAAGTATCATGCATATCAATATTCATATTGCGTGACTTTCTTGATATGATTGCATACGTCAACATTCAGTACCGCCAACACTATATATAGTGGTAATTGATTATGATGAAAATATATGAAGATAAATAAATTAAATATTTGAAATGAACAAACATTAACATCTGCATTTATAAGAGTTTTTTCTTAAAAGTTTTATGTAAATTATTGATTATTTATTATCATCGACCAAACAAGTCATCAAGGCTTGTTAGTTTTCCAAATACTCAAGATATAATGCAATAAGGAACAAGCCCTTAAATAATCTACTCCTTTAATTTAGTCTATCTTAACTATCTCACAAGTAATAAACAAGTTTCTTTAATAAGGTGCAAACTCTAGTATGAACTAATAACAATGATCTACATGTGTATGTCTCCTTGATAAATCTCTAGTGTCGGAAGAAGATTACCAAGAAACTGAAGGAGAAGCTGGAGAAAAAGAGGCAAAATTACAATAATATTGGAGGAGGAAAACAAAGTATAAGTGATTTAATGGATGGGTTGATGCATATGAAGGATAAAGAAGGGAGACAATTAAGTGAGGAAGAAGTGTTGGATAATGTTGTGAGCACTATCCACATTGGTCATACTTCAATTGCTGCTACAATAACATGGTCTCTCTACTTTTTAGCCAAGTACCCCCATGTTCTCCGAAAGCTTCGGGTAATGATCGAATTGCATCAACTATGTTTTAGACTATTTCTTTAGAAATTATGTCACACATTTACAATTTTATATATATCACAAATTCTTGGGTATAACTATTACCCCATAACTTATGGTGTAACAACCCACAAACCACCGTTTGTCCGTTTCTTTTGTAAAAAAAAATTCAAATGACATGAAATATATGACAAAATGACATGAGATTGATGTCATTATTTGTATAAATCAGTACGCCATTCTTGTTGAAGTTTATGTCCTTATGCGTATTCTACACAATAAATTATGATGTTACATGTTACACTCAAGACGCACCCTATATATATTTAGTTTGGACAATTATTGCCTTTTGTAAAAGTGATTTAACAACATGCTCAAAAAATTATTGTAGGAAGAAAACAGGGATATGTCACGAGAGAAGAATGGCGGGCACATAAAATATGAAGATATTATGAAGCTTAAGTATACAAACAAGGTCATATTAACTTCCAAATTGAAAATGATTTTCCACTTTATTTCCTTTTAAGATATTCTTATAAAT
The DNA here is from genome assembly GCA_947648045.1 of Beta corolliflora. NCBI lineage: Eukaryota > Viridiplantae > Streptophyta > Magnoliopsida > Caryophyllales > Amaranthaceae > Beta > Beta corolliflora. The sequence goes on from CANSZD010000756.1 coordinate 759,690, forward strand.
TTGACCACAAAACTCAACTATGGCTTATTAATTTACAGGTCATAGAAGAAACAATTAGAATGGCAAATTTTTCAAGCTTTGTTTTCAGGAAAGCCACTGATGATATTGAATTTAAAGGTCTGAAAATAACATATCTACAAGTCGGATCCTAATTGCAATAATAGAACTGTACTTTTCGTTCTATTTATTCCTATAGATGTATAAAAAAAGTTTGTGGTGAATTTTGTTCTAAAAATGAGATACACTTCTATTATTATGTTGCAGGTTACATGATACCAAAAGGTTGGAGTGTTATTGTATGGCTAAGATACCTCCATACTGATCCATCAAATTTCCAGGACCCCATGTCTTTTAATCCAGATAGATGGGATGTAAGTAACATTTTAGCCAAATCGATATTTATTAATGAGTTAACGATGTCTAACCACATGAAATGATTATGTCGAAACTTTTAGGAATCGGGCAATTTGACTGGTTACGAATTGTATTTCTATTTTACAAAACCGGTTCCAACCAGTTTCGATCCGAATTCTGGTTTTTTATAATCTAACTGAGTACCGATTGTCTTTCTCTCCACGATGTATATACATTATTAGAAAGAAAGTCTTTCTTTAGTTATACTTCTTTCACTCCAAAATTATTGCAACTTCGTGCAGACACGGCCAAAGCATGGAACATACCTTCCTTTTGGGGGAGGTCCAAGATCTTGTCCGGGATATACGCTTGTGCGATTGAGTCTAGCTCTTTTCCTTCATCACTTGTCCGATGGATATAAGTTAGTACCTAGCTAACACACAGTATACAGTTTTCTTTCTCTCTCTTTTTTCTGCTTGTGTGAAGTATTTAACAGTATTATTGTCCCTTAAATAAAATAGTGTGTACATAAATTACATTATCAAATATTTTGAGCGAGATTGATTAATTTTTGCAGATGGGAACTGCTTAATCCTGATTTGAAGATCAACTATTTTTCACATCCATTGCCCACTGATGGCCTTGAAATTTCTCTTACCAAAAACTGAAGATTGTAGCAGATCTTCAACAAGAGAGAAAATAGGAGAGAGAAATACTAGTGCTCTGAAGAAAGCAGTAGTTTGTAATAGAAGGACCAAAAAGTCAAGTAGACTTTACAATCTAATCTCCTTATATACAAGTCAAGAAAGAAAGATGAGTTGTATTCTAACAAACTTGACAGTTGTCCTAACAAACTTGACAGCTGCCATAAAAGGAAACCCATAACAATAAGTTAACAATATTCATATTCCCCCTTCAAGCTGGACTTGAGTGACAAGGCCAAGCTTGGAAGATAAGAATTGATGTCTCGAGATAGGCAAAGCCTTTGTAAGAAGATCAGCAAGCTGGTGATGATCGACTAGATACATGTGAAATTGCAATAAAACCTGAATCAATATGTTCCCTGATGTAATGATAATCTCTTTTTAAGTGTTTTGTCCTCTCATGAAATTTGGGATTATGAGCAATATGTTGTGCAGCCTTGTCACAAAACATGGTGATAGGAAGAGGAATAATCAGCTTTAAATCCTCCAATAAACCACTAATCCAGACAAGTTCGCTAGCGGTAGAAGACATGCTCCTATATTCAGCTTCAGCCGAGGATTTACTCACCGTTTTTTGCTTTTTTGTTTTCCAATAAATGAGATTGGAACCAAAAAAGACACAATAAGCACTGAGCGATCGGCTGCTAAATGAACAAGAACTCCAATCTGCATCACTAAATGCTGAAATAGTGAAAGGAGAATCAGAGGAATAAAACAAACCAAGACCGGAAGTGAATTTCAAATATTTCACCACATGAAGAGCCGCAAGCAAATGAGGCTGCCTGGGACAACTCATAAACTGGCTGAGGTGCTGAACACAGTAAGAAAGATCAGGCCTGGTAATATTAAGGTAGAGTAGCCTACCAACCAGCCGTCTATAAGTTTCAGGATCTGGTAAAATGTCACCTTCATCTATAGAAATTAAAGTTTCAACCCAGTGGGCAGAGGAGAAGCAGCTCCTTTACAATGGTTAAGACCCGAATCGGCAATAATATCCTTGATATACTTTTTGCTGAGTGAGCAGAAAGTACCGGAAGAGCTTCAGAAACTTCAATTCCCAAGAAATACTTGAGATTACCGAGGTCTTTGATTGTAAAAGCAAAGCATCAAGTTGAGATTTGACAACATCAATTTGAGATTGACTAGTCTTAGGTAAGAACCATGTCATCAACGTATACCAAGATCACAAGAAACTCATTCTCATGTTCTCTTGTGAAAAGAGAATAGTCATGAAAAGACCGAACAAAGCCAATACTCCGTAAGAACTTGCATAATTCTTTATTCCCACTCGCCGTGAAGCCTGTTTAAGGCCATAAAGAGACCTTTTAAGGCGACAAACTTGACCGAGTTTGGCCTTCTCATAACCCGGTGGCGGAACCATGTAAACCTCCTCTTCTAGAAAACCATGGAGGAAGGCGTTATTTATGTCAAGTTGACATAAAGGCCAATGTTTCATAGTGGCAAGAGCAATAACAATTCTAACAGTGGGAAGCTTGGCAACAAGAGAAAACGTATCTTTAAAATCTTTTCCTTTAACTTGCTGATAACCAATGGCCACCAACTTAGCTTTCAATCTTTCCACAGAACCATCAGGACGAAATTTGGTTTTGAATACCCATTTAGAACCTATAGCCTTCTTTCCCTTTGGCAATTCAGTTAAATCCCAAGTGTCATTCAACTCAAGGGCAGCTAGTTCTTTTCCCATGGCTTCAACCCAACCAGGGTGATTTTTAGCTTGTTTATAAGAAGCAGGTTCAGCACAAGTCATAACATTAGAAAGGAAAGTCACATCAGAGGGATTAAAAGTGACACAAGAAGAAGAAGTGTTTTGAAGGTTAGGAACAGAGCAAATAAAATCATTATACTTGCTAGGAAGTTTGGAAATTCTGGCAGATTGGCGAGGAAGAATATGTTCAGGATGGGCAGAAGAATTATCAGGGTCAGAGTGGTTAGCAGAAGAAGAATCAGGGGAAGCTGGAGAAGAGGCTGCAAGATTTTGGGAAACATAATTTGAAGGTGAGTCAGAAGAAGTATGAATGGGTTGAGAAATAAGAGGAAGGATAGGTGATTGCACAGGAGAGGGATGTGAGTTCTCAAGAGAAGGAAGAAAAGAAACAGTAGAAAAAGGAAATTTATGTTCATGAAAAATGACATCCCGACTGACAAAGGTTTTATGAAGCTCTAGATCATAAACTTTATAACCTTTTTGGCCAAAAGGATACCCAATGAAAACACATTTTCGTGCCCTAGGACTAAGTTTGTCCCTAGTGCGATCAACATTATATGCAAAATATTCACAACCAAATATCCTCAAATCATCATAAGAAGGAGCTTTACCAAGAAGGACCTCACAGGGAGATTTCCAATCTAAAATAGGAGAAGGCATCCGATTAATGAGAAGAGTAGCAGTTAAGACACAATCACCCTAAAATTTCTTAGCTAGATGGGCATGAATTCTTAAAGCTCTAGCTACTTCTAACAAATGCCTATGTTTTCGCTCAACTCGTCCATTTTGTTGAGGAACCCCTACTACACTGGTTTGATGAAGAATTCCTTTAGAAGAAAAGAGTAGACCACATTGACTTTGAATAAACTCAGTGCCTTGATCAGATCTCACAACTTTAATGATCTTATCAAATTGAATAAGAACATGTGCAAAGAAATCAGAAACAGTTTTATAGACTTGCATCTTATTATGAAGAAGAAAAGTCCAAGTCGCCCTACTATGATCATCAACAATAGTAAGGAAATACGAAGCACCATTCAAAGCATGAATCTTATAAGGTCCCCACAGATCCATATGAATCAAATCAAAGCAATTTTTAGCTCTGTTAGAACTCCTTGGAAACGGTAACTTGTGAAACTTGGCATATATACATGTATCACAATCACACAGTTGATTTATGGTATGAAAACCTGCAATGTGTTTCAGCTTACACAAAAGAATATGTCCCATTCGAGCATGAAAAATATCTACATCAATGCCAGGACACTTATTTGCAGCGGAACTACTAGGCTTTACAAAAGCAGTGTTTGTAAGTCTAGGAGTATTATTAGCACAACCATGAACTAAAGACGTAGCATCAATAGCAAAAGTGAGAACCTGACGAGCAAGATCCCGGGTAATAGAGACCTCCATCCTTGTGGCCAATCGCTAGAGTTTCTCTAGTAGTATGGTCCTGAAATGTACATTCATGTTGATTGAATGTCAATATGAGCTTGTTACCTGCTAACAGCTTGCCAACAGATAATAAATGATGCTTGAAATCAGGAATGAATAGAACATCCCTTAGGATAAGGCCTGAACTCAATAGAATGTCACCAAGAGTGGTAACATATTTATATGTGTTATCAGGAAGACACACAGGAAGAGCTGTATGTAAAATTCTTTTTGAACAAAAAAGTGTAGCATCAAAGGTCATATGATCCGTAGCTCCAGAATCAACTATCCATTTGCCACCATTCATGGAGGAGAAAGGAAAAGAATTACCTGCGAGCTATTAAAAGGCGATGAAGTGACAGGAGAACCAATGACATTTACATTGGTAGAATCACCAAGTGCCTTGAAGAGCCTTCATAACTTCGAACAAATAGTGCTCGGTATCGAAGGAGAGAGGCGTCCGAGAGAAAGAAGAGGACGAACTTGGAACATCATCAACCTGGACTATCGGCTGATACGGTGTTGAAACATTAGCGGCAATTTTGTAGCCGAAGCATCGGACTTATTGCCTTTGTTCCATCCAGGAGGATAACCAACTATCTTGAAACACTTATCCATGGTATGGCCTTTAGCCTTGCAAAAGTCACAAAACTCGGACATTTTCTCCTTCTTCCGGTCTTTCAGGCAAAGCATTAGAATAAGGATTAACACCTCCATTAGGAGAATGATTAGAACCCCGGCAACATTATGATCTTTATAAGGCGGTTTACCAAATCTTTGTGCGGCTAAGGCACTAATCTCCGAATTCATATCAGCATGACCACTAATCTCTCTCTGAGTTTCTACTTGTTGAAGGAAGAACAAAGCCTTGTTGACGTGAAGGTATCGGATCCATAGTGAGGATATTGCTAATAGTGGAATCAAATCCACTATTAAGGCCAAGAAGAAAGCTGCATCACCTTTTCTTCATTCTCAAAATTAGCTAGTCTTTTGAGAAAATTACAACTACATTTAGTTAAAGCACCACAATCACAAGAAGGAAATTGCTCGTAAAACCTTCAATGCATCCCACGTGATGCTTCATTTTCTTGTAATAGATCATTACGGTTAAGTTGTCGCAAATTATCTAAAGCTTTCTTCAATTAATAAATGCGAGGTCCTGTCGTTTGACCAAATCGTTCAAGAATCTCATTCCAAAGATTTTTCGCGAGACTCAACTAAAGAGAAATCTATTGAAATTTCCGGTTTCATAGAATTCAAAATCCATCCTATAACCATATAATCACAACGCTGCCATTGATGAAACGTAGGATCCGAAGTATCAGGTCTTTTAGTAAAAAAATTCTATAAAACCGAGCTTATTCTTAGCACCTAAGGCTCGTTTTACATTTCGAGACCAATTCAAGAAATTGTTCCCATCAAACAACACAGAGACGAGAGGAGTAGTAGAATTGTCCGAATTTGCGAGAAATAGAGGATTACTGAAAGAATTACCGCCATTGTTTTGCAGCGAAGCATCTCCATTATTAGAAATCACAGGTTCTTCGGTAATAGGCATGATCGATTGCCAAAATCGAGCACAAATTGCAAGAAATTTGAAGAAGTAACGATGATTGCGAACAATTTATCTCAAAATTGCAGCAAACAATCGTACCGCAAAATCACGCAAGAAGCAAGAAGATAAAAATCAACCAAATATGTGTTGATTTTTAGAAGAAAATAGAACAAAATATAGCAAATGATGCGGATCGCAAAAAAATTTTGCTCTGGTACCATGAAGATTGTAGCAGATCTTCAACAAGAGAGAAATACTAGTGCTCTAAAGAAAGCAGTAGTTTGTAATAGAAGGACCAAAAAGTCAAGTAGACTTTACAATCTAATCTCCTTATTATATACAAGTCAAGAAAGAAAGATGAGTTGTATTCTAACAAACTTGACAGTTGTCCTAACAAACTTGACAGCTGCCATAAAAGGAAACCCATAACAATAAGTTAACAATATTCAAGGTCATTTGTTCGAGTTTATGCAAGATTATATTCTAATAGACTACTTCAATCAAGTATAAATGTATTATCTCTAATTTAATTTGTATTATTAGACTTGTGGCCGGTGTCATACACGAACTTGAAGTTTTATTATAAAAATAATACAAGTATAAATCTTTGTGGAAAGGTTCACCCTTTATGACAATATTATGTGTCTAATAAGTGATTTCAATCATCTTTTTGGAAAGTGTTGCAAGTAAAAAAAAAAACGGAGGAAGTATATGATTTCATATAGAACTATGGAAAGATCATATATACACACATAACATATATTCAGTTTCCTAAGGGATCAAAGTTGGTCTAGTATCAATCATTTATTCTGCAAAATTTAAATACGGTTTGGCCACCTTTTTGGTTGTGTATGATCAGTATCACAATCACTCATGAAGCTGTGATGATTGGTGAACTGATGAATTGTTCTACTTCGAAGTTCTACCCCTTTCTTATGTGCAGTTGTACTTGTACCATGCTGCAGTAACGCATTGGTGAATCCATATATTTATCCTTGTTCTTAAAGCATGTTTAAATGAACTGTTTCACGCTTCTGATGACTGAAGTGAAATGCATTTGATCTGTTCACATTCGCTATGCATGTTTTATCGATCCATCTCATGCTGCTACGTCTGCGCTGCTTCACGAATCGATGTAACGGGGCTTACCATTGGTTTGCTATATGTAGTACGAGTTTGTTTGATTCTTTTTTTTTTTATGGTACTAGTTTGGTTGTTTGTGAAATTGTGGTTAGATGTAATAACTCATGTAGTAGGTAACGTCATCAGGGTATGGAATTGGAGGAGCAAACAACCATGTTTGATAAGGACGCATAATGCATGTTGGGTGTTAAGACTGTTAGTTATCACTTACCAGCATAACTAACACAAGCCAAAAAGATTACACCAGAAATCATTCAATATACTAGTAAAATGGACAGGATAGGATAAGATGACGAGATTTTACCAGATCTTCAATGCAACTTTTTTTTTTTAAAGAATCTTCAATGCAAACTTCCTCATTTGCAATTTCTTCAATTCAACAGATCCTGTTGTTGGCTTCTTTTTTCTTCTACTTTTTCTACTTAATTTCCTACCCATTTTTGAAACCCAACCTTCTACTTCCTAGTTCCTACTCACATGACTCACATCCCAACGACTTATAAGTTATAAGTTATAATCACCAAAAAATAGATACATTTGCTAAAACTCGATAGAATTTATTGGCCCTATATATGTCTCTAGGCGGTGCACACAACATTTTAATTGGTGTGTGCTACCCTATATACTTATTTTAGTGAGTGCTGCTCCCTGCACTAAAACCATTGTTAGTGTCACATTGGCCAAATTTTCCATTTTCTTACTAATATACAAAAATAAATGATATGATAGGGAAATTATATTGGATTTAACTAAATCTAAAAGTATATTTTATAATTTATACTGATAAAAAGTCAAAGATATCAATGATCAAACTAACAATAGCAAATGTAAAACTCAATACGGTAAAACTGAAAAAAATATCTAAGAAAAGTGGATATTCCTTGATTCCATATGCATATAACATGTGGCTTTCCAGTGTCACTAAGAGGACGAGTAAATGCTACTCTCTTCAATATGGTCCCTATTTTAACTATTGTTGATGTGCAAGATACTCCTTTGGAGTGGAGTGTGGAGTGCTGTGTTGACCATCCAAACATTAAAGCCTCGCTTTATGCTTATTACTTATTAGTAAGTCTTAAGCTGAAGATGAGCGTATATATATAAACCTAATGTAATGTGAGCGTATATATAAGCCTTAATTACCTGCCGATTTACTAGCTCAAATGGCACATGTTCATGATTATATTGTAGTGTGCAATTCAATCATCTGATTGAGTAGCAATCTAGAAAAGCAAAATGCTATTTTTGTCCTTTCTCGAATCATGTCAATTCTTATAATTTTTCAGAATTGAGTGCGTATTGGGTGTAACATGTTACACCATAACTTATCGTGTAACGAATACGCTAATACGTAGGCTTCCAACAAAGAATGGCGTATGATTATACAAATGACCATACGAATCTCATGTCATTTCTCCTCTATTGTTGCGGTTCCTAGGAGAATCGCGGAATAGATTAAAATATTATTTTTTTTAATAATATTTTAATCTTATTGCTGATTACGGGTGGAACCGCAAAGAATAGTGCGTCAAACAATCAACGAAATTTGAAAAAAATCCCCGTTTTCACATATTGCTGCGGTTTCCAGCCACAACCGCAGCAATATGTTTAATTCCGATTTTTCCTTTTTTTTTGCGTGGTTTATTGCTGCGTACGGGTAAAACCGCAACAATACCACCGCATCAATAAGCAAAAATTCTACTAGTGATGTAAGAAAAAACATAGTCATGTGAGGTCTTGTTTGATTCGTCTCATTGAAAGTTGTTTGGTGATCATTTGTTGGTTGTTGGCTTTTAGGTGGTTTAGTTAAGCTTTGTTTGGTATTTGGAAACGTTAATTTGTATGTATTGGCTTTTTTAAGTTGGTTGTTTAAGCAAATTGTTTGCAAAGTGTTTGGCAAAATTAATTGTGGTTGTTGTACATGTTTATTAGAGAGTTTGTGGGTCAACAAGCCAAAAGCCAATCAAATAACCAAACACTTTTTTTGGCTGTTTGACCAAATTAAAAAGCCAAAAGCCAAAAGCCAAAAGCCAATGAAAAAGCCATTTACCAAACACAGCCATTGTGTACATTACCGGAATCAAACTTTACAATTTTTACTAATATGTAATTAAAATATTAATGATACAAAACGTGCATTGGAAAATGTGCAAAGGAGAAATGGGAAGTCTACTGAAGGACGGAGGGAGTATATCTTAGGAATTAGGTAACGATCTTGTCTTGAAGTATAAAAAAACATATAGTTAACTATTAATTTCTTATAAAGGATGATAATTTATAAGATATGATGCCTTTAATTGGAGTTCCAATATTTAATTTTTTTTCACTCAAGCTCATTCGGTTGTATTTCTCGAATTATAAGCTTGAATTTCACTATTAAATTTTTTCCTTTTCTGTGGTTGGAAGGGAAAAAAAATACTACTTCAAATTATGTCTCAAACATAACAATTAAGCTTAAAAGAGAAGAATGACAACTGTTAAGCAGAACTCACTTAAGAAAAACAAAAAAGAGAAAGAAAAGGCGTCAAATTATGGCCGGACATAACATTAGTAGTCTGATCTCACTTTAATATAAGCTTGAATTATTGGGTTGTTCTTTATGATTGTGTGGTCAAATATGAAAGCAGAGAAATGGGGGGTTGAAATTATTCTGAAATAATTCCATTGATGTGATAGAGACATAACTCGACAGAAGTTTTCTAAAGAAAAAAAGCTTAATTTTTTTAAAAGGTAAGGAGAAGGTCACCTACCAGACCAAAACCTCGCTCAGGTCAATCCGATTTGGCTTTGCAGTAAAGGCCCCTTGGGAGTAGGGGGAATGGAAGGGAAAATCTACATCCCCAAAGTACCTCTAGTGGGATTTTTGATCCCACAACCAAAAGATCGTGAGATACAAATCAAACCACTCGACCAAGTACTACTTGGTTGATTAGTGTGGTTCGTGTGAATGGATCCGTGTGAATGGATGACACTTCAAGATGAGGTATTGAGTAATAGAAATATTGTATAAGTACTAATAATTCTCACTCGCTTTAAAAAAATTTGACCGAAAGAAGAACAAAGAAAGACAAAAATCTATCAACGGTGCAATCCTAAAAGAACAAGTGGACTGTGGATTAAATAAGTTAGAATTAGGAGTATTTTTTAAGATAGGTAAAATAAAAGATCCTATCAAACCATAACTTCGCAACGATGCCACTAGTGAAGATTGAATCCCCCCAACTTTAGCTTATTGGTAGAATTAGGAGTATTAGAAATACATAAATTCCATCCTCCCAACTTTAGCTTATTGGTAGAATTAGGAGTATTAGAAATACATAAATCCCATCCTCCCAAAAGAATCATATCAGGAACGTATATACATTTTAATCCGAATAGGTGTAGGACCAGTAAATATTAACCTAGGGGTGTAAATTGTATATACCTAACTTCACTTCATACCAAATGTAATGAATTCGACATGTTTTTTTTGGTGCTAATGAGCGTCTAAGCGCAGGGATGTAGACGAGATTCGATTCCAGGTCTTAAGCACCACCTCCACAAGACTTTACCATCTAAACTAGATGACATCTACAATGAATTCGGCATGGTGATAAGCATAGAATAAGGATATCAATATAAGAGTATCAATGTATCATGCACCATGAGTAGAAGGTGATAGTAACATATTATTTTATATTTATATTTAATAGCTTACAATAGAACTTTTAAATAATCTTGGAAGATTGAGCTCCTCATGGAAAATATGAAAGGATTATTACAACAACGAAGCAACATATAGTCTCCATCGATGTAAGCAAATTGTGTTAGAATATCTTTTAGCAAATTGATTTTTCATCAAGTATCCTCGAGTTTTACAAAAGTGCACAGAGTGTCCTCATAGTTTCAAAAGTACGCAAGATGCCTTGAGGTTTTGTAAAATACATGACTTGACCCTAACGTCAAGTGTTCATTACAAACTTAATTCACCAAATACCCCTCTAGTTTGTGAGAATTTGGTATTTGATGATTGCCAACACTTTTACTCCTATTTCATTTCTCTCTCCACCACCACCCACAACAACACTATCATCACCACCCTCCACTTCCTATTTCACTTCTACTCCTATTTAATGATTGCCAACACTTATACTCCTATTTCATTTTAATTGACTTTCCAATTCGCTTGATTTAGTAGGATTGCTACAACTGTGATTTCCATTGATTCCCTTCCAATCAATATATATAATTCCACCAAAGGTTAAGTCTTTTGTCATTGTAATTGCTGGAAAAATTAAATAAAATTCAACCCAATAACTCCCACTGATATTTTTTGTTTTCCGGTTTTTATTTACAAATACAAATCATAAGAACTTATAATTTGATTCCTTACAAAACCCACTGAAATTATATCATAAAATAAAGCTAAAAAGCAAAATAAACTTAGAAAAACTAGTTTTACCTTGCAATTAGAAAATACGTAGTTGACGTTGAGTTTTCTTGAATAAGTAGAAGAGGGAAAGACCAGGAACTAGGAATTAACGCAAGAACAACAGCACGCAAGAGTAGGGCTGACAATTGGTCGGAGATGGGGCGGGTGGACCTCAACCCGCCCCATCACCCGCGAACCAAATCACCATCCACACCATCCATCATACGCCAAAAATTCCACCCATATCTGCCCATCCATCAAACACGGATGGGGCGGGTGGGAAATGGATGATACTAGAAAAAGTTGTTTGTATACTTAACAATTTAAAATTGATTAATGAAAATTTAGCCATCGATTAAGAGCAAAGCGACTAAATATTAATTGTCAATTCTTAATACATGCCAAAAATTAATACTAATAATAATATATGTAGAAGTATATTATATATATTGTTATATATATTTATATTAATTAGTATTTATTAGTATATTATATATATATATATGACATGGGTGGATGGATGGAGCGGGTGATGGGTCAAAAAAATCTCACCCATCTCCAATTCGCCCGCCACCCACTCCACCCGCCACTCTCCTATCACCCGTATATCTGGGGCGGGTGGGTGGATAATCCACTCACCCATGGATAATTGCCAGCTCTACGCAAGAGAGCAGTATGGGTGGATAATTTTTGGTGGTGGAGCGTCGGTACGCCGCGGAGGCAGCACGTAGAGTCGCAACACAACCAGAGCAGTGGAGAGAGAGAAGTGCAACAACAACGACATCGGCTGCAACGCCAACAACAGAGTGGCCGAACTGCTAGCAAAGACGACGAATAACGAAGTAGAGTAGCAACAGGGAGGTGTGCAACCACAACAACACCGCACCACGACCGAAAATCAAGCATAGGAAAGAAATCAACGATGAATTTTGAGCTTTTGGGGTTACAAAGATTGAATCTTTCAATAGCTATTGTTGAGCTTTTGGGCCGAAAATCAAGCCGTCAGCGTTGCTTTCTTTGCTGGAGCTTCCTTTCTTTTGTTCTTCTATTTCATTTCATCTTCTTAATAGAGGTGGTTAGTGGGGTGGAGAATGGGCAAATTAGTGAGATGGGGAGGATGGAAGAGAAGGAGATGATGGGGGAAAAGGAATTAATTAGAGGTTTAGCTAAAGGTTATTTGAATTTAATTAAAATTAATCTGTATTTAATTAACATTAATTAGGTTAATTAGGAGTTATTTGGATTAATTAGGTGATTTGGGCTTAATGACTAACGGAGTTGACAACCGCTAGTCATTAAAGGTATTCTAATTAATTACCCGGTGAAAAACCGTTTAACAAAATCATCATCATTATCGTTTAAATGAAAAGAATGATAAGATGAAGATCAATTTTATAGATCATGTACGGTACAGTTTTTTTTTTTTTTTTGACTAAACGGTATAGTTTTTATAAGCGGCAATTAGACAAACCTCTGGCCGACCCACGGTTCACGTTATCCAAAAATAACAGCACCCAAAATCCAACTCAAAAAGAAAAGAATAATAATACTATAATACTCCGTAGGTATGTTGATAATATAAATAAATGAAAAATCAAATACTATTAATTTCAACCCCCTTTAACATTTTGGCCTTTGGAGTTTTTGGCCTTTGTCTTCTTCACACACACTCTCTCTCCTCTTTTCTTTCTCTTCTCATCTCTTTCTCTCTCTCTTCATCTACCTTTCGGTTTCAGTGTTGGTTGAGCAATTTAGGTGGAGTACTTCCTAAACCTTCCCTCTTTTTTAACTTTTCTCCTCTCTTTCCTCACCGTTTCTTCTTCTCGATCATCCGATTTTCTTGATCGTACATACCATGCTTTGACTCCATTTTCCGACGAATCCATTTCAATTTCCGATTTCATCGATGTCGATTTCGGACCATTAGGGTTTTGATCGGTGTTTGTGTATATTGATTGATTTTGTTTCCGTCTATATTTTATTATTTTGGGGATTTTAATTGAGTTAGGGTTTTCAGTTTCTGTTGTTGGATATGCATATTGAGGATTTCGATTCGGAATTGGTTCTGGGAGGTGAATCGGAGAAGAAGAATTCTTGTGTTGTTGTTGATGATGATGATGATGATGTTAGGGTTTCTGGAGATGATCGACACGACGACGTTTGGGATCCCAAGAGGGTGCTGATTGGAGCTGGTGCTCGTTTCCTTTTTTACCCTACGTTGGTCTATAACGTTGTGAGGAACAAAGTTCAGACTGAGTTCCGCTGGTGGGACCGAATTGGTCAGGTAATCGCCTTTTTATCACTAATTTTACTTTTATGTATTTCGATTCAGCTTTGTTTTTGTCATATTTGCTTGTTTTTTCAAATTAGGGTTGTAGATTTGATCCATTTCAACTAATGGTGCTGTTTTGATTGAATGTGATTTTTTTTTTTTTTTTTTTATAAAATTCGTAATCTTAAATTTTAGGTAGTGAAGGAGGTCTTACCCTGTTGTAGATGTAATTTTTATGGAAATTAAGGGGTGAGAGAATTTATTTAAAACTCTTGAACTAGTTTGGAAGCTGTGAGCTTTTTGTGGGGTTTCTTGGATGAAATGGTTTGCATTTGTATAACATAGATGTGCTAATTTGATTGGTCTAGAGAAGCAGATGAGCTCGGTTTGACTTTTACGAACTTGGGCTTCAATTTCATGATTTCATTTTTCATGTGGTTGCTTTTGTGTGTGTGTGTTTGGGCTTATGATATAATTTCTGAGATTCTCTGTTGTAGCCTTCTAATGATCAAGCATTAGCATTTTGTGGTGTGATTTCTATGTCCAAACACAAATACCATGTGCTTCCCTTTTTGCAAGCCAAATTGACCTGTGATTGGTCAAGTAATTTTTTTACTACTCACGTCAATGATTCAAAGGCAATATAATTATGTCACAACTACAGTGATGACTGATGATCATCCAGTCATGCCCATTGTTGCGCCTATGTTGAATAATAATAATATATTATCGTCCTAAGTTGCTACAAGAAAACTGAAAACAGGAAATTTCGCCTTTGATTGCCTAATAGTGATGCAGCAAATGCATACTAGTTGGAATGTTATGCCTCTTGCTATGGGAAAGTCAAGATAGTTTTTCCGGTTTCCCAGCATCCTTAAAAGAGGATGATGTATATGAAGTATGAACCGGCAATGAAGGCCAGGTGTATCTCTGATCATAATATTGATTCTAGTCTCCTGTTAGTCTTACCTTTTTTTGTGGGTCTTTTTGGTGATTCTGAACTATCTTTGTTTTGTTTGACACAATGAGTACAAAAGTAATGCATTTCATCAACCATATTATGTAAACAGAAGAAAAAATATATTGTTTCTATCATGGGTTTTTTCTGTTTCCTAACGTAAGTGCTTCCAGTTTGTCTTGCTAGGTGCTGTTCCATTCCCCAGCGACGTATTGCGACTGAAAGAGCTTGGTGTCCATGGCGTGATTACTTTAAATGAGCCTTATGAGACTTTGGTCCCCACTTCTCTCTATCATGTGAGTGTATGCCGCTTTATTAGTGGCCGTATATCTAAAATCGTCTTATCCCCCCCCTTCTGGCTTTCCGTTAGAGGAGATGTGCTTTAGGACTCTGCACTTGTCTCTGTAAAACCATCTCAGCTGAAGTTATTTTGTCAAATGCATGACTCCCCTTTTATATTCTGTCTCATATCAGTAACCTATATTCATTTAGGTTCACCTTCCTCTATCAATATTTTGGTTTGCTTTCACTTGACTGGCTGTAAAAAAATGTAATATTCTATTTTCTTGAGCCTCCTTACATGAAAGAGGAGAGAGAACAACATCATGTCTTCATGAAGCCATATTTCCATTTGACCGTGAGGAGTGACACTAGGTGTGCGGCCAGAGGGGTTGGATTATATATTAATTTACTGGTTTTATCACATACAAAGTCAATTATAGAAATCCAAAAACTTAACAATTACATAAATGATTATAATTTGTGCTCTTGAAATAAAGAGATAATGACTTCTTTTTTGACCAAAATTATTTGGTCATTGATATACTATCTTGGTGCTGATTGGTCATGAGTTTGATGGTGAGGACTGAGGACAGAGATCGAAAGATAATGTAAAATATTGCCATGACCAAGTTGTTCATGGATGTTGCTGACAATGCTATGAGGACTTATCTCCTTTTTAACTAACAGAAAGTTCATCCATAAGAAAGATTTTCATAATGTATCCACTCTCTCATTTTACTATGTTACCGTCTTCTCTTTCTACATCGATGCATACTTTGCTTTGTTAACCTTCCTTTTAGCAAGCATGACTCTCGTCTTTTATTTGATCAAATGAAAAGAAAGGTGTGCTATGGTCCATCACATTAACTTTCAATGAGAAAGATGAAGTAAGAGTCTTTTAGATTTTGTGGTAACGTTATTGTTTTTCCTTTTTTTGGTAGCTGTATGAGGTCAGGCAATAATTATTCATACTGTTTGTATTGATCACTGCTAACAAGGTTTTATTGTTCGAATCTGATAGGCCCATGGCATCTATCATCTTGTGCTTCCTACTAGAGACTATCTCTTTGCTCCCTCAATGAATGATATATGCCAAGCTGTGGACTTCATCCATAGTGAGTTCTTTTATTCAAGTTTTCTCTGTCCTCTTCCTTGTATTTTCTTTCGACTTTGTCGGAGAGATGGTTTGGCTGGTTTGGGCTTTGACGCTTTGTGCTATGTGCTTGGATATAAGACAAGTTAATAATCATATTATATACTGGTGGAAACTTTTAACTGTAGCCACTGCTTGTGACTTGTCATCATACTGTGGCAGAAATTTATTTTAGATGATACTGCTTGATATTTTGTGAATTCAGTTACTCTACTTTCTTATTTCTCTTGTGATTTTAATATTGTGCTGACACATTTGCCTGTTATTTTTTTTAAGGAAATGCATCTCGTGGATGGACGACCTATGTACACTGTAAAGCTGGTCGTGGTCGTAGCACCACAATCGTTCTATGTTACCTGGTCTGGGCTTTAGTCCACTAGTACTTCAGTTGATGGAATGGCTTCTAGATATGCCTTTGTTTCTAATATCAGCTTATCTTGTGCAGGTGCAACACAAGCAAATGACTCCTGAGGATGCTTACAGCTACGTGAGATCCATCAGGCCAAGAGTTCAGCTTGCTTCATCCCAGTGGCAGGTACTTTTAGTGCATACTTGCCGTATTCTAACGCCAGCTGGTGTATTCCAATACCCTTTTAGTTTGGATGACTTTTCTTAATAGCTTGGGCTGGTTGCTGATTACAGGCTGTTAAGGATTATTACAATTATAAGGTGAAAAGCTGCGACTTAAGTCCGAATAACGGTTTGATAATCAGAAGCTCAGGGCTCCAATCATTGGGCAACTTGTTTGAATTTGATGACTGCTCCGTAGTAGTGGTGACAAACTCGGATCTTGACGGCTATGATCCAAGTCAGCCGAGTGTTGAAGATAGTCAAATATTGGCAGATCTGAGCGTGATATACAAGGCACGTGTTACTGGTCAGGCAGCTCTGGCCAGGCTTTCCTGCTTGTGGCTTCGTTGTCACACCCAGCAGAAGATTGCAGAGGAGCAGCTTCTTAGGCAGGGTAGCTGCACCATCAGGGCAGACCAGATAAGTGGCAGCCTTACTGTAGACATCCATGTGTATTAAGATGGTCTTGTATTTGCATCAAAATCAAAGATGTTTGATACCCTGCTTTCTATTTTCTGCCCTGGTAAATATGAGAAGGCTAATAAAAATTCTGGGTTTAGCTCGGCCTTGGCTGACTCGCCCTTGTAAATTGAGTCTCTCCCTCTTTCTTTTTTTTCTTTTTTCTGGGGTCTTAAATAGAAGTATCAGATGTTTGGTTAGGATGGGCTTTCGTCTTGCTCTTTACGTGGTAAGTAAAACACAGCGCAAGTACTGAAATGTTGAAAACTCAGAATATAATTGAAATGATCTGGTACAGGTCAAGAGCAATTCACAAAACGAAAACCAACGTAAAATGTGTACAGAATTTTTTACACAAGCAGTGGAAGAGACTACGAAATGCAGCGTAGAGGGCTGATTAAACCATCGCAATCTTGAAATGTCATGGGGGTATCACCGTCTTATCACCTTCACTTCTTTAGGACATTGCCCTGTTCTCTTGAATATGATTGGTTTCCAGTTAGGCAGTAGTACACGTGGCGTCATTGCATTATGCCATGTCAAGTCTTCATTCAAGTAGGGAACAATGTATTTTTTTATATCTTGATCCGAGATTGCTAAATGGTTCCCTGGTAAAGTTATATACTTGACCTTTCCTGCTTCCTCCAATGCTTTTAAACCAATCCAATCTTCAACGTAAAGCTTTGTCTGCATTTTTAGAAACATCAAGTCAGTTTGATGCACGGTAACACAGTCAATGAAGATTGAACCAAACCCGAAAGAAAGATAATTCACCTGTCGGGCAGGTTGCACATTTCTGAAGGAGCCCTCCTGATTATACCCGAACCAAGCGGTTTCTTTAGGTATTAGAACCTTGTCATGCTCGAACTATTTTATCATGCAAATGGGATGTTAGTTTCATCTCACTGCATCTATAAAATATACTGCATTTGCTACTGTTTCATTTTGCCTACTGTTTAATAAAGCTCACCTTAATAAGAACCAAGTTTTCTAAACGTTTGAACCTTTCCTTGTAGATTGAGCTTCTTTCATTTGGTACTTCGTTGTTAAGCTTTGGAAGGAATTCAGATTTTTGGAGATATGCAGGGATATTCTGAAGAACAGAGAAAATTGAATTTTAGATGCTTAAAAGAATATTCCCAAGTCCTAACAACATGAAGATGGTAGCTGAAATGTGAAAAATAGCAGTGACAAATATGAAATATCAGATTTGAATCAAAATTGAAAATACACAAGTTAAAGGTTTCAGCTCACATTTGGGATTTTGAAATAATTACTGGCAGCCAAATTTTTCTGCACTTCAAATAGATTTATCAGAAGCTGAATGTATGAGCATGTATCAGAATAGCGTCGATAAGAATTATGTTAAAGAGAGATTATGCTTGCCTGAATAAATTTTCTATAGATAAGTTTTGCTGCTGCAGAGTACATCCCGCTAAACTGCAGATGCAACAAATCAAGCAAGAATATCATCTGGAACTGAAGAGATTACCGGCATTGTCCATGCATCAAATAAATCGCCAATCCATAAAGCCCGAGTGCTATGTTTTTGGAAATATTCTAAGTAAGAATGAAGAGATTAAGATGGCTTACAAGGAAGAAAGGGGCTGAACCAATTCCAGCATGCGGCCCTGCTATTGAAATAAAATTGTTTGCCTGTTTGGTGCTATCAAAAATATATAAATATCCATGGAAAGAATTCGTATCAAATTACAAAGAGTACAAAAGAACATGGTTTAAAGGCATAGCGGATATCAAATTCTTCTTACTTTTGGTGCTCCATCGCAGGACTCGATTATGCTTCTTGCAATTAAACTCCCCTGCAACAGGCTTAAGCGTAGTGAAAGAGTGCAATTGTTTCTTACCCAAACGCGAAAAAGGATTAAGCAATTATAACCTGAGAGAGACCAACAATGTTATAACCCTGATTAAGCTCCTTCATTTGCTTCACCTGTACGTCAGTATTAATAGCGCATGCTTGTCAAACACTTAATAACACAATTATGGTTTCTGTAACTCATTACAAGTCATAAGATGTGTGTGACTGTATTATCACCTTGTTGCAGGCAATTTTTGCCTGATCCTTTAGAGGTAAAAGCCAAGACTTCACTTTTCCGCGGCTACATTCTCTGAAGATACGAAAGAAAAGAACAATCAGGAGCTGAAAGTCGAGACCTCTAGTTAAACTTGGAAGGCGTTTTGAGTCAGGATGACCCAGTTGGTTGCAAATCTCTCCCAACAAGTGTTGTTGGATATCAGACCTCTAGTTAAGCTAGAACAACCCGTTAATTTATTCCAATATTCTCTTACCAGCTAATCTAAAGACTTGTTGGTCTTAGTTAAAAATACTAAACTAGAAAAACTTGTGAGATAATTAAAGGATTTAAGAGGCGTACATGCAATATCCTTCAGTAGCTGACCAATGGCTTAACTGTTTAGTGAGCTGAGAAACTTTCTTGTCAGTACAAGTTTGTCCGAGGCCTATATGTAAACAAAAAACCAGCATAAAAGACGTGATGACAATATAAATTAACTATAGAATCTGTAATATATAGAAGCTTTGTAAACTACTATTATACTAAGAATAACAGTAAAATAAGATTGAGAAAGAGAGAAAGTTTGACAGAATGTTAGAGAGATGAAAATAGAAGAGAGACTCAAGAATGGAGAGAATGAGAGATAAGAGATTGAAGACTTGTATTAATGTCTGGATTATGCTCAATTACAGCTTAGTTTGGCTATTTATAACCCAAATACAAACAGTGGCGGATCCAGGAATTTAGGAATGGTGGGTCACTACCGACTAGGTTGCACAGAGATGAATACGGGTACGGGTTCGGATACGGGAAACATATCAATCAAATTCACTTAAACTATTCAAATTTAATCTTATATCAATGCATTATGCATATATACCAAATAATTTCACATTAGAGGGAAATCCTATCCATCTCCAACTAATTCCACCAGCACATAAAGCACATAAAACCAAAGGCTCATTCATTGCCTCTCCGAAAACTTCACATGATAGGTCTAATTTTGAAAATCCTAAAACAAGGGTTTTAGTGCATTACCTGAACAAAAATCAATCAAACCTTCAAAGTTAATCCAATGTTCATAGAGTCATAGTCATCATTCACCAATTAGCCACTGTAACAAATTATATTAAATTAACAACAATAAATATAACAATAATAAATTAACAACAATAAATCAATAATATAACAACAATAAATAAACAACAACAATATAAGTTAAACCAACAATAAATTTAGGCATTTAGCCTTTGTAAATCTATAAGGTAATGAAGTTTGGAACTCTAAGTGTTTTAAATACATTGCTCATATTGAATTCTAGGTGCTAATTGATATTTAATTTCTCACAATATTTGTACAAATTAATCAACAAGTAATCAAGTCATCGTTGAATGTTGTCAAGATTATAATACCAATTACCATTACCAAGATTGCAAGGCAGCAACTAAGCAACAATTAACACACAAATTAAGCAATCATCTAAGCAAGCAGAAGCGGGCGTTTAGCGAGAAACCTCCAAGCTCAAATTAAGCATAAAAAACATCAATTAACACACAAATTCAATGGCAAACTTAACTAAATCCCTAAAAACTAAAAACTAAACCAATAAAACCGAATTCAAACAACCAAAAGAAACAAAAAAAACTTACCCGACGTTTAGCACCGAGGCGGGCATGCTTCTTCGAGTTAAAATTCCAACTACACAATAAAATCAAAGTATTATCAATATGAAAAATAAGATACAAAATTACAAACATTAATATAAAAAAATCCATAATGTGAACTTACATACGAAATTAAAGGAAAAAAAAATTACAAAAATAAACTAAAAGATACAGATGTAATTAAATGAAATTACAAAAAAAAAGAAATTAACTAAAAATCGAAAAAAAACAAAATCTGGAACAAACCCTAAATCTTAAACAACGACGACGAAATATCATCTGGAACGAAGGCGGCGACGACGACTTCAGATCTGAAACTTCAAGTAAGCGTGGTGGTCGTGGTTGGTGTAGCGACGACGAGAGGAGAGAGGAGAGAGGAGAGAGGAGAGAGGAGAGAAGAGCGAGTGATTTTGGTGTAGCGACGACGATAGGAGAGAGAGCGGATGATGGTGCTTCGATTTTGGGTGTAGAACGAGAGGAGAGAGGAAGAGATTCGGAGTCCAGAGAGAGGGGACAAGGAAGCGTGTAGAAAGAGAGAGTTTTGGTTAGAGTGCCTTGTTTTTTTTCTTTTTTTTTTTTATAAAAGCTGCTCCATTTTTTTTTTAAATAATGGTGGGTCACGTGACCCACCAGGACACAATGTGGCTCCGCCGCTGAATACAAACATAACAATATTTCCCGCCAAAACTCTTATAACAGAATACAGAATCTAGTCTCATTGCCAAAAGAAAACTATAGGCTCTAATCAATGAAACGACTTAAAAGTAGAGTTGGAAAAGCTTGACCCGAATCTAACCCGAAAATAGCGAGGTTACGGTTGGGATTTTCAACCCACTCAAGTAAATGGATTGACACAACTTACACATTTAATTAATGGATTAAGTTAGTTGATAATTTTCACTGGAATTAACCTTCTCTCGTACCGCTCAACTCATTATAGACATATAAATTTCCTAAAAAACTTTCTTGAAATTAGTGAATATTTATGAAATACTAATTGTGGAAGACATTTAGTAAAAATAAACCCTAAGCATGCATAATTTTAGGTGAATTTATTGTTAAAAAATAATTAGTTTTAAATAAAATTAAATAGTTAGAAATATAGATATAGGTTAAGCGGGTCAAATGGATAACTCGTTTAATAAACATATCGAGTTAGGGTTGAGTTTTTCAACCATTTTAATAAATGGGTTAAGTTTGGGTTGAATCATGTTCAACCCGTTTATTGTCAAATCAAACACGAACCCGACCCGTCTTGATATGTTAACCAAGCCTACTTGAAATATAG
Organism: Beta corolliflora; assembly: GCA_947648045.1. NCBI lineage: Eukaryota > Viridiplantae > Streptophyta > Magnoliopsida > Caryophyllales > Amaranthaceae > Beta > Beta corolliflora. The sequence goes on from CANSZD010000756.1 coordinate 781,699, forward strand.
AAGACTACTTAATATATATAACGCTCTTTTCTCAAAGTCAAATGTGGGACAATTCACATGTGCAAAACATAATTTTCAACAAACTCGCGAGAAATTGAGACAAGTACTTTTATATTTTAGCGAGATTATAATGAAGAATCTATATGATTTATTCATTTTTTTTTTTTTGGGGAAAAGCAAGCTAACATTAATTTAAGAACAAAGTGTCCATCAAAATATAAGGAGCCACTTCCGGGGATAGTGGTTCTCCCAAATTTATTTAGTCCCAAAAAGGGGTTAGCTTAGCTAAATAGTGGGCAACATAATTCCCATCACGCTCAACATGTGACCATACAATGGAATCAAAATAAACACAATAAGATAAAATGTTATGGAGAATAATATCAAGATCCACAAGATAGATGGCATGCTTCGAGAGGCGATTTATCACCGTTTGGCAATCTGACTCCACAATGACTTCATCTATTTAGTTGGAATGTTTGTAACCATCCTAATGACCTTAATGAATTATAGAATAGATCCGAATCATGTTCACTGATCTATTAACATTTATCTTATGAATTATAACTGATTTTACTAACTTATTTTTGTGTGTCATATGCATCGTCCAATTTTATTACATAAAAGAACATCCATATGGGGTATGGCCGTATGGAAACTATAATAACCGAATTCATGGCGATAATATAATGAAGCAGAAATCATTAAAGAAAAAGAGTATACCATGAATGACAATGAAAGGAAGAGAGGTTGAACTGGGGATGTAAAAAGTGACCAAAGTGAGGATGAAGATGAGATACAGCATAAGAAATTTCATGGTTGTTTTTTGGCTAATGCTCCACAGTTTGCACTTTGTGAAAGAAACTTATAGTAGAGAAGTTAATTGCACTCTAAACTATCGTCCCTCAAAAAAATCTCAGTATAGTCCAATAAATGACGCCAACAGCAACTCATGGAGTATGTCATAAATCATAACTCGTGATTCCTGAGTCCAAACTTCTGAGTTGAGTGTTGGAATTATACATAACAGGATAAATACAACTTTTTCTTTAGAAGAGAAACATAGGCTGCTCACTGCTTAGTCACTTATCCAAACCAACCTAATTAATTACAATTATCGGATCATACCAAAAGCAAGTATGCTCTTAAATGGTCATGAATTTTGCGTTTTTTTGTTGCTTGCCTCCAAGCAATGAAACTTCACACATAGATATAATAAAAAGAACATTAACCGCTCACATATAGCGACAATAGCAACTTCACATGAAACCCTCCTAGAGAGGTGTTCTATCAACCCCCCCCAGCAAAACAGTAGTGCGATAGAATCCTAGGGGGCTCGACAGCCGCCACTAGAGCTGCCTCATGCGCTCCTCCCGGTGGCCGTATAAAAAATGCATTTGGTGGGAGGCCCCCGAATTTGATCTGGGGTAAGTTTCGACCTCCACGCATTTTGATTTTCCGCCTTATGAGGAAAACTCATGCACCCTCTCGGTAGTGTATGAAGTCACAAAAGGACGTAATCGACTTCTTTGTTCGTTAGATCAGTAGAATCCTAGGAAGAATTTTTTTGTTTCAAGGACCTTGCGATTTATCATCTTGTGAACACATGGTTCTACAAGATGGAATGTGGCAATCTATTTTTGAAGATTGTCTGAGTTCGGTCCACATACAAGCCCAAATGAGGTTCCTTACTAAAATCAATCGGCAATAGTCAGTGGCGGAGCTAATATGGGTCACGTGGGGTCACGTGACCCCTCGAATTAAAAAAAAAAATTTAAGCATTTTTCGTAAAAAAAGAAAAAAAAAAATTTAGTCTGCAACGTTCAGCGCTATTAAAGAGGTTCCAGCGCCCTGTTCCCATCAGATTTAATTGTCTGCCTCTGCCAGACTGCAGCGCTATTAGCCTATTATTGTCTAGTGGTCTGCCACTTTAGCCCAGTGATAATTAAATAAAAAATTTAAAATCAATTAATTTTTAAAACTTATCAATATCACTTTCTCCCTCTTCCTTTTCCCAATACACCTCATTTCTCACGGATAAGGAGTCACGCTACAAAAAAATTCAATTGCCCAGTTCAGGCTTCACTGCTTTCAGCCTTCACGTTCGCCGGAGTCCCTCGATCACCGGGTCACACGCTTGCACGCCGACACACGCCGACCAGGCGACCACCGCACCGCTCCTCCGAGTCTCCGACGGTCCGACCTCCCATCAGGTATTGAAATTTGAAACAGTTTAGATTTTAATTCTTTTACATTATTTATTCCTAATTCCTAAATTGTATAATTAAAATCTTATTTGGTTGATATTAATTGTAATATTTGCATACATGTGTGAATTTTCGAATTTGTGAAGTGTGATAAGTGATTGATGCACTTTGTCAGTTTGTTGTTAAGTTTTTTTGTGAATGTGTGAAATGTGAATTTGTATAAATTAGGTAGTGTTAATTAATTTATAATTTTTTATGATGATTTAGTTTCTTTATGATGGTAATTTATTGATTGGTTTTTCATATAGTTTAATAGTTAGTTCATATGTGTTAATTTCTATTAAATAATGAATATAGGAAACGATGAGTGATACACCTAGATCAAAAAAATCAAAGGCAATGGGAAAACAACCCGGTCTTCGACAATTTATGTTCAAGAAAATGAGATCTCAAGATAATTCATGTTCTTCAACGCCACCGGTAGATAGTGGTACTCCATCATCTAATGCTAGTGCGTTTCCATCTTATGATTCTCCTCAAATTAACGAAAATGATATGAATTTGGTGGTTCAAATACGGATAGTGTGCCATTAGAGAATGAATTTGGATGATATGTAATTTTTTTTTTTTATTTATGTAATTTTTTCTTAGTTTGGAATGTATGACAATGAATATTAGATAATGTTTCTTTGCGTTGTAAAATTTTCAATATTGAATATCTTTGATCTTTTTTGTGACCCCGCGATTTTGAAATCCTGGCTCCGCCACTGGCAATAGTAGGACTAGCTTCTCTAGCTTATATTGTGGTACTTTCTCTCCTCTTTCTCCAATGTGGGACAACTCACATGTGCACAACATACATGAGATTCAACATAATAAAATAAACGGTTTTTTCACCAGGTACCCCCGAGGTTTCACAATATTCACATGGTACCCTCGCGTTTTCAATAATTCACCTGGTGCCCCTGAGGTTTTGAAAAATTCCTGACGTGACCCTACCGTCAACTTTCCGTTAACTATGACCCTAAAAAAACTTAATTAACCTAATTTAACCCTAACTTCTAAACCTACCCTAATCCTAAACCCTAACCCTCCCACCACCCCCCCCCCCCCCCCACCACCCCCGCCACTCCCCCACCCCCCTCCCACCACCCCCTGCCCCTCCCCCACCCAGCCAGCCCACCCCTCCTCCACCCCCCGCAAAGACCACCCCAACAGGCCCCTCCCAACCACCCCCCTCCCCACCACCCTCATTCCCTCCCCCACCGGTCCCCCTCCTCCCCCCCTTTCCCCCGCAACCCCTCTCCCATTCCCTCCCCCGCGAGACCCCCTCCCTCCCCCTTCCCCCCGCAGCCCCCTCCCTCCTCCTCCCCCCTCCCCGCAGTCCCCTAACCCCCCTCCCCTTCCACCGATTCTTCGCAGAGCTCAGCAGTCCCCTGCAGTCCCGTCCCCAAATCAATCACGAACTCAGCAGCGAAACCTAGATTTTCGAAACAAAACCCATATTTTCGAAACATAACCCAGATTTTCGAAACACAATCTCCCTCCCCTTCGAATTTCAAATTTTTTTTAGGGTTCAGGGGAAGGGGAAGGGGCAGCCCCGGGCCGAACATAATGGAGGCCCTGTCTTTGAAGTTGAAAATTAGGCCTCTATATCTGGTCCCTAGACACACTCACATCCTGAAATTCCTAGCTTATATAGTTGATACATACTCCAATGAAGCAAAATCAAGCTTGAACTAGTATAAGAGATAATCAAATGGGTTGGGAGAGTGTGTACAATGCCAGAGAAAAAAGCCATTATACAACACCACCTTCTTCTTGGCCAATGCAACTAAACTCAAATTACATTTTTATTGTACAAAAGTAGCATGATTAACTATACTATAAATCTGATTTAAAAGGAATAAAGTGAAACCTTATCATATAATCTAACATTTTTTTTAGGTGTGGCCTTCTCTGTTCTTGTGACACTACTCTCTCTCCACTGGAGGTGAAATTTTGTTTGTTTTATGAGTGGGAAACCCATTTTTCAGTTCTTCACTCTCATTCTTACTCTCTTTTTTGGAGACAAGAAAGTAACACTCCCTTGTTTTCTCTCCTCACCTCTGAATCTCCTCATAATATCCTCTACATCCACACATTTCATTTCACACTCAAATCTCACTCAAACTAAACAGAGTAAGAGAGAGAAAGTTCAAGAAACACAAATGGATCCGCTATATTACTTCATTCTCAGCATTACTCTTCTGCCATTCCTTCATAGAGGTACAAATTCAACTTAAAATCCAACTTCTTCGCCTACAAATTCAAGGGGGCTCATCAATCTAAGATGTAACTAACAGATGAGTTAACATAAATTTAAGGGAAATTCGCCTATTTAATTGGGATAATTTGGTATTTACAAAAATTAATATGAAAATAAAAAAATCAAAATTAAACTAAGCAAAGTATAATTACCTGAATTTGCTGAATTTTAGATGTGAATTGAGAGGAGATGAAAGTCCATCGGTTTAAGCAAGAAGAACAGTAGAGAGAGAGTAAGGAGAGAGGAATTTGGGGCTGGTCTCTTTCACTCATGCACGCAGCACGCTGTATGCGGTAATATTAACCTACTACTTTTGGGCCTTGGACAGTTGGACCTACTGATTTCAAGCATTTTTTTTTAAAATTTGAGGCCCCTCCAAGTTGGAGGCCCTGTTCCGAGTCCCATTTTGGACTGGTTCAGGGCCGGCCCTGGGAAGGGGGAAGGGGGTCATCTGGGGAAGGGGAGGGGGTGCACGATTGCAGTGGGGAGGGGAGGGGGTTTGCGGGGAAGGGGGCCAGGGGTGGTGGGAGGGTGGGGGGAGTGGGTGGTGGGGTGGTGGGAGGGTGGTGGGGTTAGGGGTTAGGGAGAGAGATGGGTTAATTGGGGTGTAAAAGTATTAATTAGGTTTAATTATAGTTAATTATGATTAATTAGTATTAATTAGGTTAGTTAGAGGTTAATTTCATTGATTTAGCCCTAATGACTAACGGAGTTGACGTCCGTTAGTCATTAAGGGTACTATGGTGATTTTTCAAAACCTCAGGGGCACCAGGTGAATTATTGAAAACGCGAGGGTATCAGGTGAATATTGTGAAACCTCAGGGGTACCTGGTGAAAAAACCGTAAAATAAAACTACAATTGTTCTGGGTTTGAGTCCTAGTATTTGAAGTAGGTCCAAATTCTAGATCATCCTCTTCATTTTGAGATAAATGGAGGGATACTACTTGAGCAAGAAAAAATTAGTTGGCTTGGTTGAGTTGGATGAAGATTTGAATTGAAATTTGACTATATGTCTGTTAGAGACTCTCTAGTAGTGGTGACATAATCCCATATCGACACGGCTATGATCCAAGCGGCAGCTCCTTAGGCAGGGTAGCTGCACCATCAAGGTGGACCACATAAGTGGCAGCCTTACTGTAGTCATCCATGCGTATTAAGATGATGGTCTTCTATTTGCATCAGAATAAAAAAAGTTTGAAATGCATCTCGTGGGTGGACGACTTATGTACACTGTAAAGCTGGTCGTGGTCTTATGTTACTTGGTCTGGCCTTTAGTCCACTAGTACTTCAATTGATGGAATGGCTTCTAGACATGCCTTTGTTTCTAATATCAGCTTATCTTGTGCAGGTGCAACACAAGCAAATGACTCCTGAGGACGCTTACAGCTACGTGAGCTCCATCAGGCCAAGAGTTCAGCTTGCTTCATCCCAGTGGCAGGTACTTTTAGTGCATACTTGCCTGATTCTAACCCCAGCTGGTGTACTCCAGCACGCTTTTAGTTTAGTTGATGATTTTTCTTAATAGCTTTGGCTGGTTGTTGCTGATTACAGGCTGTTAAGGATTATTACAATTATAAGGTGAAAAACTGTGACTCAAGTCCGAGTAACGGTTTGATCATCAGAAGCTCAGGGCTCCAATCATTGGGCAACTTGTTTGAATTTGATGACTGCTCTGTAGTAGTGGTGACAAACTCGGATCTTGACGGCTATGACCCAAGTCAGCCGAGTGTTGAAGATAGTTAAATATTGGCACATCTGAGCGTGATATACAAGGTACGTGTTGCTGGTCAGGCAGCGCTGGCCAGGCTTTCTTGCTTGTGGCTTCGTTGTCACACCCAGCAGAAGATTGCAGAGGAGCAGCTTCTTAGGCAGGGTAGCTGCACCATCAGGGCATACCAGATAAGTGACAGCCTTACTGTAGACATCCATGTCTATTAAGATGGTCTTGTATTTGCAATTTTGCATCAAAATCAAAGATGTTTTATACTCTGCTTTCTATTCTCTGCCCTGGTAAATATGAGAAGGCTAATCAAAATTCTGGGTTTAGCTCGGCCTTGGCAGAGTCGCCCTTGTAAATTGAGTCTCTCCGTCTTTTTTCTGTGTGGTCCTAAATAGACATATCAGATGTTTGGTTAGGATGGGCTTTCGTCTTGCTGTTTTACGTGGTAAGTAAAACACAGCGCAAGTACTGCAATATTGAAAACTCAAAATATAATTGAAATGATCTGGTATAGGCTGAGAGCAATTTCACAAAACGAAAACCAACATAATATTTGTATAGAAATTACACTTGACTCAAGCAGTGGAAGAGCCTACGATGTAGCTTGGAGGGCTTATTAAACCATCCGAATCTTGACTCTTCAATCTTGAAATTTCATGGGGGGTATCACCGTCTTATCACCTGCACTTCTGTAGGACATTGCCCGTTCATCTTCAATATGATGGGTTTCCAGTTAGGGAACAGTACACGTGGCGTTGTTGCATTATGCAAGTCTTCGTTCTTCAAGTAGGGCACAATGTGTTTTCTTATATCTTCATCTGAGATTGCTAAATGATTCCCTGGTAAAGTTACATACTTGACCTTTCCTGCTTCCTCCAATGCTTTTAAACCAATCCAATCTTCAACGTCAAGCTGTGTCTGCATTTTGATTTTAGAGAAACATCAAGTAAATTTGTCGCACGGTAACACAGACGATGAACCAAATCCGAGAGAAACACAATTCACCTGCGAGGCAGGTAGTACGTACACAACCGAATGAACCGTTCTGATAATACCCGAACCAAGAGGTTTCTTTAGGTATTAGAACCTTCTCGTTTTCGAACAAATTTATCATACAATTGGGATGTCAGTTTCATCTTACTGCATCTATAAAATATACTGCATATGCATACTATTTAATAAAGCTCACCTTGATAAGACCAAGTTTTCCAAACGTTTGAACCTTTCCTTGTAGATTGATCTTCTTTCATTTGGTATTTCGTTGTTAAGCTGTGGAAGACATTTAGATTTTTGGAGATATGCAGGGATATTCTGAAGAACAAAGGAAATGGAATTTTAGATGCTTAAAAGAATATTACTAGTCCTAACAACATGAAGATGGTAGCTGAAATGTGAAAAATAACAGTGACAAATATCAGACATTCGAATCAAAATACACAAATTAAAGGTTTAAGCTCACATTTGGGATTTTGAAATAACCAATGGCAGCCAAATTTTCCTGTACTTCAAATAAATTTATCATAAGCTGAATGTATGAGCATGTACCAGAATAGCGTTGATAAGATTTATGTTAAGAGAGATTATGCTCACCTGGATAAAATTTCTATAGATACAAATGTTGATAAGTTTTGCTGCTGCAGAGTACATCCAGCTAAACTGCAGGTGCAATAAATCAAGCAAGAATATCATCTGAAACTTAAGAGATTACCGGCACTGTTCATGCGTTAAATAAATCGCTAATCCATAAATCCTGAGTGTGAAGTAGGAAATATTCTGTAAGAATGAAGAGATCAAGATGGCTTACAAGGCAGAAAGGGGCTGAACCAGGAGCTAAAACTCGAGACCACTATAGTTAAACTTGGAAGGCGTTTGAGTCAGGATGACCCAGTTGGGAGCAAATCTCTCCCAATAAGTGTTGTTGGATATCTGGGCACTTCTAGTTAAGTTAGAACAACCCCTTAATTTATTCCAATGTTCTTTTACGAGCTAATCTAAAGACTTGTTGGTCTTAGTTAAAATACTAAGCTATGATAAAATGAGAAGATTTGCATAATTTAATTTGAGGTTTAGTTAACCTCCATTGGAGAGGAAACTTTAACAGTAGAGAAGTTTTTAGAGAGAAAGAGTTTAGAGAAAGAAGCTTAGATTGTATTATTTCTGAATGATTAAACTAATACAATGAGGCTAGCTATTTATACTACACTCTATATATGAGTCAATACAATAAGCAAACATAAAATGGGTATAATAACTAACTAATGACTAAGCGTGCCGACGTGTACCAGTTAGTTAGAATCGGTTATGAACTGATTTTATTAACAGCATTTGAGCATAGCTCAACATTCCCCCTCAAGCTAGAATCGTAAGCATTCCTAGCTTGGATTGAAGTGTATTAAAGCGAGCTGAAGGCCGTGCTTTAGTGAGAACATCAACAAGTTGATGTTTGGTAGGAAGATAAGAAAGTTGAAGAAGACCTTCCATGACTTTTTCTCGAGTGAAGTGACAATCTATATCTATATGCTTTGTCCTTTCATGAAAGACGGGATTTTTAGCAATATAGATAGAAGATTGATTGTCACAGTGAAATCTCTGAATAACTCTTTGACACGGTTGCTTGCTTCTTGGACTTCCAAGAGATGGGTGAGTTGCCAAGAAGCAAGAAATAACCGTAAATAGATCTTCTAGAATCAGTACAAGCTCCCCAATCTGAGTCAGAAAATGCTTGAAGTTTCAATTCAGCAGTAGCATTTCCAGCCACATATTTCAAGGTATGGTGTAAAGCATGTAAATGAGAAGTCCTTGGATCATGCATGAATTGACTCAAAGCCTGGACTGTGAATGATATACCTTGTCCTGCAGTTCCGACCATATATTTCAAGGTATGGTGTAAAGCATGTAAATGAGAAGTCCTTGGATCATGCATGAATTGACTCAAAGCTTGGATCGTGAATGATAGGGCAGGTCTAGTATTTGTGAGGAAGTTTAACTTCCCTACTAGGCATCTGTAGATAGCAGGATCATCTAGAGGTTCACCTTCATTGGCTGATTGTAACACCCGACCCATCCGGAGTCGAGTCTATCGTCACTAATGCGCATCTAGGGTCAACAACTGTCCTCAATAACCAACACAAGTTCTTCCGGTGCATTTTATCCTCACTCATGCGCACCCCGAGAAACTTCCCGAGAGGTCACCCATCCTCGGACTACTCCCAGCCAAGCACGCTTAACTGTGGAGTAACTAAGGAAATGAGCTCCCTAAAAGAAATATGCATCTTGTTGGAATGAGTAGCCTGCTAAATCCCTTTAAAGCAATCATGAGGGGTATTACATACACCCCCACTTGAGAACAGCAACGCCCTCGTTGTGCCTGAGGACTCCACATATTCGGCATACGGTCTGTGGGTCGCCCCAGCCTGGAAACTAATCACATATTCGACACGCAGCCGGTGATATAGCCCCAGAATCCTCCCCCGCTAGGCAACTAACCTTGGATTAATTATCCACACGATCAGCACGCGGTCGCAGGGTTGCTCTGATACCATTTGGTACACCTGACCCATCCGGAGTCGAGTCTATCGTCAACAATGCGCATCTACGGCCAACAACTGTCCTCAATAACCAACACAAGTTCTTCCGGCGCATTTTGTCCTCACTCATGTGCACCCCGAGAAACTTCCCAGGAGGTCACCCATCCCTGGACTACTCCCAGTCAAGCACGCTTAACTGTGGAGTAACTAAGGAAATGAGCTCCCTAAAAGAAATATGCATCTTGTTGGAATGAGTAGCCTGCTAAATCCCTTTAAAGCAATCATGAGGGGTATTACACTGGTAGCTTCAAGTTTAAAGGAAGAGGATCTCCGGAGTGACAATAGGGTGAGAGAGATCAAAATGAGCTGGAGCAGAGGAAAGAAGTTCTTTCGTAAACTTCTTTTGTGTCATTATAATACCATCTGAAGTTCTTGTAACTTCAATGCCTAAAAAATAATGAAGCAAACCCAAATCTTTAATGCTGAATGAAGTATGCAGATGATGCTTGAGAGATGTAATGCTTTCAAGGCCAATTAAGAGTATATCGTCAACATAAACTATTGCAAGAGTTATATGTTTGTCAGTCCTTTTGATGAAAAGTGAGTAGTCATTCTTTGACTGAGTCATGAAGCCTTGATCCTGAAGAGCAGTTAGTAACTTAGCAATACATTGTCTACTAGCCTAATAAGTCCATATAAAGACTCTCTAAGTCTGCAAACAGAACCAGGAGAGCAAGATAACCCCTCAGGAACCTTCATATACACCTCTTCATGTAAATCACCATGAAGGAAAGCGTTATTTTTATCAAGTTGATATATAGGCCAGCCTTTATTAGAAGCAATTGCTATGATGCATCTAATGGTAGACATTTTCACAACAGGTGAAAAAGTTTCGTCATAGTCCAGACTATACTGTTCTGTAAAGCCTTTTGCAACAAGTCTAGCCTTGCATCTTTCTAGGGATCCATCAGTTTTTAGTTTAGTTTTATAGACCCATTTACAGCCTATGGGTTTCTTTCCTGCTGGCAGAGTAACAATGTCCCAAGTATGTGTGTCTGCAAGAGCCTGTAATTCTTCATTCATAGCTACAACCCAAACAGGTGACTTGGCAGCTTCTGAATAATGTGTAGGTTCAATGAAAGAATCAACTTGAGCTATGAGAGAAAGGTGAGAGGAAGGTAATTCTGGTGAAAGGATGAGGTTACACCAGTGAGCAGATGATGAAGTTGTGGTGCTAAGATTACAAATATATGATTGGAGATAAGAAGGTTGTTTAGATGTTCTAGTGGGAGGAGGAGAGACAGAGACTGTAGGAGAAGAATGAGTGGAGAGATGAGAAGTAGAAGTGGGAATTTCAGGAGAACAAGAAGGGTTATTGTAGACACATAATCGTGTCTCCCCATTTAAGGATCCGACGATGAAACTTACCGTGGTCTTAATTGGTCCGACCCAAAGGCAGAGCAGTCTGAAAAGCCATCCAAAACCATTTCGAAAAGTGTTAAAGTCCCATTTTAAAGACCAATTAATTATTCATGATAATTAATTGTATTTGAACCCAATTCTTTGAAAAGCCCAATTAATTGATGATTAATTGATTTATTTTAATAAATAAATATTTTCAAAAGATATTTTTTATAAGTCAAAATCAGATTTTATCCCGTAAAATCAGATTTTCGGAGTTAAAAGATAAAAGAAAATCTTTAAAACACGTTTATATCAAAAAACTATAAAAAACAAGGCGGTGCACTGAGCTGAGCGCAGTTGACTGTACTGAGCGCACGTGTCCTGCCATGTGGACTTCCACGTAGGCTGCGCCAAGCGCACAGGCTGTGCTAAGCGCACCAGAACTGCCACGTAGACTTCTGTTTCATGTAGAGTCCTGCGTCAAGCGCAATTCTCTGCTTAAGACGCGAAATTTCTTTCTTATCTTTTCTAAAAGCGCATACCACGTGTACACTTTTTATTGGTCATGCCGCGTCATGCGCTTGCCGCATCAGCTACGCCAGACGCAGCCAGCGCGTGAGGCGCAGTGCCGTTTTCCCTATAAATAGGCCTGATTTCCGAACAGATTTAAAAGAACGGATTTTTTCACATTAATACACTTCGAACTCGACGAATACTTTACGAACCTCTCTACAAACTACAAAACTTCCCTACAAAACTCATACTTTCAAACACAAATACATTCAATCTACATACTTTCAGACATTCAGATTTTCAGGCTTCACGATTGCTCGTCCCGAAGGTTGTCAATCTCGTAGACCCAAGCCACGGTATAATCCTGAGGGTCCTTAAATAAATTATTTTATATTGAAGTTACTAACAGTAGTTTTCTTTCCTGATGTAGATCTTTAATGTAAAATCGCTATATTGTATATTCTAACCTCTTTTCTATACTTTATTTTATATTTCATATTATTACTATTCATGCCTTTGTATATTATATGTCTGTCTGATCATTCTATGCATATTATTATGATTGTCCTGCATGATTTTTATCACCCACATGTTATTATTGCTAAACAAGACCTAAAGAACTGTTTTAATTAATTCAGATAATTCGGACAACCTGCTAGGAACCTTGTAATTTGATTGCATAATAACATGTCACTAAAAATTAGTCTTTTATGTGTTTCCTGAACCAACTTAGACTAAATATTTTTAGGGTGTATTAAAACATTATTTGATTATTCTTTGGCATAAATTCTGCAATGAATCGATATTTAGTAGAGGCCAACTTTGGGCGAATGTGGTTCATTATGACAATATTTGTACTCTCACCCCCGAACTCAATCTTTGGTTCATTTTGACCATCTATGGAGTCAGGACGGGGAAATCTACATTGGATAATTTGTCCCTATGATTTTCCCATATCCAATTAGGTTCATGATTCTTCCTAAAAAGAATTGTTGGCGACTTCTTTCAAAATAATTTTCAATAAAACCTTAACAGTGGGGTAGTCAAATCTAATACGCGCTCACACCGCGTAGGCGAAATAAAAACATGCCTACAATTTGGCGACTCCACTGGGGAGGATTTTAAAAATTAATTTTTTTTAAATGAGTGGGTGAAACTTGAAAAATACGATTCACTATTATTTTTATGCCTTTGAATAATATACAGTTTTGCATATGCATGGCTACTGTTCAGCCACCATAAGGACAATCTACCTTGCCTCATTAGCAAATGTTCTATGTGTGAGGTCACCCTCGGGGGATTTGCGCTTTGTCCTTCCAAAAAGCTTCCTGAGCGATAGCGTTGGATCTTAGTCATAAGCAAATCTACCCAACCATGGCATTGTTCTCTTGTTCCTGACTTGAGACTGGAGTGCGTCTTACACGTGGCCACCTCTTTAAGCAGAGGTACGAAGCGTGAGATCAATCTCTTAGTCATGGACCCTTTTCAGACTGAACTTAAACCTGACCAATAGTTGAATGTAGAACTGGACTTTAGGTTGAGAGCTTTTGCATCCATGTTACCTGACATTTATGTGTGATTGCAATTTTTTGCCTGCTAATATGCTTTACGCCCGAAATTATTGCAAATCTCGTCTAAAACAAATCGTCACTTTCGTCCGAACCTTCGTCAATTTATCAATAAGCGTGCCGCGAGCATTGCGCCAGACGCATTGAGTTGCGCCTGGCGCAACGTCCTTGCGCCGAGATGCATAGACTTCGCGCCGCGCGCATCGATGCGTGGCACGCAGTCTATTCGTCCCATGCTTATTGGTCTTTTGACCTTTGTTCGAGTCTAAGATAACAAGTTTGCATCGTATCATATTCAAAAAATAATAATTTCAGTCTTTTCATGCAAGGTCAAGTCCGTCTAAAAAAAATGCATCTAAAGGGTCATTGTAGAGCTAGAGTTGTCATGCATGTCTACCTCTTCCCATTTCCTCCCTGCTGTTTAACAAATCTTTCCTATCATTCTTACCCTACCATATTCAATCAATTTAAAAAAAAAACTTACATCTTTTCAAAAATCCTACACCTTCTTCTATTCTACCTTTTTTTTTAAAAAACATTTACTAATCATCATCATACACGACATTTGCAAAAACATAATTTCAAAATTAATCCATCATCTTTTCCTAACAAAAGATAAAAAAAAAACAAGGGGTTCCTTTCAAAAACGAATTTCAAAAATTCTAAGCCCAATCCAAACACCTTCAATTCAATCCAATCCAATCAACCAAATCCAATTCATTTGCATTCATTCTAGGCCCATATGCATTAGAGTCCACTTTGCATTCATTTAGGCCCATGTGCATTTCAGTCCATACATTCACTAGCATTGAGTCGATCTTAGGCCCATATAAGTCTAGTTCATCTCAAAATCTAGGTCCATTTGCATCTTTATGTGAAGTCCGGTCTAAGTCTAATCCCTGTCAATTCCAATCTAAGTCTAATCCCTGTCAATTCCAATCTAAGTCTAAGTCTAGTCCAATCCAAATCTTAGTTTCATTTAGGTCCAATTCATATCCTAGGTCTAGTTTGCATCTCCATGGAGGCCCTAGTCAGTCTTCGGACTATAAAAATCCAGTCTTAGGACTATAAAAGTTCATCCTTTAAAGTCTAGCCTGCTTGCTCACCCGTAAGTTTAAGGTCTAGCATTCCTTAAGTCTATAGGCAATTGTTGTGTCTAGCCTGCTTGCTCACCCGTAAGTTCAAGGTCTAGCATTCCTTAAGTCCATAGGCAATTTTTGAGTCTAGCCTGCTTAGTTTAATGTAAGTTTCGAAGTCTAGTTGTCTAGCTTGCTTGCTCACCCGTAAGTTCAAAGTCTAGTTGCCTAGCCTGCTTGCCTTAAGTTAAGATAGTTTGGCCTTCCTAGTTGTCTAGCTTGCTTTCTCACCTGTAAGTTCAAAGTCTAGCATCCCATAAGTCCATAGGCAATTTTTGAGTCTAGCCTGCTTAGTCTAATGTAAGTTCCGAAGTCTAGTTGTCTAGCCTGCTTGCTCACCCGTAAGTTCAAAGTCTAGGTGCATAGCCTGCTTGCCTTAAGTTAAGAGTCTAGTCTCCCTTATTGTCAAACCTTTCATAAAGTCTTGCCTGCTTGCTCACCCGTAAGTTCAAAGTCTAGTCTCTCCTAAACTCAATCGTAGAGTCCAGTCTGCTTGCATAGTCCAGTCCAGTCCATGTCTGCATTTGCATATAGTTATGCCCATGTCTCTATCATGGTCAAGTCTATACTAATCCAAAACCTATAACCATTTCCATTTCCATTTCAAAATCATTTTCCATTTTCATTTTCTATTTTCATTTCCCAATTTCCATTTCCATTTCTCATCTCATTTTCTCATTTCGAAAAACATTATTTCTTAAAATTCACGAGGTCCATCCGATTTGTGTTCGGGGCAGTGTCGAGAGATTATAACTTGGGAACGTCCAACGAGAGAGGCAACGGGGTCGACCTACTCCTAGACTCGTCAAACGCATCCTCACATTTTCAGACGAATCTCTGACTCTTCTGAATCATCATCCGAAATGGGGGATACTAATGAACAGGTTATTGCCAATTTGCCATTATGGCCCAACTCACACTGATGAACTCTCGTCTTGAGGAACAAGACAAAGAGATCAAGGCATTAAGGGAGAAACTCACTAAGGAAGATGAGCAAGGCGACACTCCACCACCGATCAAAACCAACACAAAACTGAGGTTCGAAAAACTCGAGCAATTGATCCAGTCAATTCCTGCGCTCGAGGGTCAGGCTCATGGCCATGACATCATTAATCCTGAACTGAGGGATAAACTCCCTAAAAAGGTAACATTGGGGGAGACCTCCCAAAATTCAAGGGGGTCGAAGACCCGGATGATCACTTGAGAGCATTTTCCATCTCTATGGCTCTCAAAGGCATGAGCAAGCACCTGTTTGCTTATGTCTTTCCTTTAACCTTAGATGCACATCCATCCAAGTGGTTCAGATCACTGAATAAGGCCAAGCTGAATGACTGGGACTACATCAGAGAAGAGTTCCATAAACAATACATCTACAATACTCAGCTTCCCATTGGCCTTCGTGAGTTGGAGTTAACCAAACAAAACTCCAACGAAGGCTTCGTCACCTTCCTTAACAGACGAAGGGATAAAGCTGCACAAATGATTAACTGGCCATCTCAGGAGGATCAAGTCCGACTGGTGATCCGTAACCTGCAGCCGAAGTATGGGGATCATATCAAGTTCCAACCCATAGAGTCTTTCACGAAGCTCTATAAGGTAGGCCTGCTGTTTGAGGAGGAGATACAAGCCAACAAGAATAAGGCTTCCAACAACAACAACAACTCTTTCAAGAAGAGTAGCAATAGCCCTTCTAGCTCCAAAAGCAATAAGGTCAATGCCATAGCTACTGAAAGGAGAGGTTATCAAAAGCCTCAAAGAACATTCACACCATTAGGCATGCCCTTAGAAGAAGCATTCACTAGACTTCATGCAAAGAGAGCACTTCAGCCTATTGGCCCTACTCCAGATCCTGCTCTCGAAAATAGATCCAATAGGTGGGATCCAAATGCCTACTGCAAGTACCACCAAGGGAATGGACACCCAACATCTGCGTGTTGGACCTTAAAGAATCACCTGCAGGATATGGTTGAAGACGGTAGATTGCCAATTCCACCTGCAGCAAAAGTCAGCAATAGCATCAACCCCTTGGGCAGCACCTAAATAGCGTCGGGGCTTAGTCATTTAACGCTAGTTTTCTAGGTTGAGTCGGAGAGTCCCTCCCCTAACTCCTTCAGTTCCTTTCTTGTTGAGTCTATGGCGTTTAGGTTTTTATTTCTAATAAGCCTTGTTCTATTTATTTCTGATTAATAAAAGAATTTCATTTTCAATTTTATTGGCCTTCCATCATTTTATTTATGCTTCTAATTCAATGATGAAACTTGAATCACCTAATGAACTTGACTAATAAAAAAAATCTAATAAAAAAAAAAGAATAAAAAAAGAGGACATACTTTGGATCAAGAGTTATTCTCTCTTCCTCCATCACCTTCCATAAGCCATCATCCTTAAACCATCATCTCCATAAACCAAAGAAAAACAAAATCCCTTCAACATCAAAGATCCACAGATATCCTTCAAACCTTCAACTACCCTAAACCAAACTTGTGTGCAAGCCTCACACAAAAAAAAAAAAAATCAATGGCAGGCAAAATAAAATAGTGAAAAAATTAAAAGTGCAAAAAAAAAAAAAAAAAGCAAAAACGCACAGGACAAATAGAAAAGATTCAAAAAGAAAGAGCCAAAGGCAAATAAAAGTCAAGTTAGGGGGCTTGCACACAAGTTCTACCCCTCATTCAAATCCCTTCGATTCATCAAACCTTTAATCCATATAATCCAAATTCATAATCCTTTCATCAAATCCTAACTCCTTCTCCAAGGTATGTCCAAGCCCGCTAGGTTGAAAACCCGAAAGGGCGGCCTAGGCAAAAGTTAGGGCACAAAAAAAACAATAATAAAAAAGAAATCAAATCTGGAACTACGAATGGTCTGATTCTGTAAGGATACGTAGGAATCCTCATCTCGAGGTCCGACCGCTTCAATAAAATTAAAATTAGTCATGGCCTAATGATTTGACTTTCTAGAATTTAGGAGCATAATCTCTTTGTGGATCCCGACATGGACTCGAGTTTGCACCTAGCCTCGTTAAAGCCTTTTCCCACCTACATTTATTTAAGTCACAAATTCAATCTTTTTATTTTTCAATCCAAGCTCTCCTTGTCCCTGAAGGACTCTCCGACAATTCCATGGTTTCTGGCGATATTTGACTTTGCCTATATCAACTTCCCAAAGAAGAATCCCCAGTGCAATCCCCAGTGAAAACTTTCAATGTTCAAGACATAGCAATTACATTTCAATATCAGATCAACTACATTTCAACATCAGATCAAATACAATTTCAATCAAGGCTCATAATGCCAAATTCAAGGCAAGCTCACCCAAAGTGGGGGCTTCCTATGTGTGGTGGTTCCTCCAATTCAAATCAAACTCCCGAAAAGTTGTAATCCGCGGACCTCGTTTACGAACCCCAATCATTTACTAAAAACGATTTTCGAAAATCATTCAATGCATTTCTAATCAGTCTATCATTCTACACATCTTCTAGCCTTGCAAAATCCTGACCTTGCATTGCATTTAATACATTCTAGTCTTGCATAACCCTGACCTTACATGACGTGTCACCCTTTAGCTTTGCATAACCATAATCCTTGCATTGCGTCTTATGCATCCTTAGAGAGTCTAAGTTTGCATTATTACATCACTATGTGCTTATGTGAGTTGTTTGCACCTATCTGCTAACATCTTTCCCTGCAGGTAATCAGATTGCTTGTAGTTATTGTCCTGCATACTAACTTTGTTTTGCAGAGACCGGTGGTTATAGATCGGTTCTAAACTGCAGAGTGTTTAGAATCGTTCTCCGTCCCGACACCGTATACTTTGACTATCGGTTTCCTGAACCTCAATCAAAGTGGGGGCCTCTATAGACACATAATCGTGTCTCCCCAATTAAGGATCCGATGATGAAACATAATGTGGTCTTAATCGGTCCGACCCAAAGGCAGAGCAGTCTGAAAAGCCATCCAAAACCATTTTGAAAAGTGTTAAAGTCCTATTTTAAAGCCCAATTAATTATTCATGATAATTAATTATATTTGAGCCCAATTCTTTGAAAAGCCCAATTAATTAATAATTAATTGATTTATTTTAATAAATAAATATTTTCAAAAGATATTTTTTATAAGTCAAAATGAGATTTTATCCCGTAAAATCAGATTTTCGGAGTTAAAAGATAAAAGAAAATCTTTAAAACGCGTTTATATCAAAAAACTATAAAAAACAAGGCGGTGCGCTGAGCTGAGCGCAGTTGACTGTACTGAGTGCACGTGTCCTGCCATGTGGACTTCCACGTAGGCTGCGCCAAGCGCACAGGCTGTGCTAAGCGCACCAGAACTGCCACGTAGACTTCTGTTTCATGTAGAGTCCTGCGTCAAGCGCAATTCTCTGCTTAAGACGCGAAATTTCTTTCTTATCTTTTCTAAAAGCGCATACCACGTGTACACTTTTTATTAGCCATGCCGCGTCATGCGCTTGCCGCATCAGCTGCGCCAGACGCAGCCAGCGCGTGAGGCGCAGTGCCATTTTCCCTATAAATAGGCCCGATTTCCGAACAGATTTAAAAGAACGGATTTTTTCACATTAATACACTTCGAACTCGACGAATACTTTACGAACCTCTCTACAAACTACAAAACTTCCCTACAAAACTCATACTTTCAAACACAAATACATTCAATCTACATACTTTCAGACATTCAGATTTTCAGGCTTCACGATTGCTCGTCCCGAAGGTTGTCAATCTCGTAGACCCAAGCCACGGTATAATCCTGAGGGTCCTTAAATAAATTATTTTATATTGAAGTTACTAACAGTAGTTTTCTTTCCTGATGTAGATCTTTAATGTAAAATCGCTATATTGTATATTCTAACCTCTTTTCTATACTTTATTTTATATTTCATATTATTACTATTCATGCCTTTGTATATTATATGTCTGTCTGATCATTCTATGCATATTATTATGATTGTCCTGCATGATTTTTATCACCCACATGTTATTATTGCTAAACAAGACCTAAAGAACTGTTCTAATTAATTCAGATAATTCGGACAACCTGCTAGGAACCTTGTAATTTGATTGCATAATAACATGTCACTAAAAATTAGTCTTTTATGTGTTTCCTGAACCAACTTAGACTAAATATTTTTAGGGTGTATTAAAACATTATTTGATTATTCTTTGGCATAAATTCTGCAATGAATCGATATTTAGTAGAGGCCAACTTTGGGCGAATGTGGTTCATTATGACAATATTTGTACTCTCACCCCCGAACTCAATCTTTGGTTCATTTTGACCATCTATGGAGTCAGGACGGGGAAATCTACATTGGATAATTTGTCCCTATGATTTTCCCATATCCAATTAGGTTTATGATTCTTCCTAAAAAGAATTGTTGGCGACTTCTTTCAAAATAATTTTCAATAAAACCTTAACAGTGGGGTAGTCAAATCTAATACGCGCTCACACCGCGTAGGCGAAATAAAAACATGCCTACAGTTATTAGGTGAGTGTGTAATAGAAGCAGGAGAAGGAGTAGTATGAGTATGAGGTGAGTCATTTGTAGAAGAAGATGAAGAAGGTGAAGAAGGAGATGTGAACTGGAATACATCAGGAATATATGTAATGGGAGAAATAAGTGTATTTAGAAGGTAGAAAAATGTGAAAAGATTTTGTGGTGTTGACAGAGGTAGGAGATGGATTGTAATGAAAAAGGAAATGTCTTTCATGGAATATGACATCTCTTGAAATATGTATGGAATGGGTTTGTAAATTCAAAACTTTATAACCCTTTTGGCTAGAAGAGTAGCCTATAAACACATGAGGCTCAGCTCTAGGGTGAAATTTACTTCTGCCTTGTTTGAGAGTAGAAACAAAACACTCTAAGGTGATCGAGAGATGTTCATCTCTTTATTGTGCAGTTTAGTGTTGGGAGAAATTTGGTTGAGACAAGCCAAAGGCATTATGTTAATGAGATAGGCTGCAGTGAGGATGCACTCTCCCCAATATGAAACAGGTAGATTGGATTGAAAGAATAATGCTCTTGCTGTTTCTAGTAAATGTTTGTGTTTTCTCTCCACAACTCCATTTTGTTGTGGAGTGTCAACACAACTACTTTGATGATGTATACCCTTTTGAGCAAAAAATCTTTTAAGTTCCCCTTCACACAACTCTTTGGCATTATCCGTTCTAATGCACTGAATGGAACACTTTAATTGATTGTGAACAAAAGAGAGAAAATTCTGAAGAATGGAAACAGCCTCAGACTTGTATTTCACAATATGAATCCATGTACATCTAGTAATAAAATCATCCACAATAGTCATAAAAAGACTACATTTATTGTAAGTAAGAATTCTGTAGGGCCCCAAAATGTCGACATGTATCATTTGAAATGGATCAGTAGATGATATAGAACTAGATGAAAATGGAAGCCTGTGTTGTCTAGCAGATGGACATACTTGGCAAATGAACTGTATAGCAGCTTGAAATGGTAAAGTTGGCACAAGTTGTTTGAGTTGTTGAAATGGCATGTGACCAAGTCTGAGATGTAGAAGCTTCACTTTTTCAAGAACAGATTTAGAGAGTGTAGACAACCCATGTGCAGTAGTAGTAGAAGCTATGGTGTCTTTATTATGTGTTTCAACAGCAGCAGCATTAAAAGAGTATGAAGTAGCAGCAGCAGTACAATAGAGACCATATTTGAGCTTACCAAGAGGCATTCTCATTGAATAGTCCTGAAGAAAACAAGCATTTGCTGTAAATATGACCTCACAAGCAAGATCTTTGCATAGTTTAGATATTGGAATAAGATTGAACTTACATCTAGGGACATATAATACTTCATGTAGCAGAACAACATTAACAATTGCATTAACAATGTGAGTAACTTGCAGTTTATTCCCATCAGGAATTGTAATGCTATGTTCTCCAGATAAAACAACCTTATAATTGTCAAATAAAGACATATCATAACTCATGTGATCAGGCTCCACTGTCAAGAACCCAATCAGTTTGAAAGGAAGAAAATAAACAAGTTTTACCTGCTAGAAAAGCGGAACCATGAATTACTTCTTCAGGCGATTCTTCATTTGCATCTGATGTAGCAGGATTGTAATTATGATGCATCTATCAAGGATTTGGTTGTATTAATCAAGAGTAAAAGATGTTGTCACCATCTCAGAACTAAAACTAGCTTGAGAAGAGTTTTCATGCTCAATATCAGGCATGTTTGTGCTGCTACTAGCACCTTGTGGAACATGAGCATATTTCTTTGGGTGATGCATGAAATCTTGAGGATAGCCAATTAGCCATCGAGTTTAAAGCACCTTTCAGTGGAGTGACCTGTGATTTTGCAGTGATCACAGTAATATGGGAAATTTTTCTTGTTGTTGTTGGAAAACAGTTTTCCTTTGTTCTTATTATCATAGGGCTGATAATAGGATTGCTTGTTAGGCTGCTGATAAGCATAACTGGGAGATTTACCTCTGTGATTTTCATAATATTGCCTTCTGTCAGCAATGAAAGCATAATTTTCAGTAGAACTTTGCAAATCATGAGCAATAGTTCTATTCCTTTCTTCCTGCACAAGAAGCCTATAGGCATGATTAACAGCAACTAATAGCTGCATCATTAGAATGTTAGCCCTGACCATAGCATAATGCTCATTTATCTTCATTAAGAATTGAATGAGTCTTTGATTCTCTCTTGCTGTCAACAACTTCTTGTTAAGATTGCAACTACAACCATTGCAAGTGCATGTAGGAATTGGATTTACAATATCCAATTCATCCCATAACATCTTCATCTTGGTGAAATATTCAACAATATTTTCACTTCCTTGTGAAATATCAGATAGTTATTGTTCAAGGGAGAACAATTGTGGTCCAGAAGATTGACCATATCTCTCTTCAAGATTGCTCCAAATTTCTCTAGCTGTGGCAAAATAAAGAACACTCCTAGCAATAGTAGGTTCCAATGCACTCAATAACTGACTAATCACAAGATCATTACATCTTTTCCATGCTGGATAAGTAGGAGCAGTAATAACATGCATTTCTAAAGTTCCATCAACAAAACTAAGCTTATGACATAATGAAGATGAAGATCAGAATAGAAAATTATGAATCTGATCAATTTAGATTGCAATTTCAAAATTGATTTCACAAGAATTCACTAGATCTTAAGAGATTTAGAACATAAGCTCGGGATTTCAGTATTTTCAGAAAATTTTGAGAGATTTCAAAAAAAATTTGAAAGAAATGACAGAACTTACAGACAGCTTTGAATCACTTAGAGAATGAAATTGATCTTCAATTACTGGCTTCGCGGATTACGCAGCTCTGATACCATGATAAAATGAGAAGATTTGCAAAATTTAGTTTGAGGTTTAGTAGAGAAGTTTTTAGAGAGAAAGAGTTTAGAGAAAGAAGCTTAGATTGTATTATTTCTGAATGATTAAACTAATACAATGAGGCTAGCTATTTATACTACACTCTATATATGAGTCAATACAATAAGCAAACATAAAATGGGTATAACAACTAACTAATAACTAACTGTGCTCACATGTGCAGTTAGTTAATTAGAATCAGTTATGAACTGATTTTATTAACAGCATTTGAGCATAGCTCAACAAGCTATAGCTCAGCAAGCTATAACAACTTGTGAGATAAGAAATACAAATTGGCAATCGAACATCAGGTGTTAATCTATACAAATATATTAAAAGGCATTCCTATCAAAGGAGCGATGCCACGTAGCACTCTTCTCAAGCTTCTAATACATATGTTTATGATCTCATTAAAAATATTAACAATGTATAACTACTAGGAATCGAACACGTGACATTTGAAATGAAATGAGAGAGTTTAACCACCAATCCAATACAATTTCAATGTTTAATAGTTTAAAGTAAAACATAATAAAGTCTTATAATTATATATAGCTATAAAGATATAGACAAATTTTTTGATATCTAACAATCTTATTAACGTAAGAACATTCTCTTACCCTAATTCCATTGACATTGTTATTTTTATCCCCAATTTCTTGGAAGTCGTCTTTTTATATAAAACAACTTATCATGTCATGACGTTTATTTTCCAATTTCGCTTTAAAAAGAAAAGTACGAAAAACTAATGAAATCAATTATGAAACTTATGAATAATAATAATATATTTGATAAATGTAACTGCTCGGGGTATCAGCCCGGCCAAAAATACTAGTTTTCACTACAAAATCGTGCTAATTAAAGGATTTAAGAGGCGTACATGCAATATCCTTCACTAGCTGACCAATGGCTTAACTGTTTAGTGAGCTGAGAAACTTTCTTGTCGGTACAAGTTTGTCCGATGCCTGTATGAAAACAAAAACCAGCATGAAACACGTGATGACAATATAAAATGAACTATATTGAATCTAGTCAAAATTGCCAAAAGAAAATTATAGGCTCTACTCAATGAAACAACTTAAAAGTAGAGTACGAAAAATTGACCCGATCTGCTAACCCAACTCGAACCTAACCCGAAAATAGCGGGTTACGGTTGAGATTTTCAACCCATTCAAGTCGATGGCCGGATTGACACGACTTACCCGTTTAATTAAATGTGTTAGGTTAAAAGTTGACCTTTTCAACCTGAAATTAACTTATTTTGACCCGTTTAACTCGTTGCCATAAAAATTTCCTAAAAATTGTGTTGAAAATAGCGAAAATTTAAGAAATACTAATTGTAGAAGACATTTACTAAAACGAAACTCTAAGCATGCATACTTTTAGGTAAATTTATTGTTGAAAAATAATTAGTTTTAATTAGATACTATATATAGGTTAAACGGGTTAAATAGATATGCTGTTTAATAAACGATTCGGGTTATGGTTGAGTTTTTCAACCCATTTAATAAATGGGCTAGTTTTGGGCTGAGACATGTTCAACTCGTTTATAGTAAAATCGAACGCGAACCCGACCCAACCTAATCTATTAACCATACCTACTAAAAGAAAGAAGACTGCTCAATATACTGCTCTTTTCTCAAAGTCAAATGTAAGACAATTTATATGTGCAAAATTTCCAACAAAATCGTAAGAAATTCAGTAGTAAAAAAGAACTAGACAAATTGAAATAAGTACCTTTATATTTTAGCAAGATTATAATGAGGGATCTATATGATTTATTCATCTATTTAGTTGGAATGTTTGTAACCATCCTATTGACCTTAATGAATTATAGAATAGATCCCATTCATGTTCACTAATCTATACAACATTTTTCTTATGAATTATAACTGATTTTACTAATATGCATCGTCCAAACTTATAACGTAAACGAATATCCATACGGGGTATGCAACTATAATAACCGAATTCATGGCAATAATGAACTAATGAAGCAGAAATCATTGGAGAGCAAGAGTATACCATGAATGACAATGAAAGGAAGCGAGGTTGAACTGGGGATGTAATAAGTGACCAAAGTTAGGATGAAGATGAGAGACAGCACAAGAGATTTCATGGTTGTTTTTTTTTGGCTAATAATGCTCCACTGTTTGCACTTTGCACTATGTAGTATGTGAGAGAAAATTATGGTAACGAAGTTGCATTTTAAAGTATCATCCCTTAAAAAATCTCAGTAGTCCAAATAAATGACGCCAACAGGCAACACATGGAGTGTGTCATAAGTCATAACTCGTGACTCCTGAATCCAAACTTCTGACTTCAGTGTTGGAATTATACATAACAGAATAAATACAACTTTTTTTTGTTTAGAAGAGAAACATAAGCTGCTCAGACACTTATCCAAACCAACCTAATTAATTACCCTGTTTTCTACGATCTGGAAATGTCATGGAGGTATTACCGTCTTATCACCTGCACGTCTATAGGACATTGCCTTTTCATCCTCAATAAGATTGGTTTCAAGTTAGGCACTAGTACACGTGGTGTTATTGCGTTATGCCATGTCAAGTCTTTGTTCTTCAAGTAGGGCACAATGTATTTTTTAAGACCATCATCCGAGATTGCTAAATGATCTCCAGGTAAAGTTACATACGTGACCTTCCCTGCTTCCTCCAGTGCTTTCAAACCAATCCAATCTTCAACGAAAAGCTTCGTCTGCGTTTCAGAATCACAAAGTAAACTTGATGCATGGTAAATTGGTAATAGACTAACAGTCAAAGAACCAAACTCCAAAGAATAATTTACCTCTCGGGCAGGTAGCACACAACAGAAGGAATAGTCCTGGAAATACCCAAACCATGAGGTTTCTTTTGGTATTAAAACGTTTTCGTTGTCGAACTGTTTTATCAGGCAAATGGGTGTTAGTTTTATCTTACTGTATCGTATAATATACTGTATTTGCAAACTCTTTAAAAATAATTTTTTCTTAAAGCTCGCTCACCTTAATAAGCACCAAGTTCTCTAAACTTTTGAATCTTTCTTTGTAGATCGAGTTTCTTTCATTTGGTATTTCGTTGTTAAGCTTTGGAAGAAATTTAGAATTTTCGAGATATGAAGGAATATTCTGAAGTATAGAACATGAAGATTAAAGATGGTTGCTGAAATGTGAATAAAAACTGCAATAGACATCAGACATCTTAACCAAACGATGTAAGTAGAAATATTGCTTACATTTGGAATTTTGAAATAACCACTGACAGCCAAATTTTTCTGCATTTCAAAGGAACAACAGAGATTTATTGAAAAGGAGGAAAAAAAGTTAAATTTGTCAGAAGCTAATTGTAAAAAAGATAGCAGATCATATAACATTAATAAGAAATAAACACCTATAATACATATGTCAAGTGAGATTCTTGCCTGGATAAATCTTCTGTAGATACCAAAACTGATAAGTTTTGCTGCTGCAAAGTTCACCCCTCTAAACTGCAGATGAAACAAGCAGGGGAAGAATGTCATCTGAAACTGCTGTTTACGCGCTGATGATAGAAAATTTATTCAAATGCAATTTCCATGCATCAAATAAACTGCTAATCCATAAACTCCAAATGTAGGATTGAAGAGATTAGGATGCTTACAAGGCTGAAAGGGGGTGAACCTATTCCAGCATGCGGCCCTGCTAATGAAATGAAGTTCTTTGCCTGTTTGGTGCCATCAAAATTATCATTGTTACAAGACCATTACCCAAGAGGGAAAAAGTAGAAAAGAACACTGTCCAAAGTGTATATATCGAATTCTTCTTACTTTTGGTGCTCCATCACAGAACTCAATTATGCTTCTTGCGATTAAATTCCCCTGCAACAAGCTTAAGCTTAAGTGACAGACTGCAATAGTTTCTTACCCAAACGAGAAAAATGATTAAGCAATTAATACCTGAGAGAGACCGATAATGTTATAACCTTGATTAAGCTCCTTCATTTGCTTCACCTGTATGTCATTTTAATAGCACATAATTATCAAACACTATTAAATCAAGCAATTATGATTTCTGTAACTCATAGTTAAAAGTCATAAGCTGTGTGACTGTAATGTCACCTTGCTGCAGGCAATCGCCGCCTGATCCTTCAGGGGTAAAAGCCAGGAGTTCAGTTTTCCATGGTTAGTTTCTCTGAAAATTCGCAAGAAAAAAACAATGAGAAACTAGAAAGTATGAAACTTAGGCTTAATTACTGCAAAAATGGAACATAATGAGTTTATATAATCTACAAAAGTAGGATAATTAAAGGAATTAACAGACATACATGCAATATCCGTCAGTAGCTGACCAATGGCTTAATTGCTTAATGAGCTCAGAAACTTTCTTAACACTACAATCTTGTCCACTGCCTGAAGACAATATAAATAAATAAAATTTAGTGAAACACATTATGACAATATAAACTATAGGCAGAGTCAATGAAATAGCTTGAAAGACTACCTAAAATACTCTCCTCTTAGTAAATGTGGAACCCCCATATGCAGAACATGAAGTTCAACAAAATCACATGACATTTACAACCTATTTGGTAGGCGGAAATAAATGGAGGTAATGGCATTTGATTCATGCAAGGAAAATTCCCTATATGTTACCATAGTGAGAATCTACTTTTTTTCGAACTTTGGTAGGATTTTTTCCCTATCGAGAGCAAAAAAGACACTATTAAGACACTAGAAAGAACCCCCTCTTACTGCCGGATGGATACGAACGCAATCAACGCATACAAAATAGATCCTAAGATTCCATCTCCAAACATGTGATTTTCTTCACGCTTTTATTCCTTACAGTTTCTAAAGTGTAATAGACGGTAATGCAAGTTGATGACGAAAAACACATATTTGGTGATGGATTTCTGTTATGGACATGAGTTTTTCCTTGCAAAACTACACCAAATCGCTGACCCATAATCGCCTACCAAATGGGTCGTCAGTATAAAAAAGAACTAGACAAATTGATATAAGTACTCCTACCGTTTTACAAGATTAGATATATATCATGAAGAATCTATATAATTGACTGATCTGTGTCGTATCCTAAATTTAAAATCATAAATTTTATTTTAGAAAATCTTAACAAATAGAATAGTTACAATCATGTTCCTCCAACTTGGATCCTACTCTCATCATCTAGTTTCACCTGGACTAAACCCATCATTACTAACTAAGCCTAAATTTCCTATCTAAACTGATTTTTACTAATATAATTTTGTGTTTTTAGTCATATGTTTGCTTTTTAAAAAGGTGTGTCGTAAGAGTGAGGGGTAACTCAGTTGGTTAAAGCTTCTCTCCCGGTTCCAAGAGATCCTTGGATCAATTCTCATCTTACCCTTATGACCTGTCGTAATTCGCATGCATCGTCCAAACTTACTGCCTCTCGTATTTATTAGTTGCAACCAAATTATTTACGTTATTTTAGAAGCATGATATAATTTAATACTCATATGGATATGAGTATAAGTTGCAACTTACTTCGTTACACATAAGTTGCAAGTTATCTGGCACGCAGTTTTAGATAAGATAAATAGCCAAATTAATTAAAATACCTTGCAACTTTTATGTAACGGAGTAAGTATATGAGTATCCATATGAGCAAAATTATAAAAACCAAATTAATGGCAATTAGTAATAAATGAAGCAGAAGTCATTAGAGAGCAAGAGGATACCATGGATGACAATGAAAGGAAGAGAGGCTGAACTGGGGAAGTGAGGAGTGATCAAAGTGAGGATGAAGATGAAAGACACAAAAACAGATTTCATTTTTTTTTACTATCAGAAAGATACTTCAGGTTTTTTTTTTGAAAGGAGAAAGATACTTCAGGTTAAAGGTAAAGAAGTTGCACACTAAATTTTCGTCTCTTTTAAACATTTGACTAGTCGAAGAAATGACGCCAACAGGTGACACATGGCGTTTGTTGTAACTCGTGAGTCTAAACTTTTTGAGTGGCGTGTTGAAATATTACACAACATGATAAAATACAATGTACAGCCAACTTCTTTTAGAAGATAAACACAGGCTTCTCACTAATATAAATACAATTTATTCATCTTATGGATGATAGAGGGAAAAAACACATAATCGGCCTTCAAAGTTGTGACTATGATTTTTTTTATCAGCAAGAGAAGTAAGTGCCTAAATACAAACCTTAACATTATATCAAGTATTATGAGAACTAGAAAACGACAAAAAGACTTGTAGAGTTGTATTATGCATAATTAGGGCCGAGCCTGATATTTTGTGGGCCTAGGGAGACATAACTTTTAGGGGCCCTTTTTCCCATAATATTATAATTATAGTTTTAGACTTTTGAGTAGCATATAGTGCATGCTTTTGTAAGAAAAAAGAACATAACTTGACCAATCGGTTTCTGATTTTCATTATCTTTAAAAGAAAAAAAATCAACAAAGGCATAAAAGAGTAAAAAAACCTTTTTATAATGAATGAAAATCCATTTTGCGATTTAAGTTTAGAATATAGTTTTTATAATGAACACTTAATTGCCAATTCATCACCCACTAGAGTCTGGGGGACGGTTTTATTATAGCCAAGACCAAATAAACCAAAGGACAAAAGCACAACAACAGCTAGTAGAATTACTTGTTGGCAATTGACACTGCAGAATTCATATACAACTATAACCAAGGTAGTGATAAGCATACAGTTTGCTACCAAGAAATTCGGCTACTACTGTGTTAGATTATAGTACGATGGTTTTACAAAATAAAAACTTGGCTTGATACCAGTTGAAAACAACAATCTACAAATTAATTTCTAACCTAAAATTTTTTCATCATATGTATAATTTTTAGTAGTTACACCCAGAATATTGCAGTCTGATTCTAAACAAATTGAGTCATACTATTGCAGTCTGATTCAAGGACCCCGGTGTATGATATAATAACCACATTAACTCACTGATCCTCAAAAACCCCAGCCAGCTTCCTGAAGAAACTAGTGCTTGAAAGTGGCCGAATCATACATGGATGAACCCTTCATAATTGATTCTCGCGATTTTGTGATTTTTGTCCTTGTAACAAATGCTTGTGCATCCTTGATCTTATAATGGTACAACTTCTCTTCTTGACTTTTCAAGTAGGGTACCATGTGTTTTTTCATATCTTCGTGGGAGATTCCGAGATGATTCCCGGCAACACTAACAAACTTTACTCTTCCAGCAACATCAAGGGTTTTTAAACCAATCCAATCTTCAGTGTAAAGCTTCGTCTGCAAAAAGAATGCAAGACTATAAACCTACATACTGGGCGGGGTGAGGATAATGAAGAATGCATGCATACAACCAGGGAATCGAGTTGAACACTTAAATGGCAGTTCATCACCCATGGAGGATGGTTTTATGATAGTCAACACAGAGACTAAGAACAGAAAGATTGAGACCAGGTGGAAACTGCAGACCTGGAGAATTTTTATTGGACCTCATATGAGTTCAAGACTAACAGACCATAAAGGTACGATAATGAGTTCAGGAATAAGGGTGCATTCTCTTCCCTTAAAACTACCTAAATTGAACTTATTGGACTGATTAGGCTTGATCAGCCCTGATTTCATCTAATATTTACACTTGATTGGACCTCATCAACCCTGACACTTTTATTTTGAGGTGAAGAGAACTTTGAACGCACTAATTGGGAATGTAACTAAAACTCTTCAGTTTACCTCAAGTATTCATGCCGGATCCTCGACAAACACTCCTAGTCCAAGATTTAGGAAGAAATTTCAATAAGTACTCGAGTCTAACACTTAGATTGTTAGACATACACAAGTGCATGCAACTTTTTACCAAAAAAATTATGCATGTGTAAGATTGTTACTGGCAGCATCCAGCTGTCGTTATCGTGGCAAGCTCCAACATCCCGAGATTCAACCTTTCTACAGCACGAGGATCTGTGCCTTCTGGTTGCCAGATTCAACCCCTCCTCAATTGCTATCTTGTCAAAAATGGTTTATGGCTGGCAAGCACTTCTAAATATCCTCCAGCACAAGAAGGAAGCTTGTTAAACTCCCCCCCCCCCGCACCCCCCCCCAAAAAAAATGTTTTTAACTGTATAAATTTATAATGCCCAAGTAGTATCATTAGAATCATTTGTGAAATCCTTTCACATAGTTGTAATTTAAAAAAAAAAAATTTGTCGAAACTCCAATATGCCTATCTATATTGGATAGAGCAAAAAATAAAGAAAAACAGACTGGCAATCCGCAAGCATAACACTGTCAATGGAGACAAATAGTCAAAGATCCAATATATGAGGGCATGAGGCAACTCTGGAGACTTTAGACGCTTCAATATATATTTTTGTTACATGACTAATTGAGTCAAAAAGTATACATACCTCTTGGGGAGTTAGCAAAGGACTAAAAGCGCCATCTGGATAGTATCCAAACCATGAGGTTTCTTTAGGTACCAGAACTGTGTCATGCTCAAACTGTAATAATAAAGAATGTAATCAAGTGCTGAACATACAAACACTCAATACCAGAAACAGCAAATTATAAGATTACCATAATGAGGACCAAAGTTTCTAAGCTACTGAAACGCTCCTTGTAAGTTGAGTTTCTCTCCTCAGGTATCTCATTGTTAAGCTTCGGAAGAAATCTACATTTCTCTAAGTAGCCATCCATATTCTGGGAAAAGATAGATGATGTCAGTTGATGCATTCAATAGATTGCAGAAAATGGGCTAACTAGAATTTTGTACACAAAAACCATGCTCTATGTCACTTCAGTAGATCAAGTTCTGAAACCTAGTTTTTTCCATGATAGAGCAATATGAAATCCCATTGCATATTACGCATGCTAAATTATCAAAGAAGTAAGGTAAGGGTGTGTCCCCTTCACCTGAATTTTTCTGAACTTATTGAAGCTTATTTTATAACTTATTAGAAAAAACTGGAACTTATTGAAACTCATCCGAGCTTACTTTTCCTGAAACTGATATTTATAGGGTGAAGCGAACGCTCCCTTAATGTGAAAGGTAAGGCATTAAATGCAACAGGCAGAAAAACTATACTCACACTTGGGATTTTAAGGTAACCACTAGGAGCCAAATGAGCCTGCAAATCCACAATATTTCCCATTTAAGAAAAAGGAAGCCCAAGCCATATAGAACTTTGGAAAGACACACGTTTATGCAACTTAATAACAGTTGTCACCTGAATGTAGTCTGTGTAAATCTCAGACTTGATAAGTGCATCTGCAAGAACGCAGAAAATACCAGTCTGCAAACAAAGATCTTCATATTAGCCAGAGCCTAACATTAAACAAGTTTAATTTAATTAATAAGATAAACAAGCAAGCAGTCTCAACCAATGGAATCTAATTTCAAGACACGAAGTCATCATAACAAAGAAGAAAAGAGGGAGGAAGGACAAATGCACTTACACCGCAAAGAGGAATTGATGCAATGCCAGCATGAGGTCCCCCTAGTGAAATAAAGTTCTTAACCTGTTTTAAGCATTAAACCCGACTGTTAGGTGCCAAACTGCCAATATCAGTGACAGAACCACAAGGAATATATAGTTGAAAATTATGCAACCGATTTATAACAAACTTTTGGTGCAAGCTGCACAAGTAAAATCAAATTGGAATATCTGAGTTTAATACTTCTAATTCTTTTTCTTACCGGTGGCCCTCCTTCACAAAACTCCACAACACCCCTCCCAATCAAGTTGCCCTACAATACAAAAGAATAGACGTTACAAAGAGAAAAATCTGAATAGACGTTAAACACTGTTACATCTAGAAAATATCAGAAATAGAACGGATTTACAATGTCTTCCCTGTGAGCTCACGGTATCAGGGAACAATAAGAACAGAACACATCAAGAGTATTTGACGATACCTGGGACAAACCTACTATATTGTAGCCATCACTAAGTTTATTCATTTGCTTCACCTATAGACGAATACCAAACAAGTTAGATTGCCAGTCAAATTGCAACACACGAGTTGCAGGTCACTGCCGACAGCTTTCTCACCTTGTCACATACAACTTGCGCCTGCAAGGCACAAATAGATTTCAATTAGAATGTGCTCTAGCACAAGAAAAACACTTAAAGTTCTAGCTTTTTGCACAATGATTAAGAGTTCACTTATATGGGTTAGGTTCTCTTTCTTACAGCACTGGTCTTAATTAAATACTCTATCAGTACCAATTTACTTGCTAAATTAGCTTTTGGCACGAGTCTTACAGGGATCCAAAAGGTAGAGATATTAAGTGGATGGGAGGGTGTGGGACCAATTTCAGAGAAAAAGTAAGAGAGAAAACTTGCCAAAAGAATTATGTAACACATAAGTTGGACATCCATAAAAGGAATATGAAGCAAGTAGCTTGGAACGGAGGGAGTACAATTACTTTTTCCGGTCCCTGCTTTTACTTGCTTTTCATTGGATAAGAAAATGAAATAGTTATGATCTTTCATCGAGACACTATTAAAAGGAAGAGCCAAACTTTCACTTTTAAATTAGACACACAATAATATCACCTATTCAGCAACAAAAGAAGCACAAATTATCTAGCTATGGAGTAATTATATCTTTAATTGTTTACAGCTATTAATTTAATGTCCCTACCTGATCCTCAAGAGGCATAAACCAGGAATCCCAGGATCCATCACCAATTTCGCTGAGCACAATAAGTGACCAAAAAAAATATCATATCAGTACACACATCAACTTGTGCGTGTGATTATAATATTCCAATAGTTGGAGAACAAGGAGAAGCTAACAGAGGAAGTAAATCATAAAAAAAATCGTGTGCATTGACAAAATCATTAATACTGCATCTTACAACACAACTGAGAGCTTGAGAAGAACTAGTAATTTGTCCAAGTGATCAGACATGGAAAATTGGCAATGACACAATTCAAGGTGAATGATTAAGGAGGAATGGAGAAGTTTTAGGCATAAAAAATGGGAGGAAACCCATTCATAGTATATCTTCGATTATCTCAGCATAATCTCAGTTAATATACTACTTCTGCCTTTAATGTCTTGCATAGTTTTCTATTAAGGCAGTCCTAGATAGTTTTCCATATTTCTACTTTTAGTTAAAAATAAACTCCTCCCTCATCAAATCAACCCCTGTTCTTTTCTCATCCCAATACATTCTCTTACTTTTTTTATCTCTCAATCCACCTTTTTTTCTCCTTTCATCGCCATTTTACGATCTGTGCCGACCCCAAGTGTGAAAAACGTATGAGGATGAAGAGAGTATGAGAAAAGCTCAAAACCATTGCGAACTCAAAATGCTAAGAATATTTTTTTTCTAGAAAGACCAGTATAGCACCAGGGCCTTTACACATGGCGCGATCATTACAAATTCCTTCGCTTGCTGACAATGAGAAAGAAAGATGGAAAAACCAGAGAGAAAGAGAGAGAGAGAGAGTGCATACATGCAATATCCTTCTGACCCTGACCACTCACTTAGAAGCTTAGTAAACTGCTTCATACCACGATGAGAGCATTGATCTCCAATTCCTACATTGTTTGAAACATCATCCAAAATGAGTATGGAATTGGAAAATGAAACTCAATCCACATATAAATCGAAATAATAAACCCTGCGTGATGAACTAATAAACTACAATGACCAAGCAAGGCATGACCCAATATAAAACAAGCAAACAACCAGCGGGAAAACATAGAGTTGACACTTGTGGGCCAACACATTCCCATTGCATACTGGCACATAGTTGCAATTGCAGTACTGACAACTTTCTTTTAAAGCTAATGTTTCATACACCATTACATACTATAAAATGTGCACAAGTTACCTAAAGAACCATTTGGAAACAGTGATCCATGCACCCAAACATGATTACAGATGCTTGCAATTTGCATGTCCTATGAACAATGGAGCATGAACAGAGGAGCTAATATGTTTCCAAACCTATAAAGCTGCTATTGTGAAGTTCATGAAGCACTTATTGGAAAGTCATGGGAGACCAAGTACTTCCACTACAGATTACTAAATTATAGCTAGTTTGTTGAAGGGTCTATATGCAACTTGCAAGTCTTATTATTTAATGTTTTGGTTTACTTATAGGAAGCACGGGTGTTGATATCCATATTTCCTCTCAAATTCCGTCCAATTTAATAAAGTTGTTGTACGAAATAGGCTTTTCAACCGAAGAGGACAACGAAAACATGCAGATGGAAATTATGAGATAACATGACTCTAGATTCTTGAACTGAGAGATGCGCAAAATTTGAAGCCAAGTAAAAAGTCCTTCAAAATTATTATATACATTGTTGGGGAAAATAGAGGTGGGAAAACTGGAGAAATTACGTATTGTAAAATAGATATTATCAACAACGATAGGTCAATGTCAGATTCCAAAAATCCCCTCTACTTTGAAAGCTTACATCAAGGTACTGAAGAAACAAAAAAAAAAAGCCCCACGTATGAGAGGCTCCCTTGCAAAGGATGGAGAAATGTTAAGTTGCAAGCTCAAAGAGCATATCTTTGTTAATTTGTACTTGTGTTCAGCAATATCAAGCCACAGAAAAAAATCTCAAACAATAAGCCCACAGCCCAACAAAAACATATTCCGTTCCCCCTCCCCAATCATAAGTAAGCACACAACAGCTAGTACCCCAATAGTATGTGTCACTTTGACCTCCTTCCATTTTTGTGCTTCTGAGGATGGAGTACTGATTAACTCAATCACAAATTACACATCATAAACTTGAGGAGCCAAACATTCACTCATCAAGGCAGAACAGACCATACAATTCTCTTTTGCCTTCCTCTAAAAACTTTGTTAAAAAGCAATCCACAATTCCACTCATAGATACAACTTCGATCACAAACAAGCCAAAGTAATACAGTCCTTAGTGAATCACCAACACCTATCATTTAGACACTCCAGAAACCTATGGAGTATCATCCCCTACGCCCCCAAAAATTATGTCAATGTTCCGATACAAGGCCATCATAATATAATGTCACTTCTTTTATAAAGAAACAAAATAGTCCATTTATTTCATATGGCCATCCATATTTTCTATGTTTGTAAATCCCATTCACCATTCTATTTATTAATGAATGTAATCCAAAGTCCAAACAATCCATCTTCTGGGCTTTCTTATAACCAAATACTATTGTTCAACTTGCTCATTGACATTCATCTTGCCAATAGGGAAGCATTCATAATCTTGCCAAACTAAACTAATCACTCTTATTTGCAACAAAAATCAGGCATATTTTTTATATCAATATTGCAACCAAAAACCTAAAATCTGACATTCACACCCTTGACAAATCACACCTGATTTCCACTTACTAAACCACACATGAAAAAAGAATGAATCATGCATATTTATAATAGAAGTAAGGAATACAACCCACGAACAAAAATTTGACATTAAGTTTTCAATTCTATACCACAGTTTGCATAATCACAAGAAATATAAAATTCAAGCAAAAGGGTGACCAAACAATTGACAATAAATGTCAAAATTAACAACTGTAAGCAATATTGTCAAAAGATTTGAATTTTTCAGCACCTTAAATCCTTACATATGCTGATATGCATATGGAATCATGAAAAAAAAAAGGAAAATTAGAGAGAGAGAGAGAAAGAAGGGTACCATGGATTACAATGAAGGGAAGAGAGTGAGATAAAGGAAAAAAGATGATAGCAAAAACTAAGGGGAAAAGGGTTGCTGGAGATTTCATGATTAGTTGCCCAAATTATCGCAATTCTTGTGTTGAATGAAGAAAAGAGAGTATTTGTACAAAAGCTATTATCTTTCTTATAATTCTTCTCTTTTCTCTTCAACAGCAGCTTTAAAATTTGGCTTAAGATGGAGTAAATTTGAGGTTGGAAGCAATAGGAAGGTAGAGATGAAGAAGAATACGAAACCCACAAGTCAGAGCTTTTAATAATCAATCCCCCACTAGTTTTTCCCAGTCGCTGTGACTGTGATTTGACTGGTAGAGGGGGAAAAACGAAATCTAATCTGGAAATTTCCAAGAGATGGACTACAAGTGTACAACAAAACGTAAGTTCTCTAAAATGCTAAACATTTACCTCACCCTAAAACTTCTTAAAATCGCCCCTAAGCACATTTGAAAATACAATTATACCCTTACTTTTGTTTTTACTCTCTAGCTCCACCACCAAACCCACCACCAACTCCACCACATCGCCGCATGCCGCATGTAAACGCAATGTCCTCGGCGGCCGGAGAGGTAAAATTTTTTTGGGCTATGATTAAGGAACGTCTGGCCCAGGAAGTTTCCTCCATGGCTGGAACGTCTGGCCAGGACGTTCCGGCCATGGAGGAAACTTCCTGGCCAGGACGTTCCGGCCATGGAGGAAACTTCCTGGCCAGGACGTTCCGGCCATGGAGGAAACGTCCAGGCCAAAAGTTTTATTTTTTTTTGGTTTCGGTGGTGGTGTGCGTGGTGGTGGTTGTTGTGTGTGGTGGTGGTTGCATTGTTAGGTAGTGAGGGATGGGTTTAGTGATGGTGAGGATGAAAGAGAAGGAAGATAAAGGTGTGTGGTGGTAGATAAAGGTAAGGGTAAAATTGTACTTTCAAGTGTTGGGACGGTGTTTAACAATCTCCGAAATTTTTGAGGTTTGTGTTTGGTAGCGTTGAAAAAAAAAAGTAGTGGTGCGCTTAGCGTTTAGTGGTAGAAGTAGTATTCAGTAGTGATTGTCAAAAGCTTTAATTTGTAACTTTTGGGATAACGATTAGTGGTGAATTGGTGATTGGTGATAGACTTTGCATTAAAGTTTTGTTTATATTATTACCTAATTATTTGTAACAGCTTTGGCCGTTTCTTTCACCGAACATTAATACTTTCTTTGTTTTTTAATACATGAAATATTTTGACTTTTTACATTACTCATGTATTGATTTTGACTATATTTTTTTACTAATATTTTAAAATACATATCAAAACATACAAAACCATACATTTGGTGATATTTGTCTAGTCGATCTCTCGAGTCTGGACTAGACGGAATCGCTGCTCCCCATCTCACATGCCACTCTGGAAGTACTTCCTCCTTTTTTAAATAAGTGGCACATTTCTCCCAAAAAGCTCTCACATAAAAGGAAAATGTGTGTCACTTATTTAAAAATGGAGATTAGTATAACATTATGAGAAGTTGCAATGCTCATACATTTTATTTTGAATTGTAAAAAGAAGGGTATGACCGAACATAGTAAAATTTTATTTCCTAGGAAATTTTAGAAAAGCAACTTTCTCCTATTGGTGGAAAGTATAACTTCTTGTACCTCATACTTCAAATTAAATAAATTTTTAAATCCTCTCTAGAACCAAGAGGTAAATTGTTCGCAAAATGGCCCGTCTTTTCTAGGCTTAACATGACCATGAGGATCTGACCACATACAAGTATGGTGGATTCCATTCTTAAATCAAATAAGTGAATAACAATATGTGAAGTACTCTACTATTCTTATAAATATATGTTGGCCATCCCCCTTCTTTTTAAAAAAATTATATTTCCTAGGGAATTCTAGAAAAGCAAATTTCTCCTATTGGTGCAAAGTATAACTTCTCAGGTCATACTTTAAATAAATTTTTAAATCCTCTTAGAGCCAAGGGGTGAATTTTTTTTGCATAGTGGCCTTCCTTTCCTAAGCCTAACATGACCATGAGAATTTGAGCACATACAAATTTGGTGGATTCCATCTTTAAATCAATTAACAATATGTGAACTACTCTCTAATCTTATAAATATATGTTGGCCATCCCCCTTCTTTTTCTAAAAAAAATGATTTATTTCCTAGAAAAATCTTTACATATATTTATATCCTCCTTTCCTAACCAAGGATGTCTTGGCCTAGTGGTTAAGATTGAGGTGCTGTGAACGATAGGTCACAGGTTCGAATCCCCCATCCCCTTCTTTGTATTTTGTACTGCCTTCGTGGCTCATATGGATAAAAAAAAATATATCCTCCTTTCCTAGCCCTTAGGGTTGCAAATAAGCATTATTTACATTTTTTAGAATAGTACTCCCTCCGTCCCATAATATAGTGCTCACTTCTTATTTTTCACGAGAATTAAGGAAAATGGGAGGAGTTTTAGGATTTCCTAAATACATCTATTTAAATAAATATTTTTTGGGTACTTTTCATTGGAACTAATTTTTTTTTCTTTTTCTTTTAAAATAAAATGAAAATGCAATAAATGTTCATTGGAATGGTGTAAAATAATATATAGGGGCACATATTTTGAAAGAAAGGTAGGAGTATTTTGGAAATTTTATGTAAAAGTGAAGGACAATTGAGTCCAAATAAATTGATAAAAAAGAATATAGGCACAATATTTTGGGACACCCAAAAAGGAATGTGAGCACTATATTATGGGACGGAGGGAGTATTACTTTAATTTATGACATAATCAATGTAATTAATGCTTATTTATTAGACAATGACTCTGGAATTTTTTTTTTGACAGGAATTTACAGTACTATATTTTGCAAAATTTTCAGCATTTGTGGATGTCATTTAGGTTAGTTGGTAAAATCATGTGAAGGTGATATCCAAGCTCTAAGATTAAATGTTCATTTATATCATTGTACTTTATCGCTCTTGAGCACTAAAAAAACAAAGTTTTAGCATTTACATAAATTCATATGATAATTTTTAATAATTAATGTTATTAAGTGACAACTAAACTAAAGCAACATAGGTTTTGGATCACATATGCATAAAACTAACAAAAGAGGTTGACATAATGGAAGAGTATCAAATAGGGTTAGCTTTCCAACAGAATAGAAGTATAGAACAGTCCAATATTTAATTCCCATCATGAAAAGCCACAGTATAAATGAAGCGTTAATTCCATTTGAAGTTGCAAATTAGGAAATACATTGACACCAAGTATTAAAGAGAGAGAAAGAGCACTCAAAAGAGAAGGAAGCAAACAAATTTGAAAGCTCTTCAAGAATATTAGGAGATTCTCTATATTATGTATGCCATGAGCTCTTTCAGTTAGCAACATGTCATCACTTTGTCCTCTACTTTATGATAAATGGAGATAGCTACATATACTCCTTGGAAAGATTATCTACTTCTATAATGGGCTCGTTTCCTAAAAGTTAGAACTTAAGGTAATGATAATAAGTAAACTTATTACTTACGATAGGTTGATAATATATGTTCCTCTACATCCAAGTAATCATTCCTTTCAATAATTCCATTATTAGCACTGCTACCACGGTAACCATATTTTGATAGATGAAAAATCACTATAACCATCATTTAAATTGGACATTTTGTTAAACAACAAACTCGTTATACTAATATCATATTACATTCTTATACTTCTATCAAGTAGGTTGTTAGTCGTCAATGTTGTTAATAAAGCTCTCATCTATAACGATGCATTAAGGCTATATAAATATTTTTCTTTTTTGTATTGTATTTCAGTAATTATAAAAATCTATATCTACTGCTATATTCTTCACCGAATATATAAAGTTTTTTCCAGACTTATGGGCGCATTCTTATCTAACTTATATCGAAAATAATAAAAGCTTATTAAAGACCTTTTCTATTTATATCTGATCTCATATAAACAAGTAAACAACTTATATAGATGTCCCCCAAGTTTAGCAATTGTCCCTAGACAAGGGTTTGTAATTGTTGTTCTTGTTTTGACCGATGTAAAAAAAAATAACCTACTAGATGAATATAAATACCCCCCAAAAAAAATATGGAACATATAGCTTTAATTTATTCTTGGAAATAATATATAGGAAATACATGTACAACAAGGATGAAAAGGATAATAGAACACTCTAACGAGGAGAAAGCAATTTATGTTAAAACCTTTCTATGTCTATCACGGGAACCTCTTATGCTTATGTATGCCAAAGCGCATTCAGTTAGCAATTGGTCATGATCTTGTCCTTCTCTACAAAGAGAAGGTAAATTGGGGAGACAAAATGCCATATTAATAATAACTCATCTAATTTACCAATAATGATATACCTATTCTGAAAGAAAGTTATTTCGTGATTTTTAGTTGTAAAAAATAAATAAAGCTCTAGTCTCTCGGAAACAATCCTATAGTATATTATAAATACTTACATATGACAATCATTAATATAACTCGTTATGATCGATGTGATAGTTATAGTGATCTTACAGTCACATAATATCTAATATTTATCCTCATTGTAAGTTGACAAGGGTTAGATGTACGCAATTTTATCTGGTATATCTACTATGAAAGGAACTATTTCAAATTTTCAATCTTATAAATATGTATATTCCACAGGATCTTCTCATATATCGGACCATTTTTGTTACCGGAATATACGATATATTTTTTTTCCAATGAGAAATTGTATAGATTCTAGAATCGGGAGCATGATATACATCATACTTTGTATTACATGTTCTCTTCATTACACTTGCTTGTTTTTATCAACATATTTTCATGCAATCTTTTGTTAATGTACAATTGCACACACATGCTTTTATCATTTGAGCATACAAGTCTAGGAAAAAGAATATGCAGGTCCAATAGAAAGAAAAGAAAAACCAGCAGATAATTCATAATATAGAATTGTAGCTCGCCCACCATCCCTTTATATGATTTATACACATAGTAGTTGAAAAACATTCCTACAGCTCCCCAACTCAAGTAATTGATCATCGTTCCTCCGATGATAACTGGCGTGTTTATGAGTAAAAAAATTTGTGTTGGGATATTTGCGTGATACTGGAAGAACCAGTTCAACTTTGCATAGTTGCCGCGCTGTGTGAAGATTTTGGCAGGACCAATGGCACCCCATATGATCGATTGATGCATTGTAGAAAACCTCGTCATGTGGGCATTGGACTAGATGTCGATGTCGATGTTTGAGAGGAGCCACCATGTCGATGTCGTCGAAAAACGGACTAGAGATGCAACCGTTAGTTGTTCCAACTAGCTGATACATGTGTAATGAACTTTTGTTAAGTCACAAAACAGAATATGTAGAAGTTCTGGTTTTGCATTTACATTTGGACTGCTTAGAAGATTTGGTGCCCTTTAGGAAACTTGTGTGATGGCCGATGGGCTACGACTTTGGACAGCCTATAGAACAGACCCTTGTAAAAATCTACCGTTGTTTTGACTTGTGAGATCAAGTTATCAAATACTTTGACTATCAGTATTTATCAATACCTAAACAATGAACATAGATATGGGAGGAATCTTCATGTAGTGACCTAATTTGAAGTCTTGAAGAAGCCACAGAGCTTGAGACATGCTAATGTACCATATCTTTAAATGCCACATTCGCAAGGGGCCTTCCTGGATTTAGGTATCCGATGATCAACTCTGTTATCACATTGAGACCAGGTTGCTAATATAGTGATATAACACATGCAAAATCAGAGCAATAAATTAGCTGGATCATGAAAGTTTGACTCAGAGTTCATTCAAAGTGATTAGTAAAGTTGGATGGGAATAGGTGGTCTGATTTTGACATAAAATTAGACAAACGCAAGCCTATATTTTTTTAACAAGCCTATTTCATTTCATTTTAACCCAACACTATCTCTAGACATCTCACATCGACCTATTCACTCCTTTCCTTCTCCTTCCTTTGTTTCCATTCATATCTCAAACTACAATAGATAATTTCAAAAGATAGCCCGATAGTCTTACCGAATGGATTGAACTAGTCACTAAATAGATTAAACTAGTTATTAAACGGATTAAAGAATGTGATTACTGAATGGACTTAACTAATTACTAAATAGATTAAACTAGTCACTATATTCCAAAAGGTGATCCGTTCTCTTCTTAATATTGGTTTGGGTCATTGCCTAATTTTAAGTTAAAAGTATGTGGTCTCTTACAAGACTAACTGTTAAATGTTTACTAAACATGAAAAAGAACAAA
This sequence comes from Beta corolliflora, assembly GCA_947648045.1. NCBI lineage: Eukaryota > Viridiplantae > Streptophyta > Magnoliopsida > Caryophyllales > Amaranthaceae > Beta > Beta corolliflora. The sequence continues at coordinate 824,400 of CANSZD010000756.1, forward strand.
AGTTTGCATGAAGATGAATCCAAACAATCCAAAATCAACCAATAGGATTACATTAAATATTTCTAATAAGCAGTGGAATTACAGTCTCAAAATCAGAAATACAATAACAAGTTTTAGGACACCAAAAAAGGAATACAAGCATCATATTACGTAAAGAAACTTGAATGGACTCGGTGGACAATAACTTAGTGTGCACCAGATAACATATAATATAGTCAATTTTTATTTGATATAGTCAATTTTTATTTGATACAATTGTCTCTTGTATAGTCATGAAATAGTCAATATTTAAATGATACAATGGGTTTTCTTTGATATAATCAGTTTTTTGTGATATGGTCAATTTGGATTTACAATAAATTATTTTAAACCCAATCTACCCAAGACTTGCATATATTACGTTTGGAGGGAATATTATCAAAGTATCTCTCCATGACTTTTTCAAATACTTAATGAGAGATATTAGTGATTTTTATTTATATCTAAAGCAAGATATCAGTGGTTGTAGTTTATATTGGTATTTAAAAGAGCAACTAGTAAGAAAAAAAATAGAAAGGAGTATTATTAAGTGGCTATTAGAGTTGATGCAACATCATTTGACCTGCAAAATTCAAACTCGTATTACCAAATCATTTCGGGAAGGTTGCACCTACAATTGGGACTTTTAACCACATAATCATAATTACGATGATTATAAGAAAACGAGCAGCAATAGATGATTATTCCTATTAATTTTTTAATTGAAGTTGTACATTTTACCTAACACATGATGTTGATTAATAAAGAACTTTAAAAGGTGATAAAACTCTCCCAAAACTGAGATTGTTATTACCCGTTCAAAACTGGAATTAATTTTGAAAAAATCGGTCAAAATTGATATATATACATCACTCGGAATGGTCTAACATCACTCATCTATTCTTCAAAGAGTTCTTTTTTTGACGGGGTATTCTTCAAAGAGTTAAATGGATCCCATAAGCTAAAGTACGAGAAAAGATATTATACAGTGGGACTGCTGCTCTGCCAGTAACCTATTTAGATGCAGCAGGCACGAAGAATACTCACTATCATCCTCGTAGAATCGTAGCATCGTAGCACACTATCTTACGAGGATAATTATACAAACAATCATATGAGTGAATTATGAATATGGTCATTATGATACATTTGCGAACTTAATTTCATTCTACAACATATAACAACCCAAGACAATATAACTGGAGAATAAATAAGAGGGCCTGAGAGAAAGAAATCTACACCATCTCTCTGGTCATTCTAACTGGTTTTTCCTGCAAAAATGCCACATTTGCTGTGGGAGTTGTTAGCAAATGATGATGATCGGGATCATCCACCTCTTCTTCGCTGTCAACTGATGCAGATGATATCGGAGACTCTGACCCATCCTCTGATGATCCACAACCCAAGTCAGTTTACAGGACATGAGCAAAACACGACTTTAACAGCTAAAGCATAACATTAGTAACATCAGTATTTCGGTATTTCCACTTCACATCTAAAACCCACAAGTTGAATGTAATATTTCTCAGTGGTTATATTTATATAGGAGTATATGTCAACATCAACAAAATTTAAAATGAAAAAAAGTAAGGAAAAGAAGACCACAAAACCAAAAGTCCTCTGCATATAAGTCAATAATCTAAAATTTTCTCAACATTTATGTGATAATAAAACGCATCTTGATGCATCCACTATTAATTACATTAGACTTCCCAATGCATCAAATTTTGGACATATTGGCTATGACGCTATGTAGTTCCAAATTCAACAGAGAAGATAGGAGGGACATCATGCCCATAAGAATATGAGCTTTTTACCTGAGCATGCAATGTGATCAGGACACTGTCGAACAGCTGCTATTTGAATATTTTCTGGCAATAGGCAATTGAAGTATGAACCTGCAGCTTAAGGAGCACCGTTTTAGACAAGGAAAAAGTCTACATGCATCCAACCTGCCTTCCCCCCTTTGATCTAAAGCTTCTTTTAGAAAAAAATGAGGAGAACGTTGATGTTCATAATGTTGAGTTCCTATGACAATCATATATTGTTCAGAACTGAGGAAAATTCAAGGACGATAATGCATATGATCTACAATCTTACTCATATTGTCTACTGCCTTTTAAGTTTTAAGTAATGCATAAAGCAGGCAAAAGGTTATTCACCTAAACGTGCAAGTCGATTAACCCATCCAGGTATAGATTTCCCAGTGAGTTGCAAACAGACTTCATCAGTAAAATGGTTACAGTTCTTGGCAATCAAGTGATATGTGTCCCCATGATACTTTGCAGCAAGGTGCTGCATGAATGTTCGAAATTCAGCACGTGTCATGTCTGTGCTACCAAGAGGTATTGCCTTTCTAAAAATGAATCCAGGACAGCTCCTAGGCTCCACCTCAAAAACGCCACTGGTAGGATACTCGTGAGCTCCATAACCGTACTCCATGCCATGTACTGTATTCCAGGTTTGTATTGACATCAACATAAGAAAAAGTATAGCAATCTAAAGTATTTAGTATTTAGCATATGATATGAGACGTGTCAGCAATAATAGTGCACAAATAAACATGGTTGCCAGAAACATCAGGTTCTATCTATAGCAGGCAACGAATCAGATAGTACACCAATCCAAAAAGGCCACACTTCTAGATTATTCTAAGCAGCATAGTTGCAAAAAGCCTCTTGCCTAGCCTCACCTAGTACATGCTAAGGATCCATGCTGGTTAGAAGTAAACAAACAAAGCACAGAACCTCATTGTTACTAAATTATGCAATTTGGGAAATCCAGCTTCCTCTCAAGTCTCAATACATCTGTCCAACTTCCAGATATTCTCTCTAAAAAACACTAGTTTATGCAGGACATCTTTGAGCATCTCGCCTGCTATCGCTACAACTAAGACTTTATGATCATCCTCAATCATTCTCCAAGAGGTTATCTCCAATGCGCTTTCAGAAATTTTATGTTAGTCCTCAGATTTCAATAGAAGGCTGCCTACATATAATCTGTTTCCTATGGCTAAAATAACTTATTTCTTCAGCGACTAATGCACAAGATCTATGTTGCTTGGAATCTTCTTATCTCCTTTCAGGTCCATCATAAACATTCAATGCTCTTAACATCAGTTTGGACTCTTAACATCACATCTTGGAAAAACAAAGAGGAATATTTACATGACATAGCGCAGTTCGAAACGTATGTGTCAGACACCATTTTGAATATGAGTAACAAAGCACTAGATTGTGTGCAGCATCTTTTCAAAAGGGTGTGCAGGCTCGCACACAAAGCACTGAACTGTGAGCAAACTTGGAATACATGGTCTAGCGTTCTTGAAAATATCCTAAATTGTTTATTAGCAGGAGAGTAAGCAATATATGATTCAAAAGAGCTCTTGTCTACCATTCTCTGATCAGAGATTTATACTTTATCAAAAGGGTATACGGTTAACATAGCATCCAATCTAAACCATTGCTTTTAATTTTAATTTTGGTATACCAAAGAAATCCTAAAATCTAAGAAAAAGGATATAGGTAACTTAACTACCATGTCTCTCTACTATTGATTTCCTAAGATGGCTTACACATTTAGACCAAAAGGTGCATTAAATAAAAAATTTATACTAAAGTTATGGAATATCAAATGATGCACTGGAGACTCCAGTCATCCAAGAAGGCACATTATTCTACTCTTTCAATCCTTCAAAAAACTATCCTTGCCCATAAATTTGCATGGCTCCTCCCCTAAAAATATCCTGGTAGAAAGGTAAAACTAGGAAAAAAAAAACTTTACGACATTGAATATAGTAGGAAGATCTTTCAGGAAGTCACTACTTGAGGAAAAGCTCTTTGAAACCATGATAACTTCAGGTAAAGGTCAATCTTCAAAAGTGGAAATTATGGGACTTCTCTGGACCCAACAATGTTTTTCATTAAGGAGCTTTCCAAAGATTCGGGGATTTCTTAGAATGACTCTTGAGTGGATGGGAGCCTTTGCATCAACTTAAAATGTCTTCAATCGCTTGTTTTGCATCTTTCAAGTTCCACCCAAACTGGCTCCGATGTCGCCATATGTCCGTCTTAAAACATGAGAATGTTTTCACATGTCCTTCCATAACCCCGAGATGCATCTCATGGAGTCTACTCCCCCCCGGGTTCCGAGAATGTCCTAAATCGTGTATTATAACCTTAAGTTTTAGCTATTATAGAACTTATATGGACTTGGTGGTTATTTCTATTGAGGAGCTTCTTGAGGCTTCTGAGATACCTTCACATGGCTTACACATGCCAGGGACAATCTACATTGCCTCAAAATGTCTCTTAAGGCTAATGTTATACATTTTCAGTTCTACCTCAAAATAGCTCATGAGACCACCATGTGTCCATTCTAAGGCATGGAAGTGTTTTCAAATGTCTCCTCCCATGACCTTAGGATGCATCCCATGAGATTCGTTGTCCGACTTCTAAAATGTCCAAAAGCGTGTATTATAACCTTCAATTTTGGCTATCTTGGGGCGATTTCGAACTTTTTCATGTCCAACGATATTTTTCAACTAGGACCTTCCTAAAAGACTTAAAACACCTTGGGATGGCTCCCGGGTGCTTAGAATCTTCCACATTGTCTTAAAATGCCTTGAACTCATCGGCTGACATTCAACATGATTCAACGTCTCACTTGATGAGTGCGCAATGCTCGTAGCTACTCATCCACATCTTCAAAGTCATCTTTTATTTCCTCCAGATCCATTTATTTGTAACGCTATCCTATTCTAGATGTGCTAAAAAATTTGAGATTTACTACCTCCATCATAACACTAACCCACTTTCTTTTAAGGATTGTCTCAAAGTATTTCACCAATTTTCTTACTTAGGTCCACCTAATTAAATGAATTGAAATTTACATCGATTCTTAATTCTTTTACTTCACTAACTAATAAATGGACCACACAATACTCACTCCTCAGCATTTGAGTCAAACCAAATGGTAAAATATTGCAAGACGGGGTATTGCATCTTGGCGTATGACTTTTATGCTTCTCTCTCCCACTGGATCTAATTAACTTTGAAACCTGATCTGACCCAGACAACAGAGTCAACCTCATTAACTTAAAACTTTTGGCTCAGGTTAAGAGGCATTCCTTACTGATAAAAACGCTCATAAACAAAAAAAAAAAATTAAAAGGAGGCAGTTAACTAGAGATATCAATTCCAGAAAACAAGTTAACTAGAAGTGAGAGCAGGTCCAAGTTACAAAGCAGCTATATCACAAAGAAAGCTTTACCAGATAAAAGAAACGATCATATGCAAGACCAAGCTCGTTATGGCCACAAAGAAAAATCTTATTAATTGATGAGAACAATGACCGCGATCAGGAGATATAAAACAACCATCAATAAAGGTAAAAATTATTGAAAAGAAGTACAGATCCAAGCATTGGCCACTCAGACTACAGTTGGTGGATAAATTCAATCTATTTTTGTCTAATTCCATATCTAAGTCTTAAAATGCCAAATAAATTGGATGACCAGTCCGAGCAGCAAACATTTCTACTATACCTCACCCATGTAAATAGTTACATTTGACACATTGACATACTACCTAGACAAGGAAACACAGTAAAAATCAACTAGTACTTTAAAAATCAAACCCCCCCTTCCCTTCCGTCAAAGACACAGATCTGAATGAACAAAAACACAAAAAATGCAGAACGCAAAAGTAGTAAGTCAAGCTGTTGGAGTGACTCATCACTGACTTTCTATAAAAGGCTGATTTTAGAACCAGCTAATAATCACAAGTTATACTTTGATTTAAAACTTGCAAGCCAACCATAATATGTAGTACATGTTTAACATCTTTCACTAGTTAGTACCCTGCAGCTAAAGCATTGTACACTTCACAAATCACAACTTCAAATGCTCAAGCCAGATCCTTATTAGAAATAAATAAATTCAGAAATAAGCACAAAATCTTATACAATTCCATCTATAGTTCCAATACTTTCTAGCAAGTGTTACTCGACAATTGTGATAGGTTGATCTGATAGCCACCTTTTAATTAATACAAACTTATTGTTGTGCTTGTGAATTAAAAAATTGATTTCAATTCTGAAAATAGAGATTCTTCATTCCCATTGCAATTCCAATGTCTAGGGCATACTTGGAATTTAATTATATGGTTTGAAATTCCAAGTGTGCTAATCTGAAAATGAAGATCCAAAAAAATATTCATCTAATTCCTTTTCAGGAATTTAGTTTCAGTACTGGCAGTCTGGCAAAATGAAGTTAGAAAATAAAGCCCATACTATTTAAAGAATTCAACTTCAGCAAATTCGTTTATTAAAGACAAGATTAAGAAGATAGTTTCATGAAGAAAAGAAGAATTAAAGAATGATGTTGAAGGAAGAGAGAAAAAGGGTGTTGTATGCTGGCCACAATAGAATATTAAATGCCATGTGCGGTGATGCATCTAAATTTCAATATTCTTGAGCATTATCAAAATGAAGTTAAATTTATACGAAGTCCATTACGAAACGCCATACTTGGCCAAATCCTGGATTTCATATCTAATCCAGAACCCCAACATACCATAAAGGAACTTTATCTTCCAAAATGTCTTGCTCATTCAAGCTAATGCCCAAACTAGCTGGTCCACACTCAAAGTAGAGTACAATCTTCAAAAACTATGGTATCTCATACAATACAATCTATCTCTCAAACTTTTACTCCAAACATATTCTCGCTTTATTACTTTGAGTATTATTTAATGGGGGAGATCTCTCAATTGAATTTGAGATCATGAAAATCCAATAAAATATTTACTCCTACATATTACATATCATCGTCAATTTCAGATTCAAGCAACAAAAGGTATTACACATTTATAATCCCACCAAACTTTTTCATAAAAAGAAAAAAAAATGGATTTCGTTCATAGTACTAGCTAGACACAAACCATGAAAGCCAATAACAAAAATCAATGACAACAAGTCAAAGCAATTAAGCAACAATAGGAGGAAAGAGTAAAGCTACCACCAACACCACCGATCAGTACAATGCAGCACCGAAACACCCCCCTTTCTAAAATCACCAAAAAATATCATCCAGCCTACTAGTCAGTCCAAAAGCTTCTTCTACAAGTGACAAAATCATCAGGACAACATTGCTACTCCTTCAACTAAGTGTTAATACTCAAATATATTCAAATTCACCGATGAGGAGAGCTCAGAAATTACCCAACTTTCATCAAGGATCTCTCACTGAAATCACTATAATTACGAGTTTACGACAATCCAAGGATGTTGCAATTACTCCCAAAGCAATGGAGTATTTCCCATCCATCACTGTAATTACACTTCCCAAACAGACCAACATGCCAGAAATCAATCATTATTATCTAATTCAAAGCACCTAACTAAAATAAGTTACCTAATTACAGAAAATGATAACATAAACGTAAATCAAAAGCAAAGTAACAATGATCACAGTCCAAGCAATTAATCCCAGTTATAAAAACAACAACAGATGTATATACAAGTACTTTATATTAAAACCAAATACCATATAATAACAGTTAGAATAAAGATTATATATATACCTTCAATTCCAGAGTGAAAAATTCCAAGGCCAAGCCAATATAGATAATTATTTACAGGAGTAAGATCATACACATTTAAATATAAAGCAGTGCGTTCTTTCCCTCCATCATTTTGCTCCCTCCCACTCCAACTTCGAAGACTAAACCCCATTTTATCCCCTCCCTAATTTCTGCAATTTTCAATCAAACATCTGCGGAAAATACAATATACATAAGAAATTGGGAGATATTAGAAAAATAAAATTGAACACCAAAAAAAAGGAAAATTACCTCAGTTTTTGCGGGAATTGAAGTTTGAGCAGATGAGATGTTGAAGTGGTGGCGAAGCAATTGATTGGAGAGAGAAAATGCGAAGGAAAGATGAGTAGATCGGGGGAAAAAAAGTAGGAGAGAGAAAAACCCTAGAAATTTATGACTGATATTTAGAAGCTAGAAAAAAAAAATTGGTGTGACCAAAATTTGAAAAAGGATAATATATAAGCGTGGAATTTGGAGGAGAGAGAAAGGTGGTGGTGGTGGTGGTGCGGCGGCGAATTGAAGTGCTTGTTTTGTTTTGTTTTGTTTTTGCCTGGAATAGAAAGGATTTAAGGATGCTGAGTTGGTGACGATTTGATGAAAAAAAAAATCAAAAAAGTACACTACTATATGAATAAATAAAAAATATTTTTCACAAAAATATTAACGGTTATTTCACCATATACCCCTGACAAATCGCGAAATTCACCTTATACCCTCAATGTTTCAAATATGCACCATATACCCCTGACTTTTCAAAATCGTTCACCAAATGCCCTTTTTGGTAACGGATGTTAACTCACCGTTAGAGTTATTTACAATTTTGCCACCCTAACCCTCTAAACCCTAACTGTACCTAAACCCTAACACTAATCCAATCCCCTAACCCTTAACCCTTAACCCTAACCCCCTAAACCCTAACCCTAAACCCTAACCTTCCCACCACCCCCTCCCCCACCCTCCCACCACCCCACAGCCCCTCCCCCCCACCCCACCTCCCGACCCCCCTCCCTCCCCCCACCCCAGTGCCCCCCTCCCCCATCCCCCGCGGGTCCCCCTCCCTCCCCCACCCCAGCGAGCCCCTTCCCCCCACCCCCGTCACGAGCCCGTAACCCCACCCCTCCACCCACCCCGTCACGAGCCCCGTAACCCCACCCCTCCCCCCCACCCCGTCACGAGCCCATAACCTCACCCCTCCCCCACCCCGTCACGAGCACGAGAACCCCACCCCTCCCCCCACCCCGTCACGAGCCCGGAACCCCACCCCTCCCCCCACCCCGTTGTGAGCCCCGGAACCTACCCTCCCCCCACCCCCGTCAAATTCCTCCTCGTCTAACATTTCCCGGTTTATATCAAGCAAGTCAAACCGTAAAATTAAGAAACAAAACAAGGAAAAGATAAGTGAAAAGAGAAGAAATTTATGAAGTGGGTTGAATTTTTTTTACGATTTCGAACCCGGATTTTAGAGCGAAAGAGAAGAACGGTGAAAAGATGAAGAACTCGATTTCGACGGGGTGGGGGAGGGGTGGGGTTCTAGACGTCGACTCGATGGGGTAGGGGGGAGGGGGGCTGGGTGGGGGGTAGGGAGGGGGCCTCTGTTGGGATAGGGGAGGGAGGGGGGCTGCGGAGTGGGGAAGGGGGGGGGGTGGGGGGGGGAGGGGGGGTCGGGAGGAGGGGGGGGGGCACTGGGGTGGGGGAGGGGTCGCTGGGGTGGTGGGAGGGTGGGGGAGGGGGTGGTGGGAAGGTTAGGGTTTAGGGTTAGGGTTTAGGGGGTTAGGTTTTAATTAGGGTTAGGGTTATAGTTAGGGTTTAGGATTTTAGGGTTAGAGGTTAATGGTGGCAAAATCGTAAATACATCTAACGGTGAGTTAACGGCAGTTAGGAAAAGGGTATTTGGTGAACAGTTTTGAAAAGTCAGGGGTATATGGTGCATATTTGAAACATTGAGGGTATATGGTGAATTTCGCGATTTGTCAGGGGTATATGGTGAAATAACCGAAATATTAATGGTAGTAATAGCATGGGATATAGTTAATCATTATTTAATAAAGAATTCTTAGTACAATAAAAGATTGAAGTTAGGGTCCAATAAGATGGATAATATACTACTCATTTCGTCCCATAATATAGTGCTTACTTCTTATTTTTCACGGGAATTAAGGAAAATGGAATGAGTGGTAGGATTTCCAAAAAAATATATTTAATGAAGTGCTTTTTTGATACTTTTGTATTGAAACTAGTTATTTATTTTCTTTTTCCTTTAGACAAAATCAAAAGGCAATAAATGTTCCTTGGAATGGTGTGAAGCAATAAATGGGGTCACATGTTTTGAGAGAAAAATAGGGATATTTTGGAAAGTTTGTGTAGAAATTAAGGATAATTTAGTCAAAATAAATTGACAAAAAAGAAAATAGGCACAACATTTTGGGACACCAAAAAAGGGATGTAAGCACTATATTATGGGACGGAGGGAGTACTATGTATGTATTTTGATAATTTATTGTGTTTGTTTATTGACCAATATAATAGTCATTTGGATTTATAGGAGAGTAATTTAACATATTTTTGGGATATATTATGAATTTTAAACATTTGTTTGTTAAGATGTGCAAATTTTCGTCTCATTTTCAATAAAGTTCTACTTAATGGAGCTTATAGGGTCATTTATTATAGGATAATAATAATTATAAATACTTGTGTTGCTATTATGAATGTATAATAATTAACCAGCTAATAATTGACGGTGGAGCTACATTGACAATATTAGTGGGGTCAGTTGACCCCATTTGAATTTAAAACTTTTTGAATTTTTTCTTAATCTTAAATATTTATAACTAGACTCAATGGAATCTTTTTATAATAAAAACATCACACATCTCAACTATAAAATTAGAAACTAGATTTGGAAAAAGATAAAATAAAATACAAAAAAAAAACTCACTGAGGAGTGAGGAGAACGGGGTACGAAAGTCGGGATCTTTCATAATATATATCCCAATTCATGAATATCTGGGCTCAAAAAAATAAGCACGTAATGGTTGCTTGGTGGAACATATGAAGTGAAATTACCTTAAAAATTATTAATATGTGAAGTTATACTTTCTAAGAAGTGCTAAATATCGTGTGCTTGATCCGTAAAGTATTTCCATAGGAAAATCTACTTACCTATGGGGTCTAAGTAATTAATTCCTCCATTTTTATTTTTTTAATCAACCAAGTAACTTCATATCTGTTCCCATGGGTTAAGGCTTTAGTTTAATTACGATTTATGAGTGATCAAATGGAGCTATTTGACAACCAACCATCTATATATTTCTTCCTCTCATTTGTTTAGATTCCATCTTATTATTGAAGACATCTTAGCTTTATCTACTAGTTTTAATTTTGTCATTGGGCTTTTTGTGAAAAGATCTGGTAACAAAGTCGCTCATAGCTTAGCCCACTTTCAACCTATGGAAGTTGGTAAAAGTGTTTGGGTGGATTATGTTCCGGATGACATTGTTGCTTTGGCTATTTCTGATAATATAATTTAGTTCCCTGTTTGGGTTCAAAAAAAATATATGGGGATCATTAAATTTTGTGAATGGGCCTCGTACGCACCATAAAAAAGGGAAAGAGAAAAGTCAACTTCATACGACCAAATAAGTTCCATCTTAGACCATATGGCAACAAGTGATGTGGACAATCCAAACCATAAGCATTGGCAAGAAAGGAAGCTAAACAAGAACAAAGAGACAAGGAATCAGGATTCAGGAACACCACCCAAAGGATTATTCAATTGAGAATAGAACTGTAACTAATAACACAAAGGGTAAAGTTAGATTGTTAATTCGGAAGGAACTACAAGAGGAGGGGGGTGAATTGTAGTGTGGAACTTATTGTCCAAATAATGCGGAATTTAAAACATAAGCAATAAGGAACTCAAAGTGCAAGAGAGATTTTTACGTGGAAACTTCTTGTCTCAATACAAGAAGAAAAACAACGACCTCCTCAGGATTTAAACTCTTCACTATAATAGGGAACCTCCTCTGTTACAACCTATTACATGCCCAAGTTCCACTCGGAACTCCAACTCTCTCACAAGTTCCACTAGGAACTTTAGCTCTCTAGACTTAACTTTAAGTCCCTTAAGAGTTCCCACAACTCTTTACAACAGGTTTACTCAAACCCTTTACCCCTGGATAGACTTCACCCAAAGTCTACGCATAAACAATAAGAACTTACCCAAGTTCCTAACTCGAACTTGATACAAGAATTCACTCAGACCCTTTACCAAGTTCCCATTACAAAAGTTCACTCAAACCCTTTAACCCCAAACTCAAATACAGACGCTTGATAATTTGGATTAACTCTAGTATATAGAAACTGTAGAACTGCAAAGGAACTTGGCACTCGTAGGAACTTGGAACTCAACTCTAAACAAGGAATATAAAATATAATTATTTTGTAACGTTATTCCTTAAGCCAAACCTTATGGAATGACATAAGTCAGACACTATGGAAAGATACCAATCAGACAATTCTTAGCATGCACAACCCATGATTAGTTAGTTGGGAGAAACTTGGGGAAGAAGCAATCAAAGACTTGGGCATTACTTAAATCACGTTTACTATAAAACAGTTAGAGTAAAAATAGAAAACAAAAAGAAAATAAATACTTGGAGAAAAAGTAACGTTTTATCAAAATATAATCCATGAGATATTTTTTCAAAACTCACTTTTTTATTTATTTTCTTATGCAAAAATATTATACTGAAAACTTTTTCATAAACCTGACATAAGTACATGTGTTCCTGTGCGTACAGGAACTCGCGTCAAGTTCCTGCACTCACAAAAACTCATTATACGTAATATAAATCTAGGCTTGTTATTTTCCAAAAACTGATAAGATAAGATTAACTAAACTAAAGATATAAAATCAGAATCCTAAATTAAAACCGATTTTATTTAAACCTATTTTATTTAAAACTTATCTTTTATGTAAAAACTAAAACTTATCTTTTATTTAAAAACTAAAACTTATCCTAAAACAACTAATGCATATTATTTAAAAGGGATATTATCTCAGATAACCCTGACTTATAGGCCTTTTTCTAATATAACCCCGACTTTGACAGGCCTGTCTCCGATAACCCTGAACTTGATTTTTGTCATTAAACTGGATGGAATTGTTAACGGTGTTAACTATTTTGAAACATAAATTAATTAATGCTTTTTTTTTTGGAAAAAAAAATAAATCATCTATTTCTCTCTTGTTCATAAAGCTTTAACAATAAACTCAAACAAATTTGAAGAATTGATGGAAGAATTGATCCAAGGAGCTGGGTAAAGATTCAAAAATAGATCCAAATTTTTCTCTCTCTACCACTCACTGTCTCTTTCCTCAAACTTCATCATTATTTTGTAAATCACATTTGAAGGAGCTGGGTTTGAACAATTTAGAAGAGTTGCAAATTTCTTCTTTCTTGTTACTGGAATCTTGTCCTTCACTGATCTTGCTCCTTATAGTGCTGTAAGTGCTGTTATTCCTCTCATTTTTGTGATTGGAGTTAGTATATGTTGAAGGAAGCTATTGTTATTCCTCTCCTCACCCTCATTAATGGCCACCTCGGCCCTACAATCCTCCCAATCTCAACCCCACACCCCAGCCTAACCCCCGAAACCACCACTCTTCCACTTGAAACCCACCTCAGCTCCTGAACCTCCCAATACCCTAAATGAACACCAATAAAAAAAAGGCGAATTCTACTATACCAGTAGAATTCAAAATTGGCTTGCAAACCCAAAAATTCAAATTTCGTAATCATATACATTCACCAATCCAACTCCATCTGACTTCACCGCTTCTTTTTCTCCTAATTCAGTGTTGTTTCAACTTTCAAGTAGAGAGAGAAGATTTCATGAATTAGGGTTTTTGAAGAGCTGAAGCAATCATCCATTCATCAATTAAGTGCATATTCATTCCACTGACAATTTACTCCTTTTCCATACAATAGCTCTAGGTCAGCATCTCCTGGTCATCTCCTGGTCCTGCTCCTCTGCCGACGCATACGGGGTACCCTTACTCGACGGGGTACTACTCATGGTATTACCTGTCCAAGTGGGGCCTAGTCTTACAGGCACCGTCTGCAGTTAAACAATGACTTAGTATCAGATATTTCAATACGAGCAGAGGACGCGGGTGCCGGTTTTCGACCAGGTTGGCTGTTGGCAGTCGGGGCGGTTGTCGGGGAGCTTGGTGGGATTTACTTAATGAAGCGTTTAAGTATGAAGAGCGAAAGATTGGTGAAAGGGGTTTGATAGATGAAGATATGTGACAGAAGATGAAGAACAGGATAAAGGTGTTCAATAACACAATTTTTTTATTTTTTCTAAGAACACCCATTGGAGGAAATCTGGATTTTGTTATGATTTTGGGAAGATGGGTTTGGGAAAATTCTGGATTTCGTTATGAGTTTGGGAAAATTTGATGAATGCTTGAGAAGAATGAAGAACAAGAGAGAGAATAGATGAAGAACAAGAAAGAGAAAGAGATGAATTTAGCAAAAGTCAAACCAAGTTAACGCCGTGATAAATTCCGTCAAGTTTAATGACAAAAACCAAGTTCAGGGTTATCGGAGACAGGGCTGCCAAAGTCAGGGTTATATTGGAAAAAGGCCTATAAGTCAGGGTTATCTGAGATAATATCCCTATTTAAAAACAATTAATCAAGTAGAGATTTATTAAGAAACAAACTCTAAATAAATCCTACAGATTAAGATAATAATATGCATCTGACTTATTGAATCTTAAATACTTTTGGCTCTAAGTTCCACGAGTTCCGTTTGACCTTACGAGTTCCTTTTGACCTTACAAGTTCCTTTTGACCTTACAAGTTCCTTTTGACCTTGTTCCATTACCTTTCACGTTTCCACATACTTACATGAATCCTAGAAAATAAACTCATATTTTCTGCCTTCATGCTCCATGTTGCTCCAACTCAAGAACATCATGTTGATAGCTCCACCTCTGGAACTTCGACGTGCTAGTTCCTTTAAGGAACTTCGCACTTATAGTTCATGCTTAGGAACTGGTTGTTTCAACTATGAAACTTCAGGAACTGCTCCCACTCATGAACTGCTCCCTCTCAGGAACTGCTTCCACTCAGGAACTGCTTCCACTCAGGAACTGCATATTCAATGTTCCTTTTAGGATATACCTAGGAACTGCTCTGTTTGTGTTCCTTCTAGGAACTCTTCTAGGAACTTTGTTTGTGCTTGCTTCTATATCATTTTTCTTGAAATCTTCATGCTTGGTTCCATCTTAGGAACTTACATAAAGTCTAGCAGCACATCTGTATAATCAGACTTCTTCTCTCTTTGGATATCTTCCTCAAGAACTTCACTTATTGGATTTTTTCTAGGAACTCTTCATGATGTGATATATTTAACCTTCCATGACTTGTTCTATGTTAATGTAATATGCACATCTCAAACACACATGTTAGTTAGATAATCATCATTTGTTTACAATCATCAAAACACTACATGACTCAACAATATTCCCCCTTTTTGATGATGACAAACAAATGATGCTTATCACAAATTAAACAATATTCCCCCTTAACTAACAAGTTATGCATGTATATGAAGGAAATATCAACATAGAGAAACACATCATATAAAGAACTTTACTTTCATCATTTAAGGATTTAGACTTAACTATGCTTGACTATAAGCAGCATACATATTCTTTCCCCTTTTGTCATTATCGGAAAGGATCATCTTACACACATTTGTTTTAGGTAAATCATATACACATATTGTTATATGCTACACTTACCACCATAAAGGTTAAACACCTGTTAGTCCCAAAAGCCTCAAGAATCTCAATTTTCAAACTTAGGATGCATGTGCTACACAAATTTCCAACTCACAATCCAAAGACCCAACTTCAAAACCATCGAAGGAACTTGACAAATAAGAAAATAAAAGCCAAGAAAAAAAATCAGATTTGAAAGTCAATAATGGATTAAGAGATAGGACATTGTAATACCCGGCTCAAAGAAATATGAAAGAAGTTTATGGAACAATTTGAGTAGAGGGAACTTGAGATATATAGTGTGCTCTATGGTTTAGACTTTTAATAAGAGGTTCTCAACAATAATTAGAGTTGATCACTTCACACTTTTGAAATCTCTGCCAAACCCCACACACACCTTGATATGTATATCTATCAAGTTCACTTTTACTCAACCAACCAACTGTGAGAAACTCATTGCACGAAGAAACTTGAACGAATTCATCTTTGTAATCAAGTTCTTCCATTCTTTCGCTTATGTTCCTCTTCTCAAATTATCAAATCCATGAGTAAGAATTTTCATAACCATATGAAATATTGACTTCTAGTAAATAATAAAGATTTGATCACCCTTGTTTACTCTTTTTTTTCGTTTTCCTTTTTTTTTTTTAAACTAGGATGTCATTACAAGTTGTTGCACTTTTCCTAGAATGTCACATTTACCAACCACAAAGAAGTAATTGCTTACTCACACATACTTGAAATCCACCACCAAGAATGAAAACATATATATCGATTTCGTCCTTATTCCCCCTGAGTTCCTTACCACTCCTTCATCATTAGGAACTTATATGAGTAGTTCCATCTAATGATATATCACTTATATGAGCATCAATTGATAAAACATAAAATACTTGCTTCTCACTTCTTCCATAGCTTCCCCCTCAAAATGTATTTACCATTTATTACTCTTTATGCATCATTGAACCATAAAAAGTCATTTTAAATTAGAGCACATGGGAAATTAGGAACTTTGAAGTGACAGGATATGAATGGAATGAGGATTTAATCAATCAAAGGGTATTTGAAGAAATGTGGTGTGAACTGATGATAGTTGGTTAAGAATAGGTTTGTTCCCTCTAAAAGTTAAATGAAATATATTAAGGGAATTTACATGTCTTTTTCCATTAAGGTTTCTTTCATTGTACCTTTGGCAACTTAGGACTTTCATGTTTGACAGCATCCACAGTTCTATTATGAGACCTCTAATACTTTTAGGCAAGTGAGTATGCCTTTATGACATAAAAAATTAGTGTAACATATTTACGCTAGTGTGCATATAATCAATTCAACTTTAATATGTGTAAGAGCCCAATTCGACAAAACTTTTGAAAAGAACATGTTTATACTCAAGTCATACTTCATTAAGTCTTGTTCCTCTAAACAGTACATGAATAAGTGAAATTATAAAGAACATATATTCACATAATTTAAAGCAATACTTATAAAAGTTATGCATTCATATTAATAATTTAACGATGTAATTTATTAATCGTGATACAATGTGAATATGAACATCATAACTTAAGTCACATTTTCACCATGAATATAAAATTACCTCAAGTACTGGACTGATTTTGATGACTTACTTTTGAGTTCCCGAACTGCTAGTTCCATCATTTTGATGTTTTCACATCTGATGGAAACTTTCATTCCAACTCGACTCATACTCATCATTCTTCAAAAGTTCCTTAACATGTTTTTGTCCTTGCATATCATTATATTCCAAGAGAGTAGTTGTGTTCCCTTATCATACTCGCGTACACATTTTCTTATAAGGTTAGCAAAAACTCTTGCATAAAATAGTTAGTTGTACCAAAAATATCATCCATATAACTATGTACAACGACTAAGTCAATTCCTCTTGTAAACAGAAATTATTGTTAATTTTGAAATCATTTTTCAAGAAGAAACTTGGTGTTGTTCCTCATAGATTTCTAGTAAAAAAAAATTATTTTGAACACATTGAAAATCTACTTTGGAACAATCTAAATCTCATGTAAGCAACAAGAAAAAAATAATATACAATTATCTAATGACCTAGCTACATGAATAAAAGTTTCTTCAAAGTCAATACCTTTATTTAGTTGTTCCTCTTAACAACTAACCGGTATAGAGTTCCTTTGTCGACGTCACTGTGAATGAATCGCATGACTATTTCTTATGTTCCAATTATAATCAAGGAACTCGATTATTGGAACTGTCTGTTCCTACTAATTGGATAGGAACTCGCTTTCACATATTCATTGAGTTGAACTTTAATTTATGAACTTGAACTTGATCTTCATTTTTAAGCTCTTCTCCATAAGGTCATATAGCTGGCTATTGTTGCTTTTTAGAGTGACATATTTCATGTTAGGAACTCTAGCTCCATAGGAACTTGTGAGTTCAACATAAAAAAAATTAAAAACCATCTTTAACCAGTGTTTTCTCCTTTGAAGATCTCATAGGATGTCTTGTTGATCAATTTCTAATCACTCCTTTGTTGATGATTTAGCAAGTGATGTCGATTGATTTTTCTTACTTGTTCCTTTGGAAAGCATTAGCAAATAGTATCCTGCCATGTCTTTCAAAGTTCCATTCATTATATTCGCCCTGTAATCAATACCTTGTTCCCGCATACATCATCAAACTCATCTGGAACTGTAAGTTCCTAGGCATTGTCATCATATGAATCTTTTGTTCATCTGAAAGATATAATCTCTGGAACTCTCTTTTTAATTTCAGGAACTTCTTCCTAATGTGTTCGTTCCTTTGATGGAAGAACATGAACTTGTTCCTTCATTTTGGGTTGTCATAAATCAAGACCTATAATCTGTGAAACAAAACCCAAAAAGAAATACTTTGTGCATTTTGATATTTGTAGGTTAGTCAAAAGAGATAATATAATATAATTAAAGCATAAAAATAAACATAAGGTTTCTAAAAAAAAATCTCATGTGAAAAGGAACTTCTGTTTTGTTCCATTGAACCGAGATCAATTTCAAAAGACTTAGGAACTCGTTCCAAATTTGGGATTGTTCCTGCACCATTTGTTTATTTCAGCATTCTTGGAACACTATTAATTCCCCAAAATCAAAGTTTGAGTTCTTTGATCCGAAACTTATATTTATGCTTTTGATATTTTAGTTATCTCAATTATCAAACCTACAAAATAAACAGTAATAACCTGCACAACATATAAAGAGAAGATAATATATATAAACTTGTAAAATAACTTCTCTTTTCCAACCAAAACAAATCTATATAACTATCTCTACTTAGTAAAAATCAACATGCATCCATATAATAAATATTCAATAAACTCAATATGCATGGAAAAACAATTCTTTGGCAAATAAATGAAATAGTCTTACATTCCACTGCCTAAAGAATAAAGTTTCCTTTTGTAGGAAAACCAAGTTCCAAGAGTGACAATATGCATTGTTCCATATGACTTGTTCCTTGAACCATTTCTAGTATATTGATTCTTTGATATTTTAAAAAATTTTAGAAATCTTAATTTTGTCTTTATAAATCAGTTTATCCAAAATTGATATAAAAACATCAAAGCCGAATGGAATAATTTACTAGAAATAATATAAGGAACAAGTTTCAATTTAATGTATGCGTATAAAAAATATCTCAAGTAAGAGGTACTTACATCAAAGAGGCCGTTGATAATCCTTGAATGACTTTTAATACATGATGAAAAGTCAGCCTCCACTTGTTCCTTTGAATGACGTAGGGTGGAGTTCCACTAGTGGAATAAAGTTCAACCGCTGCGGTCAAAACCGGGCTTACCGCTGCGGTTTTTGGCCGCAACGGTTGGACTAGCAGCGGTAGCCAAATTTTAGCTGCTGCGGTTCTGAACCGCATCAGTTAGTAATTTACCGCTGCGGTTTTGACCCAAAACCGCAGCGGTTAATCTATTAACTGCTGCGGTTCTGACCCAAAACCGCAGCGGTTAACCACCCCAAAAACCAAAATTTTTTTTTTTTTTTTTTTGCATTTTTTCATTATTAATAAATAGAAAATCAATAATATATATCAATAATCATTTTATTATGCATATTATGCTCAATTGAAGCATAAGTATAAATAATTCGATACATATGAATATTAACAACTATAATCTAGCTAAGTATGCATATATTACATGGCTAAGTCTGCATTCATCAGGAGCTTTGCTCTGTGTTATAGCTAAATTCTTTCTTCAATCCTTGTACTGTTGTCAGGCTCTTTCTACCATTCCTTTGTTGTACACGGATGTGCACATAATCTTTTTATCCAGTATCAGAGATCTCAGCATTTGCATCAACAAAAGGATCTGAATTTTTATCCAGCACCAGAACAATTGAAAAAAACAAACATATTAGGCATCAAACTTGTCAGATTAGATGTGAAAGCACACATTGCATAGGAGACATTCTATAGCAAGTTTACCATGAATATTCAGACAATAAGCCATACAACAAGCCATAAACAATAAAACCTGAGGCACAGTACAAGAACTACTATAAACAGCAATAGTTCAATTACCATACCTGTGTTGAGAACTCCGCAATATTATAAGGAACATGTGAACCCTGACTCTTAAAATCATCACCCAAGAAGTCCTAAAAAAATTGTTCACATGTATTAGTATCAAATAAAGTTAAAAGGGTAGCCACATGAAGGTATGGACCTCTCTTGAATAGAGCTAATCAAATTACCTGTGACATTCCACTCATTGAGAACCCATCACGGAAAGATTGGCTAGGTCTTTGAACAGGCATCTGACATTCAGCATAACCAACACCATTCAACATAACAAACATTCAAACCAACAGGAAAAAACAATAAATAAATAAAAAAAATCATACAAAATTACTAACATTAGAAACAAAACCAGGTTGTGACAATGGACCACCAACAGAAGGTTGGCCATTGGTACTTTCCAGTGGAAAGTTGAAACTAGGCCTAAGACTTCCAATAGGTTGTTGTGAGCCTTGTTGGTGTTGTAAATGAGTTCCAATGGGAGTAGAACTGCCACGGCCAGCACCAAAACCGCGGCTACCAGGCTGAGGGACTTGAGGAACTGCTCCAACAGGACCGTGTACCATAATGGGCACGTGTCAGTGCAACATTGAGCCTACGAGGATCATTGAGGAATCCAATACCCTGAACACAGCATATCAATTGACAGCAAACATCAAGATACAACACAAGTTTCAAAATAATGGACAAGCCACTATATCTTCAACAATTCAACATCCGTAAGCAATTAAAAAGTTACAAATCCCTCCTTTTCTTGATCTTAAGTACAAAATGTTTCACAAGCAAACGAATACCAAACCAAAATCCTGATTATTTAAAACAGAAAAAACAGATACACCCTTCACACCATATAAAGAATAGTCATTCAACAAACGCAAGGATTAAAAAAGACAAAAAGAATATAAATGATGTATTAGATATTTTATGTAGCTATCGAAATAAATGAACATATATCACAATTGAATGAGGGAAACCAAAAGCATCATGATAAACAAAGTGCATAGGTTAAATTAATATGTGCAGACATTGATCAACATCTCACAGTAGAAAGTAAGAACATTGATGTGGGACAAAGATACTCGTCTCTTGACACGAAAAGTGATATTGGTGTAATGATCTTAATGCATAACAAATAATTGTCTCATGAAACCCATATTTACTGTCTCAGGTCCCAAATCTAATGGTCACCTTTTAGCAAAGTGTATGAGACTCAAGATTCTTAGTTGTGAAGCTCTTTCATCTATTTCTACAAAAATTTAAGTTTGAACAACATGTCTAAGAAAACATTGCAAAGAGATGTCGGGAACCAAAAAGGAACAACTTAAGGAAGCCCAGCAAAGGTGGGAAGATCAACCAGGTTACTATCCATCATTCTTAAGATACATGCAAAAAATGCTTACAGCTTAACACATCCGGTGCTAAAGTTTTATGGATCACATTTTGATCTCGAATATAGTTCAAGTGGGCACATCTCAAAACGAGCACCTATATGTAATTATATGTAGGCCAACTTACAATACAAAGAAAGGATGTACCAAGTAAAAGGCAATATGATCATCACAAGGAACCAGGTGTGTAGCTATTGAGCCAAGTGATATTGTGACACAACCATACAGTACACTCGATACAGACAAACTAACAACCAGGAGACTTGCCACCTCCCCCAGAATATCCAAATGAAAACTCCAACATTTTCTATATATATATATAGACAACTCCAAAAAAAAAGCAGCACAAATAACGTCAATAAACAATCCAGAAAGATAACCTGGTGTTCATTACTCCTGACACAAGATAAAATGATGTAATCCTTTTCTCTTCCCTGAAAAGAATCCACACTTGCCACCTGTAAGAAATGAATAAAAAAGCAATCAAATTATGTGTATATACCAAACTATCAAGTATAAACTATAAACAAAGAATTGAGGGCCATATCTCAAACTCTACCTCAATTTCCTTGTAAAGTTGCTGCCTGAGCGAACCATTTCTTGACAAAGAACAACAATAAGGGCATTAGCAACTGCAAATAACACTAGTCCTAAATTCGAAACTAAACTTCTAATGGTAAACAAACTGCAAAATTTAAGTCTTGAAACCTGAATAAACCTTTGGAATCCTGAATTTCTTTCCTCGAAAGAAACTTGAATTGAGCAGATATGAAACTGAACTTTTTAGATAGAAAATAAAATTGTAGTGGATGAATACGGACCTGTAATCTAAAGAGAGATGCATTGCATTCAATATCCAGCATTAACAAAAACATTAACCCTAGATCTAATTGAAAATCAAAACGAAAAATGAAATTACAAATGAATTAAATTACAAGAAAACAAAAATAAAAATGAAATTACAGGAAGGTGTGAGACGGCGACAGACCTTGTGTAAGAAAGCAACGGTGAGCGAGTGAAGGCTGAGAGAGGACGACGAGCGACGGTGAGCGAGTGCAGAATCGCCACAAAATCTTCGCATTTCGTTGCTTCGCCTGATCTGGTGGCGATTCGTTGCCAAAAACCGCCACGAATTCTTCGCATTTCGTTGCTTCGCCTGATCTGGTGGTGATTCGTTGCCAAGAACCGCCACGAATTCGTTCCAAGAGTGCGAGAGGAGTGCTAGAGGAGGATTGAGTGAGGAAAGAGAAGAGAAGCGATGAGTGGCGCCGTGAAGATTAGGAGATCGGCGACGGCGAGAGATGGATTAGGAGGAGCGATTGAAGAAAGAGATTTGGATGAGAGAGAGGGATGACGGATGATTGGATGATAGATCAAAGATCAGGTGAGCAGTGAAGAAGATATTTGGGCTTAAAAGAGATTTGGGCTGAAAATAAGGGGGAAAAAAAGAGTATTAACCGCTGCGGTTCACCGAACCGAAACGGTTAACAGAGAACCGCAACGGTTTTCTGTTAACCGTTTCGGTTTTCTGAGAACCGCAGCGGTTTATGTTCCCAAATTTCCCACCAAAAATTTCAAGGATTTACCGCAGCGGTTTCCTTAAGGACCGCAGCGGTTGTGTTGTGACATATAACTTTTTTTCCACTAGTGTTCCTTTCTCGTACGGGTTCCTTCTTCTTGCAGGAACATAACTCAGCATTATCACTGAGTTTCGGCTCTGATACCAATTGTTAATTCGGAAGGAACTACAAGAGGGGGGTGAATTGTAGTGTGGAACTTATTGCTCAAATAATGCGGAATTTAAAACATAAGCAATAAGGAACTCAAAGTGCAAGAGAGATTTTTACGTGGAAACTTCTTGTCTCAATACAAGAAGAAAAACCACGACCTCCTCAGGATTTAAACTCTTCACTATAATAGGGAACCTCCTCTATTACAACCTACACTAGTGGAAAAAAACGCATGGGTTGCGGTGCAAGGGCTGCGTTTTTTGAAAAACGTAACTCTTAATAGTGAAGGGTTGCGGTTAGCCCAAATACCGCAACCCTTTTAGTGAAGGGTTGCGGTTAGCCGAAAACCGCAGCCATATAAGTAATAAAGGGTTGCGGTTTTTGGGCTAACCACAACCCTTTATGGGCTTGTTTTTAATTTTGAAAGGAATTCACGCGGGGCTTAAAATGTTAAGCGGCTAGGGTTTCTCTCAAACTCACAACACAATCTCAAAATCTTCTCTCCCTCATTCTCTCTCCTCTCTCACAAATCTCACGTCAACTACCAGCCATCCCTCGTCTGTCCTCTCCTCCCTTGTTTCGAACCACCATCACAGCCCTCTCCTCCCTCGTTTCGAACCAGCCACCACAACCCAGCCCTCTCCTCCCTCGTTTCCTTCCCCTTCTTCCCTCTGCCTCTTCGGCAACCTCCAACCACCATCAACACCAACACTCCTTTCCCCACTCCTTCCCTTCCTCCTCCACCACCACCATCACCACATCCGCAAGAATTAGGGTTTTCAAACAGGAAATTAAGCCAAACAATAAGCGAATTTGCCAACGATTTCATCGACCTTTCCTTCTTGATTTCCTCCGTTCGCGATAATTTCGACATCTCGAGCTCAAATTGCCGGAGTTCCGAGTCGCCAGAGTTGAAGGTTTCCGGCGACGGCGGGAGGTGGAGGAGGAGAGAGATGATGAAGGAGTTTGCATTTGTTTGGTGAAGAATTTTCGCTGCATCCAGATCTAGGTTTGGTCGAGATTTAGTTTTTTTTTTTAATTTTTAATTTTTTTTGTAATTTATTTGTTTCTTATGATATTTGAGGTTTAGTTGAGCGTTTGTGACTGTTTTTTTTTGTATTTTAGGTTTTTTATTTTATTTTATTTTGTAGAATTAATTTGATGTTCTTGTTGATTGTTAACTTATAATTTCGTTTTGTTGTGGGATTAATTTGATCCTTTAATATAGGGTTGCGTTTTTTTATTTTCCCTGTTTTATATAATGTTGTTGATTTTATTTTTTAGAATTTAAAATGAAAAAAATGCGGTCACAAGTAATTTCGACTGTAAATTTCGTTTGTAGAATTTGTGATGTTCTCGGCTGTTCTTGATATATTTAGGAGTAAAAAAATGCAAAAAAAAAATTAAAAATTTTTTGGGTCAAAAGGGATGCAGTTATGGTCAAACCCGCAACCCTTTGTACAAAGAAGGGCTGCGGTTTAAGCTCAAAACCGCAACTCTTCCATATTAGAAGGGCTGCGGTTTTGAGCCTAAACCGCAACCCTTCGTAGTGAAGGGCTGCGGTGAAAAACCGCAGCCCTTCATTTTTGCCGAAGGGCTGCTACGACAAGGGATGCGAGCCAAAAACGCAGCCCTTAGGGCTGTTTTGACCGCAACCCTTGCGTTTTTTTCTACTAGTGCTATTACATGCCCAAGTTCCACTCGGAACTCCAACTCTCTCACAAGTTCCACTAGGAACTTTAGCTCTCTAGACTTAACTCTATGTCCCTTAAGAGTTCCCACAACTCTTTACAACAAGTTTACTCAAACCCTTTACCCCTGGATAGACTTCACCTCAAGTCTACGCATAAATAATAAGAACTTACCCAAGTTCCTAACTCGATCTTGATACAAGAATTCACTCAAACCCTTTACCAAGTTCCCATTACAAGAGTTCACTCAAACCCTTTAACCCCAAACTCAAATAAGACGCTTGATAATTTGGTTTAACTCTAGTATATAGAAACTGAAGAACTGCAAAGGAACTTGGCACTCGTAGGAACTTGGAACTCGACTCAAAACAAGGAATAGAAAATATAATTCTTTTGTAACGTTATTCCTTAAGCCAAACCTTATGGAATGACATAAGTCAGACACTATGGAAAGACACCAGTCAGACAATTTGGAATGAAGACATAAGCCTTTATTTATAGCATGCACAACCCGTGATCAGTTAGTTGGGAGAAACTTGGGGAAGAAGCAGTCAAAACTTGGGCATTACTTAAATCACGTTTACTATAAAACAGTTAGAGTAAAAATAGGAAACAAAAAGAAAATAAATACCTGGAGAAAATTAAAGCAATGTTTTATCAAAATATAATCCAAAAGATATTTTTTCAAAAATCACTTTTTATTTATTTTCTTATGCAAAAATATTTTACTGAAAACTTTTTTCATAAACCTGACATAAGTACACGAGTTCCTGTGCGTACAGGAACTCGCGTCAAACTCCTGCACTCACAAAAACTCATTATACGTAATATAAATCTAGGCTTGTTATTTTCCAAAAACTGATAAGATAAGATTAAATAAACTAAAGATATAAAATCAGAATCCTAAATTAAAACCGATTTTATTTAAACCTATTTTATTTAAAACTTATCTTTTATTTAGAAACTAAAACTTATCCTAAAACAACTAATGCATATTATATAAAAATAATTAATCAAGTAGAGATTTATTAAGAAACAAACTCTAAATAAATCCTACAGATTAAGATAATAATATGCATCTGACTTATTGAATCTTAAATACTTTTGACTCTAAGTTCCACGAGTTCTTTTTGACCTTACGAGTTCCTTTTGACCTTGTTCCATTACCTTTCACATTTCCACATACTTACATGAATCCTAGAAAATAAACTCATATTTTCTGCCTTCATGCTCCATGCTGCTCCAACTCAAGAACATCATGTTGATAGCTCCACCTCTGGAACTTCGACGTGCTAGTTCCTCTAAGGAACTTCGCACTTATAGTTCATGCTCAGGAACTGGTTGTTTCAACTATGAAACTTCATGAACTGCTCCCTCTCAGGAACTGCTCCCACTCAGGCTCTACATATTCAATGTTCCTCTTAGGATATACCTAGGAACTGCTCTGTTTGTGTTCCTTCTAGGAACTCATCTAGGAACTTTGTTTGTGCTTGCTTCTATATCATTTTTCTTGAACTCTTCATGCTTGGTTCCATCTTAGGAACTTACATAAAGTCTAGCAGCACATCTGTATAATCAGACTTCTTTTCTCTTTGGATTTATTCCTCAAGAACTTCACTTATTGGATTTCTTCTAGGAACTCTTCATGATGTGATATATTTAACCTTCCATGACTTGTTCTATGTTAATGTAATATGCACATCTCAAACACACATGTTAGTTAGATAATCATCATTTGTTTACAATCATCAAAACACTACACGACTCAACAGTTAAACCTTGTAGAAGTTAGAGATTAGCAACAATACTGTGTCAAGTTGTTGTTGAGGTGGTCAAGGAATCGCCCAAATCAGGTTGAAATATACTCTAGTAAGGAGTCACTTAGTATAATTATGTGGCTATTCGGTCATATTCATGTTCATTGTCTACAACTTATTAGAGTCAAATAAATATTCATGTTGGGCTGATAAGGTCTATTAATTAGATAGTCAATTTAACATTCCAAGGTTGCACTTCTTGTTATCGAGCCAAAAGATTATGCCCAAATGCGGCCAAATCGACTCAGCTATAGCATATTTCAGGTACAGTTCGAGTTTGAATAAAATCGTGGAGTTCATATCAATTTTGCCATGTTTTTCAAGTGTAGCCGAGTTCGGATGGATGATTGAAAAACTTGTGGCAAGCTGAAGTCTTTACTAAATATCTGTTTCAGATTCTATCAAGAGAAGCTGGAAGCGGACCCAAAATAATGAAACATAGAAAGAACATACTAACAGTCAAGTAAAGACAGCTTGAGTAGCAAACAAACATGTCAATATATCTACAAAATAATATCTACATCCGTCGTACTTGCATATCCATCTGATAATATCCACTCTTTATATTTCAAAGTGGATATTTACATAGCCGGAAAATATCCTTCACATGATACATGTAATATTTGTCGATTCATACAGCAAAGACCCCAAACTAAACATTTCGGATCTGTCTCATATGTCAACCTTATTATGTAGCTGAGAATTTGAGACTTGGCGTTAATGATCAAGTGAATTAGTGTAATACAGGACTTTGAAACTTACTATCTTCCAGTACAGTTGGAATCCTGAGTGTTGATGACATTATAGTATAAGGTAGATGATCGATCATCAAATTTGGAGATCAAATGATGCGCGTTAAGTCCACAGTATTTCTTCCCCATCCTCGCGATGAATATATCAGTCACTTTCTTAAGCATGCTATCTTCTTGGATCCATGGTTGCTTTACAAACTCAACCACAGGCATCCACTGCATATATATGTGCAGTAGCATATAAGAATAGTTACTCGTCTGAGAATCAATTGGTCTTCTATCAGTGTTGACCCAATTATATTACTTTTACTTTTTAACTTCAAACATTTTTTAATTTAATAAAACAATACTTTTACATGGACTTGGCTTTTTTTTGTTTAACTAAGAGTGGTCTGACTAGTGACTACTAACTACTAAGACAATTTCATACAATAATTTATGAATGAGCATACCTTGGCAGCTTCAATTTCGTGATCATCGACCATGATTTCAGTCGAAAGAGGCTTTAGCATGCAGATGAAGAACAAATCTGACTTTTCGAAAGCCATGTTCTGAGCATGCCTGAAAAATAGAATATGCATATAAATTATATACCAAAAAATTGTAAATTGAATTTTTCATTACAAACCGACGGTTGAAATCCACTGATTTTTTGTTAGTAAACTTTTTCATGATGCATATATGTTCTGCCACTTGAAGTGGAAGTTCAAGAATATATCACCAAAATGATGCAAGTTCACTTCCAAAGTAGGAAATATGATATGTTCCTCCATGAAAAGATGGATGATGTTGGTCACTCATATAAAATAAAGAACATGGACCAAGTATAATTACCTGAATGCAATTACTTCCACGAATTCAGTATCAATCTGCAAACATTCAGCACGATCAAATCAACTTCTTTCCAATATTGAAATTGAAAAAAAATGCTTAACATACAACCGCCTGTTTGGTATCATCACAACCAACTTTTCACTTTTAAATTTTGAGAAATTAAATGTTATATTATGATATAGGCTGTATAAAGAACCTAGATTTATTCATATTTATACTAATCATGCTAATTATGGAAACTGATAACAGTAAACTACTTATCATGATAACAAATATGACCTACAAATTACATGTTAAAGAGCGTTTCATCTCACCCCGGTTTCTTCCTTCACTTCTCTAACAGCTCCAGTGTATATCTCTTCTGACTAATCAGTAAGCAAAATAAAGATACAACATGAGTTACGACCAAGTGTACATAAACTTTGTAGGCATAACAAATGCTTGAACTACAGCAACTAGTAGTATTAGTTACCTCTTGAATGAAACCGGTAGGAATTTTCCAAAAGCCAACAAAGGGTGGAGCACAATACTTCTCTTGCACTACAAGCACCTACAAAACATATATACAATTCTCAGATAATTTTCACTTTTCACTTATCCTTAAGTAGTATGCCAAGAATTGTAAGAAAATCGTACCTCATTTTTTTCGTTGATGACGAATCCTCCAACCCCTACTTGGTGCGAGGCATTGGCCGGTAGCATACAAGGCCCTTCAGGGATCCAATAAGTTAACATAACATAACCGCGCTCCGCGTGATGGTATTGGAACCCTTCCTACATCATCCATAGGTAGTTATAGCTACCTCTTTTCCAACATAATGGTCATTTTCTATGTTGATGGTTTAGGCTTGTTTAAAATTACCATTTGCTTGTCAAAATGTGGATTGTGTTATACTGTGAGATTCATATAGCTACATCTATCTCAATCAAATGTGACCTATTATTTCCAAATGAAAAGAGTGTGAATATTTCCTTTAAAATTTGTCAAAACTAGCTAACACAGGCTTAAAATGCAATAGTAATTAATATAGAGGGAGGTAGTAAAACTCACCTTTACTGCTATTGGTACAAATTCTGAATATTCTGATGGTAATTTAAGCCAAACTCCTTTCTTTCCCTGAGGTAATTATAAGCCCAAAAAAAAGCATAAATTTGATTCTTTTCCAAGAATTCCACCAAAATATTAGCAGAAATTGGAAAAGTAATTTACCTTAATTATCCACTGAGAAAGTGATGATTGAAGCAGAGAAGCAAACACATTTGCATTAGAGGGTAATTTATCTGGGTTAACAATGACTCCTCCATATTCATCATCAAAATAATCCAAAGTGCTTGAAATTGCTTCATTTATTCCATTAATCTTACTTTCCAAAACCAAAGTTGAAGTATTTACTTTATTACTAGTGATTGAATTTGATGCCCTTGAGCAAATAACTGCATAAAACACAAGAACATAACTTTAATTAATCCTTTCATTATTAAATTCAACATTCTAAACTTTAATTATAAAAAAAAATTAATTTTTGCCCATGTATGTACCATTTGTTGTCTACTTTAACACACACAAAAAAAAAGAGAATACTCTGTTTTCCTCTGTTCTTTTTTGCCAAAAAAAAATGATGAATCACATTAAGAGAAACTCAAAAATTATAGAACAAGTAATTAGAAGCTCAAAACTTAACAAATTAAGAAAAAAAATTTACCTTTACAAGAAGAAGACTTTGGATATGAATGTACCCCAATAAGAGAACTGGGGTATGAAGTTCTGAAACCAACCTCATTAGTAGAAAGAGATAGAAATTTAGCTTCAAGCATTTTCAATTCCATCAATTAAACCCTATTTCAGATCCAATATCCCTGAAAACATAAAAATGATAAAAAGAATACAGCACTTTTAGTAGGATATTCTAGTAAAATAAGGAGCTTATGCTTATTGTGTCAACTTTAATGTGGTTAATTAAGGGTGAAAATAAATTAGGATCACAGGTTATACATGTGACAAAAAAGACTAATTTGAGACGGTTTAGTTTGTGTTCTGTGTGATGTGTGTGGCACTAGTAGAGACAGGAGAGAGAAAGAGAGGGCAGAAAAATGGGGGGAGTTTGGCCTGTGATTTGTGAGGCTTTACTCCAACATGTGTGGATTCTTTAATAGAGAAATGAAATAAAGTGGGCAAAGCATAAATTCTGTGGTTGCAAATCATTTATTTTATTATTAGTTGCAAGGTCTATTTTTCCATTGTCTCTACTTTTTAAGGTGCAATCTTTTTTGTTTTTTTTTTATCAGGAGATTAAGTCAGCCCAAGGGCTAACCCCTACAAGCTCTTAGCGCAGGAAACACCAACACATTGGCCCAGTAAGCGCACATAAGCATCTTAAAAAACACCCCAAAGATATCTTGGGTGAAGGATCGAACCCCGACGCCACAAAGCGAAATCTTTATCCACTGGCCTAACTCCTATCCTTTCTTAAGGTGCAATCTTAATTATTGATATTCCTAGCTATGTATTCAGATAATTATGAAAAGTCGGTATTGCGAACATATTTAATGATACATATCTAATTAAGTATTTATCATACGTTGTAATAGATGGCTCTTTATGTTTTGGTACTACAATTTATATTTCTAAGACTGTGAAAATGCAAATAGAGCAAACAAATTAGGGATGAATGGAGTAAATGACTTGTAATTATATTTGCCTCTAGAAATCATATGGTATTTCATATTGGAAGAAAATCAAGAAAGTGACGAGAAATTAATTTGATTATATATGCTATTCAAAAGTTGTTAAACATCTGCTTTCTTTTTTAAAAAAACTAGTTTTATATGCACGCTATGCGTGCGAAGTAGAAGGATGAGTGGTAACTGCTTTTGTTGGATCGGTTTTTTAACAAAAAAATAATAATAAAGTAGTAGGTGTGTAGTTTTCTTTTTGAGTTAGGGTATATTGGTCAAAAAGGGTGGACAAGAAAGACCTCAAGAGTTCCCATATATAATAGAGATTAGATTAACCGAACAATGAAAAATGTAATCACTTTGCTTTCCCTTCCCTTCCATCTGTTTCTCTTCACTTAATTCATTTCTGTACAAATATTTAGAAATTTCTGGAATAACTAGACACCCAATTAATGTTATTTGTTTTATTTACTTATATAGATGACTTTTAATGAGTATAAGATATCTTAAAATGAGCAACTCAACAATAAAAAGAGCTTTTGTAACACTTAACATGGACATAGGGTCCATTCTTTGCAACTAATTTTGCTAATCTGAAAAAAAATCCAAACTTATCTTAATTTAATTGACCTTTTTAGATCTTATTAGTCCTTATTTGAATTTATCTGAACTTATTAGACATTATCTTGTGAGTGTGTGACAAACTTTATTTTGCTAAACTGAATTTATTAGATCTTATTAGTCCTTATGTGAACTTATCTGGACTTACTAGACAAAATTTTGTCAGTGCGTGTCAAACCTTATTTTTGCTAACTCATCAAAACTTATTAGACCTTATCTGAACTTATTTTTTCTTATAAGAACTGAAAATAATGTAAACACACCCATAAATATTTTTCCTTTATTAAAAGGAAAAATGGATCAGAATACCCCCAACTTTGGGCGGTCCGCTTTTGATACCCCCAACTTTGGATTATTTTTAAATACCCCCAACTTTGGGGGTGTTCCGCCAAAAATGCACCATTTACCTGTTATGACCGGTTGAACTGGTAAACCAAAACCCCCCACCCCCCTCTGCTCATCTTTCTCTCTCCTCTCCTCATCCCCCCCCCCCCAACCCCCCATCGCCACCTTCCCTCACCACCATTTTCTCTCTCCTCCCTACCACCTTCGTCACCACCTTCACTCCCACCAACAACCACCTCTCGATTTCTCACCATCCCACCCGGCTCACTCATCTCCCTAAACCCTAAACCTAAGCTTTTCCGGCAAAATCGCACTCTTCGAACCTCCAACAAACTCGGAATCAATCGAACTACGCGGGATTTGTTTTTCGAAATGAAAATCATTCGAATTAAACTAATTCGTGTTCGTTTTTCGAAGGGGTGAGGGGGGGGTGGTGGGCCGCGGATTCGAAGGGGTGGGGGAGGGGGTGGGGGATGCGGGATTCGAAGGTGTGGAGGGAGGGGGCTACGGGATTCGAAGGGGTGGGGGGAGGGGCGGGGATGCGGGATTCGAAGGGGTGGGGGGAGGGGGTTGCGGGATTCGAAGGGGTGGGGGGGATGCGGGATTCGAAGGGGGGGGGGGGGGAGGGCTGCGGGTCGGGGGTGGTGGGGAGGGTTGTGGGGGGGGAGGGGGAGGGTTTGCGGGGGATGAGGAGGGGGGCTGCGGGGGAGGGGTTCGAAGGTGGTGGCCGGGCGTTGGGTGGGGGGGAGGGGCAAAGGTGGTGGTTGGGCGTTGGGTGGGGGGGGGGCAAAGGTGGTGGGTGGGGTTGGGGGGGAGGGGTTCAAAGGTGGTGGGCGGGGTGGGGATGGGGTGTGGGGGTGGTGGGAGGTCGTGGTAGTGGTGGGGTGGTGGCTAGGTGGTGGTTGTAATGGAGGAAGAAGAAGTAGAGGATGGAAAAAAAAAAATTACCTGCTACTAGGGTTCTGAAGTCATCCTGCAGGTGCATTTTTGGCGGACCACCCCCAAAGTTGGGGGTATTTAAAAATAATCCAAAGTTGGGGGTATCAAAAGCGGACCGCCCAAAGTTGGGGGTATTCTGATCCATTTTTCCTTATTAAAAAGATAGGGAACAAGCTAATGTTAGATATATGTGTCAAAAATTTCATGTCTCATTTCATAAGTCATACTCAAACTAAGTACTCCCTGCCTTCTTAGGTTCATATGGCCGGTGATATTTGTGGACCCAGCTAAGGCTTAAAAAGCTGCATGGATATTGGATATATATCAATAGGAAAGTCCAATATAAAAACAAAATCTGTGTTCTAATACCACAAACAAAATGAAAAAGTAGATAAATAACATGTATGGACGGACTTACGTATTAATAATGTTACTCTACTTTACAAAATATTCTCGTTCTTATTGTATTGCATCATCAGATTCATATATACTCCACCTCTTATAAATTACTTCTAGGATGATCTAGTCACGAGTTTCTTGGAATGAAAGCTGATGGAGTACACGAAATTGAGTTAAAATTGGAGATTCTTGTCAGAATTCACTCTTGATTCTTGATCCAGCAAGTGAGTGCACTCTGAGTACTGTCAGTGCCCACTATGAGTAACAAAAAGAGACAGAATGAAAGAGTACCTAACATCATAATTCATTAATTTATAATCATATTGGATAAACACCTCACCGAACATATTGTAGTACCAACATGAACATGGCAACATTATTCTTATCCTCATGGAATCAGACATAAGCATCTTTCTAACACATCAGCTAAATCTCTACCATAATACATTAATACCTCTTGTGATATTTTGTAATAAAAACTAGTATTTAGGCCCGGGCGTTGCCCCGGATGGTATTGTTTTCCAAACTTGATATGCATTTTTTTCCATTCGCATTAAAATATATTAAAGAAAACTCAACATTTAAAAGGTACAAATATAATACTATGGACATTTAAAGCATGATTAAAAGTTGGTTGAGATGGTAATTGTGCTATGTATAATAGCAAGAGGTCACGTGTTCAAATCTTGTTGCAAGCCAATTTTACTTTTGTGAATTGACATGATATATGTACACATTGGATAATTCTAGTAGAGTAACAGAGGTGCCACGTGGCGTGTATACGTTGTCACGCACGCCTTTTAATATATTAGTATAGATAAAGCTTTTTTTTAATGCAGACTATAGGTCACTAATTTTGACATTTTCGAATAAGAAAAATCAGTCACTTAAAAAGAAACGGGGAAAGTATAAGCTAATTTTCTCATGTTAGATGGTCTTATCAAACTTTTGTCTTATCATTCAACCTTGATTTTTATTGTTTAAATTTTTCAGAGTTGTCTTTGTTGTGACTCTAAGTCTGAATTTATTTTGATGTTGATAAACACTTTGTGCTATAACATGTATGTATGTAACAGTGATCTAAGAAAGCTATCAAGATCGGATGTTCATGAAAGCTCAAGAACTTGAAGATATGGAAGCTTAGGTCTAGTTATGTTCTTAGTCATGTTCATGCAATGTTATTAACATATTGGAACTTTGTGCTAAATTAGAATTATGAAATTAGTATGATTAACTATTTTCTTAGAGTTAAGAAAATAGGTGATTATATTAATTTCATGTTTCTATATTTAAAGAATATAAAAAGGGGAGTTTTTAATTTCAAAAATTAGTTTTGAATGGAAAATATTTTTTATAAAGATTTTCGAAAAAGAGTTTTGTAAAAACTGATTTTTAAAGAAAACGTTTTTTATAAAGATTTTCGAAAAAGAGTTGTAAAAAAAAAAAACTGATTTTTAAATAAAAGTTCTTGATAAAGATTTTCGGAAATATTGGTTTATGAAATCTGATTTTTTTAGTTGGCAAAAGATAAGGAGGAATCTTTATCATTTAAAGAAAGCAAAAATCAGTTTTCATTAAGTAAAAGATAATCTTTGATTTTGGAAAAGAAAAGATTTTATCCCTTGATTTTAGGAATAAAAATTATTCAAGAAGATAATCATATCTTGGAGAATAATTCTTATTCAGTTGATAAGTTATATAGGGGATAGAAATCAGAAGAACAACTCACGTTTTCAGATTTGGTTTTTGATAAATTTTGAGAGCTGAAAATGGATCTCCATAGCACAGTAAATAGCACAGAGTTCCAGTGAGTTAAAATTTCTATATAACGATTGTAACGTTCCTCGATCTGCTTGACTAAGAAGCACACTTGTGAGGACTTAATCTTTCTGTAATTTCATCATTATAGAGAGTAGCAGCACTTAGGGTTAAGTGTTGGGGAGCACTACTAGAGTTAGTAGTGGGGGAATCATATTGTATCAAAAAGTTTGGTATTTTAATATTCAAATAATAAAAGAGTAGGTAGTGTGGATGTAGATCTCAGAGGTGAGATTGAACCACATTAAATTCCTGTGTCTTGTTATTTGGTTCCATTATTTTTAATTTTGATACAACTTCGTCTGAGCGAAAACATTAAAAGCGAGTTTACGAGTGAATAACACAGTGTAAGGCACTGTGCCATAGGAGTATTTTTGCGAAAATCGATTAGATTTTGTCACTCAATTCAACCCCTCCTTCTTAAGTGTCACCTTGTACTCCAACAAGTGGTATCAGAGCAGGCTATTCTCGAAAGGCTCATACCTAGAGAATAGAAATCATGAACATGCAAGATGACTCTCGAGAAAGACACTCAAAGTGTCCGATTTTCAACGGAAAAGATTACGGATGGTGGAAGGCTATGATGAGGATCTACATCCAAGGATCGGATTATGAATGCTGGAAAGTCATAAGAAAAGGACCAATCCTTATCCAAGCCAAAAATGCTGAAGGAAAGATGGTCGACAAAGATGAAGGTGACTACGATTCAGTCGACTATGCAAAAGCCGAAAAGAACTTCAAAGCTATGAGTATTCTCCAATATGGAATTGGACCTGATGAATACTCAAGGATCTCCGCTTGCACTACATCAAAAGAGATATGGGACACTCTAAAATTGGCCTACGAAGGTACGAATGAGGTAAAACAATCTCGAATTGATTTACTT
This sequence comes from Beta corolliflora, assembly GCA_947648045.1. Classification (NCBI taxonomy): domain Eukaryota; kingdom Viridiplantae; phylum Streptophyta; class Magnoliopsida; order Caryophyllales; family Amaranthaceae; genus Beta; species Beta corolliflora. The sequence goes on from CANSZD010000756.1 coordinate 860,269, forward strand.
GTGCAACAATATGAACTGTTTACTATGAATAAGGAAGAATCAATTAAAAGATGTTCACTCGTTTTACACTAATCACTATTGAATTGCGTTCTCTATGCAAAACCTATACTTCTGAAGATTTAGTAAGAAATGTACTAAGAAGTTTAACAAATCGTTGGCTCCCTAAAATAACTGCTATTCAAGAAGCTAAAGATTTGACAAAACTCTCACTAGAACAACTAATTGGATCATTAATGACTCATGAACTTATTTTAGATACTAAGACAAATGAACCAAAAATTAAGGGTATAGCCTTAAGAACTGAATTGGAAAGTGAAGGTAGTGATAGTGATGATGATGTTGATCTTCTTACTAGGAGAATTGAAAATTTTCTCAAAAAGAATAAAAACAACAATCATAAAAAAGGTGGAAATTTCAAAGGTAAGAGCACTACCTCTAACTTTAAGAAAAGTGCTACTAATTCTGGTTGTTTCAAGTGTGGTGAGTACAATCACTGGATAAAGGAATGTCCCTTATGGGATGATGAGAAGCCTAAAGAATAAAGGGAGCAAACAAAGAAGGAGTTCAAGAAAGCAATGATTGCTGCCGTTTGGGGAGATTCGGATTCTGAAGAAGAACAGTCAGAGGCACAGTGCTATGAAGCAAAATTATGTCTGAATGCTGTACATACAACTCAGAGAAAGGCACAGTGCCTGGACGACTCTCACTTGTGTCTAATGGCAAAAAATTCGAACTCACAAGATGAAACTGAAGACAGTGAGGTAAGTCTTCTTTCACTAAAGCCTTCAATACATCTTCTTTCAAAAAATCAACTTGTTACTTTGCTTGGAAATGTCATTGATGATTGTCAAGAAATGAATGATGATTTTTCAAACATGAGAAAAGAAGTGAAAAATATAACTAAGCAAAAGATTGGGTTGGAATTGGAATATAAGGATTTAGTAAAGGACTGTAAAGGACTGACGAAAAAGAATGATGAACTTGAAAAAACTGTTGAAGAGAAAATTATTGAGTTAAACGCCTTAAGGTACGAATAGTCTCTCGCAAAAGAAGTTGTTAACAACACTGTGCCATACACTGTGCTAGAAGCTGAAAATTCGGATCTTGAAAATCAAATTGAATCTTAAAAACATGAGTTAAATGAGTTGAAAGAATCAAGACAAAGATCCAGAATTGTTCCACTTATGCTACCTCATGATGCTAAGTTAAGTGATGAACTTGATAAAGTTAAAAGAGATTTGAAAATTTCGAGAAAAAGAAATAGCGATCTAAATACTTCTGTTGAATTCTTGGAATTACAATTGGCTATTGCTCGAATAATGTATGAAAAATGGTCAGCTAGTCAAAAAGCCCTAGACTATATGTCCAGTACAACTAGCAATCGAAACAGAATTTGTTTAGGATATACAGACGAGAGACACAGTGTAAGGCACAGTGCCAATAATTTTGAAAGAGACTTTCGTAAAAGAAAATATGTTGATCTACCTGAATATTTGATTTGCAACTTCTGTGGAAAGAATGGACACCTTATGGATAACTGTAATGTTAAGAAAAATAGTGTTGCGAAAAATGTAAAGTATGTAAATTAAATATGGGTTAGAAAAGACTTGTTAGAAGCTCAACGAAAGAAAAAGGGGCCCAAACAGATTTGGGTTCCTAAAACTAACAAGTGATCTTTTTGCAGGCGAATGTGAGAGGAAGCAGCCTATGGTATCTTGACAGCGGCTGCTCTAGATATGTGACTGTTGATAAATCTCAATTCCTCTCACTAGTAGCCCACCATGGAGGGTGTGTTACATTTGGTGACAACAAAAAAAGGGAGAAATAATTAGTATTGGAAACGTCAGCAAACCCCTAATACACTCCATAGAGAATGTGATGTTGGTAAGCGGTTTGAAACACAATTTGTTGAGCATATCACAATTGTGTGATCGAGGTAATTCTGTTGAATTTCATGCATGAGTGTTTTACAAGATAATTCGTGGCTTTGAGATTAATTTCTGGAAATTAGTTGAGTATTATGCATGTTGTCCTCCTTTAAACATGATAATTGGAGTAGGAGTGCATGTCTTTGTGAAACACTGTGAGAAAAAATCAACTTGATATAAAAAGGACTCGTAATGGTCTAATGATGCTGTCCTAATGTCATGATCCTAAGTTGCATAACTAATGAGCTTTATGATCCTAAGTTGCCGAATTATTGAGCATTGAAATGCTAATTCGTTCTCCTATGGCAAGCTTGATCCTTAGCCCGATATTCTGATTTTCTATTTATGAGTTTGACATTTGTGCCTCACTATTTATTTCTTTCATATGTCTCACCTTATCTTCATTTCCCTATTATATCCTTCTTTTCCTCACACATTGATCCAAAGTTCAACAAGTGCTTTTAATCTTGATTCATGATATATGGAACAAAAACATCTTAATAAGATGGTGAAAGAAGAAGACGCATCAGTTAAGGGGGAACTTAAAAAGGTCGGAAGAAACACTAATACGTGAAAAAATGAAAGCACTGCTTCACACTGTGCAAGGCACAGTGCCAGGAGATGTATCAAAAAGAAAATGAGCTCCGAATTAACTTATTGTCTTTGATCTCTTATTGACTGACTCTAGTATTATTGTATGGTCTGACTCTCCTTTAAAAAAATAAAAAAAAGGAGAAAAAATGAAAAGAAAAAGAAAAGAAGAAGACAAGGAGAGTAAGACACATGTGTTAGATAAATCTTAGAGTTCAATTCACAGATCAAAGTATTGAAGATCATCATTTTGGATTCCAGTATATCCGAAGATCAGTTATATTTGGAAGGGAATAGATTGTTCAGTGGCACAGAATCACACACAGTGCCACAGTGAAGAAAGTCCTATGATGTTTATTTGCGGAAGTTGAAAATCTGAAAAGAAAGGTTTAAGCACTTGTTGAGCCAATTGCTATTTCAAATCTTCAACCTTGCATTACCTATATTTATCTTACTTTCTTAGCTATCAGCCATGATCCTTCATGATTATTTCTTGCTTCATAACTTCGGATTGTGAGTTGGATTTTTTTTTTTTGCTTAATGACTTCGGATTGTGAGTTGGATTATGACATAGCACTAGCATCCTTAGTATCTATTGCTTGAGCTACTTGCATTATTTTACTGACTATATCTCACTGTGACTTGCATGTTAAACATGTTGATGCTCTCCTTTTTGATAATGTCAAAAGGGAACATGGGTATAATATTTAGACTAATGAATGAAATTATCTCATGTGTAATTTGGCTATTTGGTTATCTTGGTTACCATGTTACTTGTGAATGTATGTCAATGATGTTGAGTTATTTTCCCTAATGAGATTAATGGTTATATTTTGAGGGGGAAGCATTATGTGTTTGTCATTATCAAAAAGGGGGAATTTGTTGTGACTCTAAGTCTGAATTTATTTTGATGATGATAAACACTTTGTGCTATAACATGTATGTATGTAACAGTGATCTAAGAAAGCTATCAAGATTGGATGTTCATGAAAGCTCAAGAACTTTAAGTTATGGAAGCTTAGGTTTAGTTATGTTCTTAGTCATGTTCATGCAATGTAATTAACATATTGGAACTTTGTGCTAAATTAGAAATATGAAATTAGTATGATTAACTATTTTCTTAGAGTTAAGAAAATAGGTAATTATATTAACGGTTTTTTCACCATATACCCCCGACAAATCGCGAAATTCACCATATACCCTCAATGTTTCAGATATGCACCATATACCCCCGACTTTTCAAAATTGTTCACCAAATGCCCTTTTTGGTAACGGACGTTAAGTCACCATTAGAGTTTTTTACAATTTTACCACCCTAACCCCTAAACCCTAACCCCCTAAACCCTAACACTAATCCTAACCCCTAAACCCCTAAATCCTAATTCTAACCCCTAACCCTAACCCACCCCACCCCACCCCTCCCCCCCACCCCACCCCACCCCACCCCAACCCTCCCCCTCCCTCCCCTCCCCTCCCCCCTCCACCCTTCCGTAGCACCCACCCCCTCCCCCTCCCCCTCCACCGCCGCAGACCCCTCCCCCTCCCCCTCCACCGCCTCTCAATTTCCCCCCCCCTCCCCACTCCTTCCCCGTCGATTTCCCCATCCCCTCCTCACCCCTTCCCCGTCGATTTCCCACACGTGCCACCATCTTTCTCGGTACATCCCACCCTAAGTCTCGAAGATCGGGACATCCCGCACGAGCCAATTTCTCGGGCAAAGCAACGAAGATCCGGGCAACGAAGATCGACGGCGGCGTGGACGAAGATCACGGGCGGCGAAGATCGACGGTGGCGTGGACGAAGATCCGGGCAGCGAAAATCGACGGGTAGAGGAGCAACGAAAATCGACGGGGTGGGGGAAATCTGGGCAGCGAAAATCGACGGGTAGGGGAGCAACGAAAATAGACGGAGCAGCGGTGGAGGGGGAGGGGGAGAGGGAGGGGGAGGGGTGGGGGCTGGGGTGGCAGGGGATTTGGGTTAGGGGTGGTTAGGGTTAGGGTTTAGGATTAGAGTTATAATTAGGGTTAGGATTAGGGTATTAGGATTTTAGGGTTAGGGTTAATTGTGGCAAAATCGTAAATACAGCTAACGGTGAGTTAACGACAGTTAGAAAAAGGGTATATGGTGAACATTTTCGAAAACTCAGGGGTATATGGTGCATATCAGAAACATTGAGGGTATATGATGAATTTTCCAATTTGTCGGGGGTATATGGTGAAAAAACCGTTATATTAATTTCATGTTTCTATATTTAAAGAATATAAAAAGGGGAGTTTTTAATTCCAAAAATTAGTTTTGAAAGGAAAATATTTTTTATAAAGATTTTCGAAAAAGAGTTTTGTAAAAACTTATTTTTAAAGAAAACGTTTTTATAAAGATTTTCGAAAAAGAGTTTTTAAAAAAACTGAGTTTTAAATATAAGTTCTTGATAAAGATTTCGGAAATATTGGTTTATGAAATTTGATTTTTTAGTTGGCAAAAGATAAGGAGGAATCTTTATCATTTAAAGAAAGCAAAAATCAGTTTTTATTAAGTAAAAGATAATCTTTGATTTTGGAAAAGAAAAGATTTTATCCCTTGATTTTAGGAATAAAAATTATTCAAGAAGATAATCATATCTTGGAGAATAATTCTTATTCAGTTGATAAGTTATATAAGGGATAGAAATCAGAATAACAACTCACGTTTTCAGATTTGGTTTTTGATAAATTTTGAGAGTTGAAAACGGATCCCCATAGCACAGTGGATAGCACATAATTCCAGTGAGTTAAAATTTCTATATAACGATTGTAACGTTCCTCGATCTGCTTGACTAAGAAGCACACTTGTGAGGACTTAATCTTTCTGTAATTTCATCATTATAGAGAGTAGCAACACTTAGGGTTAAGTGTTGGAGAGCACTACTAGAGTTAGTAGTGGGGGAATGATATTGTATCAAAAGTTTGGTATTTTAAGATTCAAATAATAAAATAGTATGTAGTGTAGACGTAGATCTCAGAGGTGAGATTGAACCACGTTAAATTCCTGGGTCTTGTTATTTGGTTCCATTGTTTTTAGTTTTGATACAACTTCGTCTGAGAGAAAACATTAAAAGCGAGTTTACGAATGAATAACACAGTGTAAGGCACTGTGCCATAGGAGTGTTTTTGCGAAAATCGATTAGATTTTGTCACTCAATTCAACCCCCCCTTCTTAAGTGTCATCTTGTACTCCAACAGTCTTATTTTTATTATTTATCCAGTCTAATCTGATAGCAGGAGTTTAACTTTCGTACTTGTTGATGTACAACAATGATCATTAAAATCTAAATATCAATTAGTAAAAATTGTGATTATGTTTCAAAAAGAGAAAATGAGGACCAAATGAGGATGTTTGTCAGGTTGAGTAACTTGAGAGTTTTTGAGTCAAATTTGTATTATTTGTTGATAGATAGAGGTTTAGAAGAAAGGATTTGGATCAAAAATGTAATTTTCATTAACTTCTCATACACAACTTTTCAAGATAGAGGATTGCATGATAGACATTTGTCCTAAATCAAACTATCAAAGTTGTCAAAAAAAATCAAATTGAAGAAATAACTTATATGTTCCCTTCATTTTTTTTTATCTATACACTTTTCTTTTTAATCTGTTTCTTTATAATCTACGTACACCCTTTTTTTTTTTGGTAACATGTCTCATCTATTTTCTCCTCTATTTTTTCCACCCATATGGTCTGATTTTTAATATAATAAGACACCTTATAATCTCTCTTTCCACCTTTTTTGTTTTTCTCTCTCACTTTTAAATATCTATCTCTTTTGGATTTCCTCCTTGGTCCTCCCCTAAAGTGAAGTGAATAAAAAAAAAAGGAGGGAGTAATATCTTACATGATATTTCTAAAACATAGTCATGTTGCCACATAGCTCACATATACTCCTCCCTCCCCCACACTATCAAATGAGACATGTTAAAAAATGTGTGTTTGACAACTCGAACCCATAACCTCTTATTTGAAATACAAATGCACTAACCAACTATTCTACGATCTCATGTTAATCTTTGTGGCCTTGTGGGGAAAAAATTATTTAAAGACAAGATAATATTTATATTTTAAAAATAATTATATACAAATGTATATCTTAATAATCGTTAAGTTGATGTTAATAATAACATGTCCTATCTTTCAGTACCCGTATAATATAAAAAAAACTCTTCAAATTTTTACAACCTCCGTAATTAACACTACTATGTCATTAATTGCATCGGTTATATTCTTACACATTAACCTAAATTCCAAAATAATATTGTATTATATTCTTTTTAAGTAATTATGTACTTGACGCCAAGGGTTATATTGATGTTCCTCTAAAAAAAAGGGTTATATTGATGAATAATTCATATTATAATTAATTATATAGAAAATTTAAAAGGAACTTGAATACCATTTCCTGAGCACAATTCAATGCCTATAATTCATTTTTTTCACTACTTTCAAGTGTTTAATTTAAGACTTCAAATTCACATTGGTAAATGATCTAAAACATCATCCAAACCGACAACTACTTAAATGTACAAAAAATGGATTATTTGGTTTAGGTGGATGTGGCTCGACACTTAAAAAATTGCACACCATAATTTAGTTTTTAGTTTTTATATCAAAAACATAATTATGGGAGAGAAATTTCGGAAATAATGTGATTGCAACGTTGATAGTTATATGATGTATTGATGTCCGCGTCATATCATGAGCTGGCTATCCAGTAGATGTTGTGTTGGTGCGGTACGCATCATCATCACTCATATTTCACCCCTATTCCCTAGACCATAATAGGCAATAGCCTAACAGGTGGGTGAGGGTGAGTTTATCCCTCGTATTTAACTCCAAACTTCAAACTGTGTCACATCAGCTTTCCACTAATTTTTAATTCTACAGACTCACTTCAGACTCATTTCAATTTTATACTTTATTCCTCATACTCTCTTTAGACTCACTCCACAAAAAAAAGACACGTGTCATTTTTTTACTGGCCAAAAAAATATCCTTTGCATGGCAAGAGTCTTGGGAGGAGTCTTGAATATCAAAACCCAACTCAAGACTCTGTCCAAGACTTTACCCAAATATAGCTGAGTCTTGTTGAGTCTTGCCATAAGACTCCCCTCAAGACTCCCACCAAGACTCCCAATATTCTCACCCTGAGTGGGTCGGGTGAGCTTATTGTACGGATTACCTTTTTTTTTTTGGGCTCCCACTGGGGACCCCTTGGTAAGAAGAAGGATCCTACTGGATTAGCACCTTTCGCAGGTGAGCTAGTCCAGCTACACAGGTCAACGCTTGAGAGTAGGGGGATATAAGGGAATCCCTACTCCCAAGCACAAGTAGGTAGTGGGGTTCGAACTTGTGACCTTAAAGTCATAAGGTGAGTTCTCCACCACCTCCACCAAGCAAGCTTGGTTTATTGTAGGAATTATGTGGGTTTCTTTTGTTGTCGTGTATTGCAAATTGTAATAATACCTTTTTTTTTTACACTTTTATATTTTGCATATTTTCAAATGGTTATAAAGTACTTTATCGGATAGGTGGGTTCTCTCTATTTATCTTCTTATCATACGGAACATCTTCCTTTATGTCACTGCTATTAAACGAGTCACCTTTTTTTTTCACGTGCATGAAAAGGTGCAGCAATATCATCAGCAGTAATTTATTACAGCACCTTTGTTAGTGCTAGTCTCCACTTGTCCTTTCTCTGATTCAAGGATGATTGTATGATGTCACACTTGATGTGTCATTGTCCTTTCTTAAATGGTTATTGTGTCTTTCCTAGGAAGATTCTAGGTAGCCTTGCTGTCACTCTCTTAGAGGAGAGTTAGTCTATTTATACTGCTGAATTTGCTACTGATGTAAGATAGTTTTGGACACATTGCAATGAAATCAAACAGGAGATTACATGAAACCTCTAATTACTCATTTAGCAGTCTTCATGGTATCAGAGCTAGGTTATATAAACCCTCTCTGGCTGCTGCTTGAGTACATCAGTTCTGTTTAAAACCCTTAACAAAAATTTCATCTTCCAACCCAGAAAATTATGAGCACCAAAATAGAAACCACCAGTCCCTTATACCTTCATCCATCTGATGGAAATAATTTCCTTCCAATAGAAAAACTTCAAGGCACAACAAACTACAGATCATGGAGACGTTCCATGGAAATATCATTAGCTTCAAAAAGAAAGCTAGGTTTCATCACTGGTGTAGTGAAAAAAGATGCTGGAGATGCAGTAAAAAGTGAAGTCTGGGATACATGTAACAACATGATTATATCCTGGATATTATCATCAGTCTCAGATCCCATCAAAAGGTCTGTAATGTTCGTTGAAAGTGCTAGACAGATATGGCTTCAACTGGAGAAAAGGTTTTCTTCACAAATGGTTCTAGAAAATATAAACTCAACAAGGAAGTTTATGAAACAAAGCAGCAAAACAAACTCATCAGTGAGTATTACACCATCATGAAGTCATTCTGGGAAGAGTTAGAATCTTTGAACACTCTTCCTGCCATCACAAATGTTACAACTAAAATCACAACTTTCATTGAAGCTTTGAATGAACAGAAGGAAGAACTGAAACTGTTCCAGTTCCTGAATGGACTGGATGAAGAATATGGACCACAAAGAAGCCATATTCTCATGATGACCCCACTTCCTTCAGTAGAAACAGCTTGTGCCTATTTGGAGCAAGAAGAAGCACAAAGAGATGTTCTAGAAAATGTGAAGGAGGAGAAAGAAACTCTTGCTATGTTCAGCAAGGGAGGAGGGGGGGTATGCACTGCATGTAACAAGACTGGTCACACCAGAGAGAGGTGTTGGACTGTGGTTGGATACCCTGTGGGACATCCAAGACACAACAAAAATTAACCAAACAAACCCAGATGGAAGAATGCTGGGGGAAACACTCAGAAATGGAACAAAAACAAGCAAGGTGGAAGCTCAAAATCTGCTCAAAAACAAACAAGCAGTGGACAAAGTGAGATGAGTAGTGATTCAACTCCAAACATCACTGCACAGCAACTGGAACAACTTCTGAGGCTGCTTCCTACTCCCTCAAAGGCAGGACCCTCAGATACAGATGATGAGATGGATACATCATATTCAGGTATGGTGTCCTGTTGTTTGGCTGAAATTGTTCCTAGTGAATGGATAGTGGATTCAGGTGCATCTGACCACATGTGTGGTGATTATAATATGTTAATTGACCCTGTTGCAACTAAAAATGAGCCTAAGATTAACCTTCCCACTGGTGAGACATCTGTCATCTCTCACACAGGGAAAGTTAAACTTAGAAATGGTCTGATTCTTAATAAATTAGGGATGAATCCTATTTATATGTACAACTCTTACATCATTAATGAGTCGCGAAAATAACATAGTTGTCCGGAAAATTTGAAAGGAGCGGGCGCTCCTTTATAAATGGGAGCGGGCGCTCCTAAGGAAACTGGTATTGGCAGAAAGTTGGAGCGACCAGGGAGCGACCAGGGAGCGTGCGCTCCAAATAACAAGGAGCGGGCGCTCCTAAGAAAACTGGGCAAATAGCTCAACTTCAAATGGCCATAACTTTCTCGTTTTTAATCCAAATCAAGCATATGACCTATCGTTGGAAAGATAACGAGCCAAATTTTAATCTCCAATTTGAATCAATGCAAGATGATTTGTGGTCTGTAAGATATGGTCGTTCAAAGTGGACCATGTTGTGAACTTTGCTTCTTCAACTCCCATTTGCCTTCGTCCCTTCATTATTCATGCTTTACTCCTCATTTGTGCATTCCTTTGGCTTTTATAGGTGAAATCAAAAGTATATTTTAATTGGACCTACAAAGAACCAAGAAAAAAATGTAAAAAGTAACTCGAGAAGTAAAACAAAGACACAAATCTAAAAAGAACTAGTAAAACAAAAAGGTGCAATTTAAGCAAAACAAGCATATAAAAGGGGTAAAATAGAAAAGAAAGGTTAAATATAGGGATAAATAAGGGGTTTAGAGTGATATAAATATCACTCATTAAATTCCCCCAAACTTAACCTTTGCTCGTCCTCGAGCAAACAAAATAAAAAGAGTGAAAAACTATGCTAACAAAGCAATAAGTCCTAACTCACTTTCGTAGGAATCACGATTGCATTTAGCATATGCAACAAGCTCTTTAAACCCCTAAATCGCTCTAAAGGGCGAGTGAGATCTCGCGAGGGTTTCCCAAGAGCTTAAACCCACAACTCTTATCTTTTTATCAACCATTTATTCAACAAACTCAAGATTTATGCCCAAATCAACTATCAATGAAATGGTTCACAAGCAAGGATAGAGAGCAATTTTCAAGACAACTAATTTCCAAGTGTACTCATAGGTTATTGATAGAGAAAGAAACTAATCAAGATTGCAATAGGACACCTAATTAGACTTTTTACTCGCTCATTAGAGAACACCTAGCTATCCAAAAGACTTATGACTTTTCAAGTGTTATAGAAGCTTAAACCACTAGTCCACCATCCCTAGACACACAAATAGGCCTTAGACTCCACTCTACTCAAAACTTAAGAAAACTAGAACTAAGTGTGGGAGGCATCCACAAATTGACATCTTTTATTGAAATTCTTCTATTCTTTTTGCTTTTCGTTTTTTTTTCACTTTTTTTCATTTTTCACGCCTTTTTTGACTGTTTTTGGCTTTTTCTTTTTTCCTTATTACGGGAATTTTTGATATACAAGGAAGAGGTAAATACTCACTAAAGAGAAACATAAGAACTTGTGACTTTTTGTGCCACTTATTACAAACAAAAAGAAGTAAAAACTAAGTTTCTTGTAGAGTTTTATTTGGGGACATCATGAGCATATCTAGGGACACAAGGGACCGCAAATTTGAAGCTAAAATTATCCAAACATGAGCAACATAGTCAAGATTCAAGACTATACATCCAATTGAGCATTCATTAGTTTCACTTTGGTAGATTCTAATGCAATCAAGATTAATCACCTCCTAAAACATCACAACCCAAGCTCACACTCTTCCAAAAGGAGCCTCTAAACATGTACTCAAAATCAAAGCAAGGAATCCACATATATCATCAACTAGCATCTTCCTTGGGCATGAAATGCTTTGTACTTTTCTTATTCCTCAATTTTTTTAGATTTTGCCAAACATCTTTTTTTCATTTGTTTTTCCAATTTTTTCATTTTTTTAGGAAAAAGAAAAGAAATTAAAGGAAAATATTTTTGGATTTTGAATTTTTTTTTTAAATCGAAAAGTAAAGAAATAAAGTATATACATCTCCCCCAAGCTAGCGAATAGCTACTACCCCAAGCTAGAACAAAGCATTGTCCTCAATGCTTAAATAAGACGATCAAAGGGAGGGTGGGGGGGGGGGAATATCCAAACCAACAAGCATATGCTCCACAATCATAAAGCATTAGAGAAAGAGAAAAGGAAGGATAATACCGGATAGTAGGTGGGTGTAAATACCCGCAAATGACCCAATTTCTCCATTTATAATCAACTTCCTCAAAACCATGATTTGCTTTCCACGTATGAGAATGGTTGTTATTCGAACTATGTACCTAAATCCAAATAAAATTAGAGAAAAAAAATGAGAAAAATCTAAAGAAAGAAAATAAAAGCAATAAATCACGGGTTACTTCCCGAGAAAGGCTTATTTAAGGTCCTAAGCTTGACCTTTCTAGTAAATAACAATTCAAAGATCGCAAGAGTTTGTCAAATGCACTAGCACACATTTCCATTATTATTAAATATGCAATGATAAAATGCAAAATGTGCATAAAGTGCAATGCAACTCCATGCAAATAAGGAGAGGGATGCCAAAAAGTAGAAGAATTAAAAGGAAAAACAAAGAAGTAAGAAAGAGAAGAATCAAAATAAGAAGAAAAAGAAAAACAAAATGGCAAACTCTCCTCAACAAAATCTTTTTTGGTGGCAATCTCACTCTTCTCCTCAATAATAAACGAATTGGGCACTTGAAGGTCAAAAGAGGCAAGAAACTCATTAAGAGGTGGAGTTTTAAGAGATGAGAATGGATATGAGATGGGAGTAAAGGGAATAAGGTCAATTCTTCTTGTAAATGGAATATGAGGGGAATGGATATAAACAAGGCTTTCACTAACCACTTCACTCACATCACAAGAATTAAGAGGAAAGACTTCTTCCACAAATGAGTTATCCTCAACAACATTTTCATTATCCATCAAAACTCCAAAATCACCACTAATCACCAAATGAGGTATCTTACTTTCAAAATGACCAAGATCTTCACTCAAGCTAGAATGGGTAGGAGAGGATGGGTGCTCTAAAGCACAAGGAGGGGGAGTAATGTCCAATTCACTAGAGGTGGATACATGAGACTCAACGAGGGAATGAATAGACTCATAAATTAAACATCCTCAATTTCAACAATATCCTCAATATTAGGCATTTTCTCCTCAAGAGCATACTCCTCATCATCACTACTCCAAAAACCATCATCAAGGTCTAGGCTACTCTTTCCCAATTGATTTTCATTTTCAACATCCCTCGAATCATCATCATTAATAATCTCATCATGGTCGTCACAAGATCCACTTTACTCTTGATTTGCAAAAGTAGGCTCCAACCTAGACTCCAACAATTGAGAAACTTGGGTATCTAGCATTTTGATAGTTTCCATATTATGATTCATGTGCTCCATAAACTCTTTTTGTTGTGCCATATAATCAACCATCATGGTCTCCAAATTAGACTCCAACAATTCGGATTTTGAAGAATTTTGAAAATCATTTTGGGGAGGGGGATCACAATCAAGCATATGAGAATCAATATCGGGAATATGAGACACTTGATTGAAATCAACATTAGAGTGCACATCATTGTTATAAGCATAAGAGGGAGGGGGGTTAAAATCATGCATAATATGGTCACTAGTGGGAACATTTGACTCATCAAAGAAATTCATGCCAACATTAGATGAATTATGAGAATTTGCACAATCAAAATCATAAGTATCCCTAGCTAACCACATATAGAAATCCCAAGCTTCATCTAAAGATATAGCTCGAAATTCACCATTAAACATATTTTCAACCACACCTCTATTATGATCATTTAAACCCCAATAAGTGATCTCACAAGCCTCCCAAAGACCATAACCATAGTACTTTACAAATTCCTCAAGTCTATCAAAGTAAACCCAAAAGGACTCATTCTCATATTGAGGAAAAGAGATATTTGCCATTTTTTTTAGTAATAATAAACCAAAGAAAAGTAAATCAAAGAAAAACAAAGAGTATTCACAAATAGCCTAGACTCATCAAATCAACACAAATCAATGTTAGATTACATATAAAGAGTATTACACAAGCTCGAATTATGCAACTTAAAGGATTAAATAACCATAGGTATTACGACAAGCTTTAGTCGCCAATCAAACACCTAATTGCTACTAGCGGATTTAACTAGGACAATTACGTATCACAAGCCAAAATCCTAGCAAGTGAACTAACAAATTACACTAAAGATGGCCAGTCTAAAATATAATTTGACAAGTTAACACAATAAAAATAAATTTATCAATCCAATCAAAGCATAAACATAATCATCCAACAAGAAAGATCATAACTTTTTCATTCTCACAATTCAATAATCCAATACTAAATATATCTCCCTACCCTAAAGAGATTTAGCCTAACATACTAAGAACAAAAATAATAAGAAGAATCAATGTATCCATAATTAAATCAAAAGATAAAATTAATAAATTGAATTCAAAAGAAACTGTAAACAATTGATAGTTCTAAAAACGAATTGAACTAGAAACAAAAAGGAAGTAAAAACTAAACATTAGAATACCACAAATTCTAGATGAAGATACTAAGAACAGTAGCTTCTTCCTCTCTAATTCGCTGCTTTGTGCTTGTTCTCTGTAATTTGCAGCACCGTTCTGTAATCTTTGCTGCCTCAATGTTATTTTTTCTTCTCCATGTTCGCTGCTCTCATCCAATATATGACGGTAAACTCTTGGTTTATTTTATTCCCACAACCTCACTTTTCTCATTTTCTTTTGGGTTGCCTATTTTCACTCCACAAACTAACTGGTCTCTTTTTTTCTCTTCATCAAATCACACGCACAATAAAGCCCATGTGACATTCTTTTAATTCACTCACAAAACAAGCCCAAATAAGAGAGAGACAAAATGGGCTCTTTAATCCAATTGCAAATTCGTTGCTCAAATCATCTTCCTGTAGACAGATAAATAAAATAGTAGTAACCCGTGTCTCGGAAGAAAAATAACGTAAAACTCCTTGTAAAATATAAAACTCAATATTAAATTAAGGTTTAAGATAACAAAAATACACACTTTTATGACCCTATCAAACTCCCCCAAGCTAATATCTTGCTTGTCCTCAAGCAAAGACATGAAATAGAAGGAAAGTTCAATTCTTGAAAAAGGGATGAGATTTAGCAAAACACCATAACACCCAACAATAGCATCAAACTAGCATATATGCAATCAATGACTCTTTAGGCCACTTACAAATTCTATGAATCAATCATAAGTTACGTATGCTAAATAGTAGTGAAACAACCTCAAAGATCATTAGGACTTTAATCATGGATGTAATGGGGCTAAGGTAAAGAAAGGTGTGGAAAATATTCAGGAAAGTGGTGGTAAAAACTCTAAGACTAGTAGAGCGAAGCGGCACCACAAACATTATACAAAAACACACCAACTTTATTAACTTGATAAACTATCTCACTAAGTTTCATGACTCTAAATGTTATGTCTTTGTCAAGTAGCTCTTGTAACGAGATTTCAACTAGTGACTCCCGGTCCAATTGGCCCAAGGCACTAGGCATGAAAATACCCCAACGAGTCTACTCACTCGAGCTACCTAAACAAAACATATAAACACCACACGTACATATTTGGGCAATTTTTTTTTCTTTTTTTTTTCATTCTTTTTGATATCAGAATCTTTTTCATGTTCTGTTTTCAGAGTTTTCAATTTTTCACTTTTGTTTTTCCATGCCCAAACATTGGTACGCAGAGCCTTCAAAATATGAAACTTTTTTTTTTTCAACATATAAACATCACCACTCAATTATGACATATTCCACTTTACAATTACAAATGCTCTACTAATCTTAGATAAGGGTAAAACACTTGTTTTTCTGGTAAAAGTTTATTTTGTGAGTGTAACATGAAAATAAGCTAACAAAGCTCGAAGTTGGCTCACTAGAGGAAAATATCATTGGTAGGCTTTTTGGCTCAATGTGGTGGTACAACTTAAATGCCTCAATCATCTCTTCTTTTTCACTTCACTACACAAATAGCTTTAGCAAAACGATTGAAAATTCACACAGTTAGGACTTTTAGAAGTTCATACAAAGGCATATACACAAGTCCAAACACCAAAGTCAAATATAGTGGAGCTAAGTTTTGTAAAATTTCGGCAGCATCTCCCCTAAAACTGGACAAAAAACCAAACAACTAATAGTTGTTTTCAACCAAAAAAACAAAATCATACCATTATTCCAGCATATTCCAGCATATATAATCACATAAACCATTTCAAAACAACTACACACTCTCCACAAATTCAAGCATAATTCCTCCCCCAAGCTTAGATCATACATTGTCCTCAATGTGGGAAAAAGAAAAAAAAAAGAAGAGAAAAAGGAAAGGAATAGAGCTCACCGGATTAAGGAATATGTTGAACTTCGAACCTTTCTCCCCCAAGCTTGAAGCACATGACTGAGTGTAGTTGGTGCTGTAAAGTCCAGCAGGGAAGTAGGAGGTCACTAAAGATGGGGAGTGCAGAATGGTGCTGAAGCACATGACAGAGTGCTGCCACTTTAGAGCTGCCATAGCCATGGTACCAATCAGAACCAAATGTAGTCCCTCCCCCAAGCTTGGAAGACAGGCTACTCGGCTCTCACCCGACTGGAAGTGTTGATATCAGATGCAAAGAGAAAATGTTCCTGCACCAGGATAAAGAAAACCATATGAGTAACACTAAACACAACAAAGGTGTGTGGGGAGGGGGAAAAACAAAAAAAATAAAGACTAATTCCTACAAAACGAAGAAAAATGAATAAAACTAAATAGGAGAGATAGAAATTCTAGAATGAAAAGACAAAACTCCCAGATCCTAAGAAAAAGAAAATATTTTTGGTTTTTTTTTTTCATAAAAAGAAGTAAGATACGGAAGAAAAAAAAAGGGAAAAAATATAAAATTAAAAAGAGAAGGATATGGAAACATGAAACTTGGGTTGCCTCCCAAGAGCGCTTCATTTATCGTCGTTAGCTCGACGTCTTTCATTCTCACTTAACCAGCATCAATTGGGTTAGCCAATTTCCCATCAAATTCATTGCTCTTCACATGCCCAAGTGGAGTAACTAGTGGCTTTTTCCTGCAAAATGCATGCACTTGACAAGCAATCACATTAGTAGCATAAGCAACATCAACTGCATTTTTCAGTGAATCAAAAATATTATAGTTAACAATTTCTCCATCGAACTCCATGGAAAGAGTCCCTGCTCGGACATCTATCTTAGTTTGGGAGGTGTTAAGAAACGGTCTCCCTAATAAAATTGATGTAGGAATACAAGACTTATTGTTATCCATATCAATAATGTAAAAATCTGTTGGAAACACCAAACTATCAACTTGTACTAAAACATCTTCCAATATTCCAAACGGAGATGTATGAGAACCATCAGCTAACTCAATAATAACGTGAGTTTTCTTCAAGGGAGCTAGATTGAGAGCCTTAAAAATGGATAATGGCATGACATTTATTGAGGCTCCTAAATCTAACATAGCCTTTTCAATTCTCATATTTCCTACGCTACAGGAGATAGTGAAGGAACTTGGATCCTTGCATTTAGGAGGGAGTTTACCTTTTACACCATCACAAATGTTCTCCTGTATACTCACCTTCTCATCTCCTGTAGATATATGTTGCGTAGGGACAACATCAAGGTGCTCTTGGAGTTGTTCTTGCACTTGATCTTGGCACAAAAACCTGCAAGGAAAAGGAATACGGTCATACTTAGGATCAAAATAAAATGTTTCTCTCACCTTAGAAAGCTTTTTCTCCTTCTTTTCCTCTGAATGACTTCTGATCTCTTGCTCCTCAATATCCTTTTGTGAGCTACACATGTGCTCATCAATAATTGTGATTGAGCTTACATTCTCCCTCGGATTTCTCTCTGGTTGGCTAGGCAATTTGTTAGAACTTTGAGTTTGCAATTTTCCTACAGTTTCAGCTAATTGAGAAATTTGATTCTCTAGATTCTTCAAACCACTCCTTGTTTCTTGTTGAAATTAGAGAGTGTTAGTAGCCAAACTTTTCACTATCTCCTCCAATGACATACCACCTGATTGTTGTTGTGGAGGTCGAGACTGGTATTGGGGTTGATATGGCGGCTGCAAAGAAGGATAACCATGTGGAGTGTGGAATCCTTGCTGCTGGAAGCTTGCTGGTCTCAAATTAGAGGTGCCTCCATATGGCTGCTCATGGACATCTCCTATAGCATGAACTTGCTGCTCAACTATCTTTCCAGCCATCATTTTCTCCATTAAAGATGTAAGATTTGTTACTTGTTGCTCAAGCTTAGAGTTACCTTCCTCCTTTACCTGATGTGATGAAGTTGAATATCGGTTCCTACACCCAAAATACTGAGAATTAGCAGCCATGTTTCCTAAGAGTTTCATTGCCTCTGCTGGTGTCTTATCACCTAGTGATCCACCACTTGCCGCGTCCACCATGATTTTATCATTGTACGTTAACCCTTTCGTGAAGTACTGAACTAGTAGTTGCTCACTGATCTGATGGTTAGGATAGATGTTGCATAACTTCTTGAAGCGTTCCCAATACTCATGAAGTGTCTCTGTGTCATCTTGCCTAATTCCGCAAATATCCTTCCTAATGTTGGACGACAAAGATGTTGGGAAGTACTTTGCTAAGAATACCTTTTGCATTTCAACCCAACTAGTGATAGATTGGGCAGGTAAGCCAATCTCTGGCAGCATCAGATAAAGCAAACGGAAAGGCCTTTAGTTTGAGTTTATCAAGTGTAACTCCAGCAGGTTTCATTACGGAACAAGCTATGTGAAATTCCTTCAAAAACTTGTTCGGATCAGTCATATAAGCAGAACCTAAAGAGTTGGTATTACGAAAACCCGAAAAAGTAGGTAATGCTCGTAATAAACCAGGCTTGATCTCACACTCGATCTCCTCATCTTCATAGACAATGCACAACAAGTTTGGATCAAAAGTAGGAGTTGCTAGCTCCTTTAAAGTGTGCACCATCTCAAATTTAGCTTCTTCTTCCTCCTCGGAAGATGAATTTTCACTAAGAGGAAGTGGAGTACGACACGCCTCCTCAAGTTGTTGAGCTGGGGTGAGAGAATGAAAGTTGAATGGAGGAATTATAAGTCCCTTGTTACTTGCTGCAAATGCTCTTAACCTTTTGTGCTTTAAGTTTCTGTCAAACATTCACAAACAAAGAACACGAGAACTTGGAGGAACGTTAGTAATGAAGGTTAGTGAGAAAAATTAGTGAACAAAATACTAAAATAAAACGCCAATTCCCCGGCAACGGCGCCAAAATTTGGTACGACTGTCGCGTGCCTACCAAAAATAACCTAACTATAACCTTCTAGCAATGTAGTCGGGTAAGTCAGGATCGATCCCACAGAGAATTGGATTTATTTTATTATTTCTTGTGTTAGTTAGAAACCCTTGTTTTTGATAGAATATCAATTAACTAAATAAACTACTATAAAGATGAAGGTAAAATATCTACTAAATAACTAAACTACGAAAGAGATAATCAAAGATACTAAAATAGGGATCGGGAGATATATATATTGGTATTGGAAAATTAATTGATCATCGAAGTCTTAAATCATGAATAAAAATTGGACAAGCTATGCATACACCTTAACGTTAACCCAGAACACAAACAAATATTCTAAACTTTCCTTAGTTGCAAATAAACCAAACAAGCTCTTGGAATATTATCTAACTAACTAACAATCTAGAACAAGCTCTCTAGACTCGATTAATTAGCAGCATGAATGCCAGAAAGAAGTTAACTTAAGCCATAATTACACAAGCTCGAATTATGCAACTTAAAGGATTAAATAACCATAGGTATTACGACAAGCTTTAGTCGCCAATCAAACACCTAATTGCTACTAGCGGATTTAACTAGGATAATTACGTATCACAAGCCAAAATCCTAGCAAGTGAACTAACAAATTACACTAAAGATGGCCAGTCTAAAATATAATTTGACAAGTTAACACAATAAAAATAAATTTATCAATCCAATCAAAGCATAAACATAATCATCCAACAAGAAAGATCATAACTTTTTCATTCTCACAATTCAATAATACAATACTAAATATATCTCCCTACCCTAAAGAGATTTAGCCTAACATACTAAGAACAAAAATAATAAGAAGAATCAATGTATCCATAATTAAATCAAAAGATAAAATTAATAAATTGAATTCAAAAGAAACTGTAAACAATTGATAGTTCTAAAAACGAATTGAACTAGAAACAAAAAGGAAGTAAAAACTAAACATTAGAATACCACAAATTCTAGATGAAGATACCAAGAACAGTAGCTTCTTCCTCTCTAATTGTCGCTTTGTGCTTGTTCTCTCATGTCTGCGCAAAGACCGCTCTGTAATCTTTCTTTGCCCTCAATGTTATTTTTTCTTCTCCACTTGTTCGCTGCTCTCATCCAATATATGACGGTCAACTCTTGGTTTATTTTTCATTCCCAAAACCTCACTTTCTCATTTTCTTTTGGGTTGCCTATTTTCACTCCACAAACTAACTGGTCTCTTTTTTTCTCTTCATCAAATCACACGCACAATAAAGCCCATGTGACATTCTTTTAAATCACTCACAAAACAAGCCCAAATAAAAGAGAGACAAAATGGGCTCTTTAATCCAATTGCAAATTCGTTGCTCAAATCATCTTCCTGTAGACAGATAAATAAAATAGTAGTAACCCGTGTCTCGGAAGAAAAATAACGTAAAACTCCTTGTAAAATATAAAACTCAATATTAAATTAAGGGTTTAAGATAACAAAAATACACACTTTTATGACCCTATCATGCTCCAATGTCAAAAATTGTGAAAATAGAAGACCTTGACATAAAAGAAACTCATGGGAATGAAGTATGCTTGACCTGCCCCCTAGCAAAATTCACAAAACTACCCTACAACACCAGTGAATCAAGAGCCAAACAAGCCTTTGATCTAGTTCACATTGACACCTGGGGACCTTATAAGGTTCCTACAAGAGCTGGATACAAATACTTCTTAACTGTAGTAGATGACTACAGTAGAGTAACATGGGTTCACTTGCTAAAATGCAAATCTGATGCATTTGAAGCCATAGAAACCTTTGTGAACATGGCAAAAACTCAGTTTGAGAGGAAGATAAAAGTGCTAAGATCAGATAATGCATTGGAGTTTGATGATAAAAAATACAAACCATTCTTTGCAAAGTTGGGTATTGTTCACCAAACTAGTTGTGTGGACAGACCTCAGCAAAATGGAAGAGCTGAGAGAAAGCACAGGAACATCCTTGAGATGGCTAGGGCCTTGAGATTTCAAGCTGGCCTACCTCTACAATTTTGGGGAGATTGTGTGCAAACTGCTGTGCACATCACCAATAGATTGCCCTCCTGTGTTCTAAAAAATGTTACCCCTTATGAAGCTTTGTACAAAGAGAAACCTAAATACAAACACTTGAGAGCATTAGCCATATCCCACAATTGTGAAATATAAGTTTCAGGCCAGAGGAGTCCCATGTGTCTTCATTGGATATCCTTCCAATCAAAAGGGGTATAGACTGTACAATCTTCTTACAAACCAAACATTTGTGTCTAGGGATGTGAAGTTCCATGAGAACATACACCCCTACCACATTTTTCACACCACTTCTTCTCAACCTGCCAGTACAACTACTCACACAAACAACCTACCTGCTACATATGAAGAAGAAGAACCAGAACCAGAACCTGAGTTTGAACCAAATCAACCTACCTTACAACCTGCTCCCAGACACTCTACTAGACAGCACAAAGCACCTGCTTGGCATTCTGACTATCACATATCTAACCTGTCTTCAACCTCACCTGAGCCAAACAAAATCCACAAAGTCTCTGAAGCCTTAACATCTCCTAAGTTCTATTGTTTTATGACAAGACTTAGTGAAGAGCATGATCCAACCCACTTTAGAGAAGCTGTGAACTAGACAAAATGGAAACAGGCCATGGATGATGAGTTAGAAGCACTTGAAACAAACAATACATGGGAAATATGTGATTTACCAGCTGGAAAACACCTCATTGGGTGTAAGTGGTTGTATAGAACAAAATACAATCCTGATGGTACAATAGAGAGAGCTAAAGCCAGGTTGGTTGTGCTTGGTAACAGACAAAAATATGGAGTGGACTACATGGAGACATTTGCTCCAGTAGCCAAGATGGCAACTGTAAGATCCCTTCTTGCAGTTGCAGCCATCCAAGACTGGAATGTACATCAAATGGATGTAAAAAATGCATTTCTCCATGGAGATCTGCAAGAAACAGTCTACATGAAGTTGCCACCTGGTTACACTAAAACTGGATTCAGATTTTGCAAAGATTACAGTGAAAACAATCACTCTGAAAACACTGGTAAAGTGTGTAAGTTGTTAAAGTCCCTCTATGGACTTAAACAAGCTCCCAAGCAATGGTTTGCCAAACTCAAATCTGCCCTCACATCTCATCAGTTCACTCAATCTAAGACTGATTATTCCCTGTTTACAAAACAAGATAACAATGGCTTTGTTGCAATCCTAGTCTATGTTGATGATTTAATCATCACTGGTGATAACATGGATGTCATTACTTCAGCTAAGTATGTCCTATCTTCTCAGTTTCACATGAAGGATATGGGGGAGTTAAGGCATTTTCTTTGCATTGAAGCTGACAGATCCTCACAGGGCATATTCCTCTCACAGAAGAAGTATGTTACAGACTTGCACCAATATGGGATGCACAACTGTAAATCATTGAAACATCCTATGGATTGTCATGAAAAGCTCACTCACTCAGTTGGTTATCTCCTTCCTGATCCTGAACCATATCAAAGATTGGTGGGAAAACTTATCTACCTTACCTTGACCAGGCCTGATATCACATATACAGTCCATGTGCTCAGCCAGTTCATGCATCAACCTACCTCTGCTCACTTTCAAGCTGCCAAAAGAGTGTTAAGATATCTATCTAACACTAGTGATCAAGGAATCTTACTAGCTTCTCAAACTGCTGCCAAGATTCAAGCCTATTATGATAGTGATTGGGCTGGATGCCCCAACATTAGAAGATCCACTTCTGGATTTTGCATTCTCCTTGGAAAATCTCCTATATCCTGGAAGGCTAAGAGACAGACTGTGGTGGCAAGATCTACTGCAGAAGCTGAATACAGATCCATGGCATTGACCATCTGTGAAGTTATGTGGATAAAGCAGCTACTTAAGGATCTAGGCATGAAGTCTCTTGGAACTACTCCCATCTTGTGTGACAATCAAGCAGCATTGGCCATAGCTGCAAATCCTGTTCAACATGAAAAAACTAAGCATGTCGAAATTGACTGTCACTTCATCAGGGATCAAGCTCAAGAAGGAGTCATTTCACCCTCTTATGTGTCCTCTACAGAGCAGCTGGCTGACATCTTCACTAAAATTCTTCCTACACAACAGCATCAACACATTTTGTCCAAGCTGGGAGTTCACTCATCTACCTCACTCTCAGCTTGAGGGGGAGTGAAAAGGTGCATCAATATCATCAGCAGTAATTTATTACAGCACCTTTGTTAGTGCTAGTCTCCACTTGTCCTTTCTCTGATTCAAGAATGATTGTATGATGTCACACTTGATGTGTCATTGTCCTTTCTTAAACGGTTATTGTGTCTTTCCTAGGAAGATTCTAGGTAGCCTTGCTGTCACTCTCTTAGAGGAGAGTTAGTCTATTTATACTGCTGAATTTGCTACTGATGTAAGATAGTTTTGGACACATTGCAATGAAATCAAACAGGAGATTACATGAAACCTCTAATTACTCATTTAGCAGTCTTCAGTAATAGACCGTGGATCCATACATTCTAAGTTTCTTTTACACAATATCCACAAGAATTCAAGATATTTTAATCAAAGCAGACAACTTTCTGGTCATAAATTCAATCCAAAAACCTTTGGACAGCCCCATGGCAAATAGCAAACATCATAGAAGATATCCAAGTCCTCCTCACTAGTTTTAACAGTTGGAGCATCTCCCACGTGTACAGAGAAGCCAACAAAACCGAATACTGGACTGCCAAATTTAGGCCATTTGGTTAATTATTCTTTTGTTAGTGAAACTTGTAATCCTGTTCTACATTACTATCCTTGTAAATGATGTTTTAGAAATTACCCTCATGTTGATGGTCTCATAATCCTTTTTTTTCCTACCATTACAAAAATCCGACGTACATGTTTTTAATTGATTATTAATATATTTAAATATATATTTGAACATTTGAATCTAACAAGATTTGACATGACTATTTTCCCCCCTTATATATACATACTCTACCATGTAGTCAGAATTTGAATATTTAACCATAAGATTCTAATCATAGAAACAAAAGATGCAAAGAGGTTACTCAATAAACTCACTCTTTTTTTTTTGAGGGAAAATAAACTCACTCTTTTTATTAGGCATGAATCCTATATTTCATTCTTATTTACTCTGACTATATGAATATACTTATATTTGAATTTGTTGAAAAATTCCCTAGCATAGTTTTTGATTGAACTCATATCGTCTTGGCATAATTTTGTCGAAACTTATACATTAAGTGCTATAAATGAGGTATAATGTCCACGTGACGGACGGAAGAATCGTGATCACTAATGGGCTCTCAGTGATTATAGTTACGCTGGAATCTGGATGGAGTAACAAGAGGATCTGGACGAGCAACCAAGTAACTGCAGCTTAATTTATATTACTTGTGATCACAATATAGTAATGTTGACTAGTTATTAGGCCCGGGCTATTCCCCGGGAAAGGAAAATTTTCAATTATTAATATTATACTTTGAGATGATAACACTAAACATCACTTGATCTAGTGGTTAAAACTCTACTATACAAACTTGAAGCCGCAGGATCAACCCTAACTATGCAATTTCTTTTTTTATTGTATATGGATTACATGGAGTAAAACGCCCTTAGGAAGAGCGCCAGATGGCAACGTCCTTTGTTTAAGAACACCTTTTGATATATTAGTATAAATCTGCGGCTAATATATGAAAAAATCAGCGCTAGATTGTTTTAACATTTGGTCCCACACATCATGATTCACGTTTACATATCCACATCATGATACCTACCCAGGTCCGGCCCTGAACAAGTCCAAAATGGGACTCAGAACAGGGCCTCCCTTTTAGAGGGGCCTCAAGTTTAAAAAAAAAAAATAAAGAAGGAATCCCAACGTGGCAAGGCCCAGCAAAAAACACTAATGTACAGGACCGATACACGCTGCATGCATAAGTCAAAAATAAAAAAACACTGATGTACAATACCGATACACTCAGCAAGATATCTTCTCTCTCCTCACTCTCTCTCTCTTTCCCTCTGACCTCTCCTTGATTTTCTCCAGACTCCATTGTTAACCGCTGGGTCTTCGTTCTTCATATCTTCTTTCTCTCTCGTTACCCGAAATTGGCGAAATCCAGCCCCAAAAATCACTTCTTCCTCTCTCTGTTGTCTGTTCTTACACGCCGTCTATGAAGCTACGGAAAATCAAAAATCGCATCACCCATATCTTCTTCTTCAAGGGGAAAAAATTATAGGAATTAAATTGGCGAATTTGGTGTTGGTTAGTTTAATTTAATGATTTTTATTGCTTAGTTTAATTTACCGATTTTTATTGCTTAGTTTCGTTTAATCTCTTGGTCTTTCCTTGGGTAAGACCTTCGAAGTTCG
The DNA here is from genome assembly GCA_947648045.1 of Beta corolliflora. Lineage (NCBI taxonomy): Eukaryota > Viridiplantae > Streptophyta > Magnoliopsida > Caryophyllales > Amaranthaceae > Beta > Beta corolliflora. The sequence goes on from CANSZD010000756.1 coordinate 885,848, forward strand.
ATATCACTGTCAAATTTCATATTTTTATAAAAGGAATGAAGTTGGATTTGGAATTTTTAGTGAAATCTTATGTGGGTTTTCTCTATGTGAATCTGGGTTTTTTCTTAATTTGGATAATCTTGTTGAAGATTCTTAGTGATTTATATCCGGTTTTTGTGTGTTTGAAGAATGTGGGTTCTTCTTAATTTTGTTGAGTTTGAGTTATTTTTGTTGGATAATGTATCTTGGTTGTTCTTCCTTGTTCTGCTTTTAAGTTTCTTCTAGGTTCTCTTTGTTTTCTTTCGGCTTCTAGCTGTTTTGGGTGCTCTGTTGCACTCATATTACACCATGTAATTCTAATAAAAGTGGTTACTGTGCGTAGTCTTATTTGGGTGCTTTGTCGGTGTAATTCTAATGTAGTTCTAATAAAATGTAATTCTAATAAAAGTGGTTACCAAAAAATATAATTCTAATAAAAGTGGTCTGTTTTTATGATTTTGGTGCTTTGTCGGTGTAAACTGAATGAAAATATAATGGTTTTATGAGACAAGATTATTGGGAAATTTAGAAACCCGTAAGATAGTTTTTATAGGTGTTATACTGTATTCTAATATTTTTGAAAAAATTATGCCTTTGAATTTTTTTTGAAACAGTTTAAAAACCGGTAAGATAGATTTTACATGGGCCTAATTTTCGACATCAGCACAGGGCCTCAATAATGTTTGGGCCGGGGCTGTAACTACCTTTTCACCACCTAGCAAAAAAACACGTGTGGTGTACTGGTGTGTGTGGATGTGCCTGTATTTTTTTTTTTACAGGAAAAGAAAACAACAGGGAACTAATGAATGCTCTCTTTTCTAGCTTTTGTTGCTAGATTGTGAGCTTGCACCACTTGGTTCCTGGACACAGAATGACAGAAATACAACTCAAAAAAGAAAACTCTTTAGCTAACTTCCTTATTTCCTCTATTATTGGGATTAGAAATTTGTCTGTTGGATCTTGTGAAATTAGAGCTTGAATGACCTGAGAGCAGTCGCTTTTTTTATGGAGAGTGCCTTGGCTTTCCCATGATGATCTTGAATTGCATGAAGGATAGCATATGCTTCTGTTTGTGCCGGTGAAATCGCGAAGACCTTTTGATAGCTGCTTTTGGTAGGATCAGATTCGTTAAACCAAGGAGTGAAGGCCAAGTTTAACATATCCATTTTTGGCCGCATTTATCACGCGGGATATGGTAATGAAATATGAACATAATTCATACTGGTGCATGAACTAGGAATTAAAATTTTTTCATTTAACTGCTGCCGTCTACTTAAATATTTTTTTACTTATCATTTTGCTTAAAACCTGAAATTTAAATTCCTAGTTCTGCTTAGTCATGCTTCTCTCCCCTCCCTCCTTTCCCCCTCATTCTGCTTAGTTATCAACATCAATGGCGGAATTTTCTCAGGCTTAGGCATGGTACGTAACCCCTCTTGGTTGCGGTGTTGACACAAAAAAGGAAGAAGACTAATTGAAGGTGAATGTGGAATTAGAGCAGTTCTAGTGAAGATCTTAGGTTGGATAATTTGCTGATTGTGTGTTATTCATTGTGGTTGAACAAGAGGACAAGGATGATGATTAGGCTTTTCCATGGAGAAGTTGCAGATGATGAAGGCAGCTTTGTGGTTTCGTAGTGCCTCACTGCCTTATTTGATTGGAAGTATAAAGAAATTTTAGTAGTTCAATATAAGGAACCCTGGAAAAAAAATCATCACCCCAGTCCCTGTATCTTTTTTTTTTTTTTTTTTTGAAAGAGAAATTTCATTAATTGAAGGCCAAACGGTATCTACAATAGGTATTAAAGAAAAACAAGATACAATTAAACAAGGCTAAATTAAATTCGTCTTCGAAGAAACTACAATGAACCAGATCGAGCAATACAGCGCAACCCCCTTGTATTTGTTGAATCAAGCAGCTATTAATGAGTAAGTCTATCATTCTGATATAGTTTGGGAAGAACATTCTTGATCGAGTCATGTTGAACGCATCCGAGCTTCCAATACCTTCATGTTGAGTCTCGAACTTCAACCAATGAGAACAATTTCTCATACCTAAAAACAAAAAAAACCATACTCACAACTCCTATAGGGGAGAAAGAGATTTCCAAAACAGAAACTAAAAACCCCATAATAGGGGTTGAAAAAAACTCATAAAGAGAGACTAATTTATTAAACAAAACAAGAAAATGAGCTAAAAACTGAAAATAAAAGGGGAAAAGGGGCTTACCATGGATGAAATCATCCATGGCAGCCCCTAACTGATGAAGAAGGGGTAGGGGAGGCTAGGGTTTGAGAGAGAAAGAGAGAGGGGGGCGGTAGATCGACTTTTTCCACACACACATTAATCCCAGTCACTGTATCTTAAAGTCTTAATTAACTTTGACTTGATTTAGTTTTGGCCCTATAGAGCAAGTAGTGATTTACTTTCGTTCTTAGTTTAAACATGATTAAAATTCGCTTTGTGTTACTTGAATGGTAATTCTTTTATTGTTTTGCATAACTTTAAAATATCATATAAGTAACCCTAATTTTTTTTGGAGTAACCTCGTTTAATGTTATGAGTAACCCCATTTAATCATAAGAGAAACATAATTTATTTATACTAGTAACCTCATTTAATCATACGAGTAACCCTAATTGTTCATAAAAGTAACCACTGACATAGGGAAAACTAGGTCGTTACTAATCTCCTAAAGTCAAACAAAACCTAACTAGCTAGACCACTAAACTAAGTAAAGTGGCAAGTAAGGGTCTTTCTTCCATAAGGACTAAGGTACATCGAAATGTGTTAACTAAACAATAAGTTAGGCCGAAGAAGGAGTCGGAAATTGTCAATAACCAACTAAGAACTACGAAAATAACTAAATATCAAAGATAACTAAAGTTAGGAGATGAGATTAAACACCAAATAATCATGAAATAGGCATAAGAATATCAAACATAGAGATAATGCATGAACACTACTTGAATTAGCTATTGACCCAACATACAACTCTCATCCTACTCTCATAGGCGGAGAAATTCTCAAAGACATCAAATAAGGACTCTCATCCATTACTAACATATCTCGAGGTTCAAAGTAACCCAAGTCAATAATAGAAATCAATAGGTCACACTCTCATGCCAACCTAAATCAATCTACTCCAATCTAATACAACATTCAAGTGATCAAAGAGAATGCAACATAGATTAGAAGAGCTAAACAAGCAATAATTTAATCACATAAATCTCTAAATCCAATCTCAAATGCCAATTCAATCATGATTGGGTTTTCACCCAAACCCTAACTCACAAACTACTTCATAAACACAAAAAGGAAAAATTTAGAGAAATTAACAACTAATAACATGATACTAAATATTAATCTAACATTAAACTAAACAAAATAACCCACAAATAATTAAACTACGCATTTAACAACTAATCTAATGAAAAAAATTAAAATAAAGCAATAAAAGAGGAGATAGAGTAAGAAATGCTCATTGATTAATGGTTGAAAGTTCCAATACAAGTGTCACCCTTGAATCTACAATCTTCAACCTCTCTTTGAGTTTTATCCCTTTTCTCCCTAAACTAATATATGGAGGCTAAACTTCCTTAAAACCCTAAAACTATTTTAAAACTAAGAGTGGTGAATAAAATAAAACCTTAGCTTAAAAACTTCCTAAAAAAAAAAAAGGGTTAAGGTATTTGTACAACCTCTAAATAAAAAGAGAAAAATAAAAAGGAAAAAGAAAATAGGAAAAGGTAAAAAAAAAGGAAAACAAAATGAAAAGTTGAAAAAGGTGGAAAACGAAAGTGCAGTAACAACTGGGGGGAAAGAAAAAGGAAAAAGAAATGAAAATAAAACAAAACCCCCTTAATACATCAGACCCCAAACCCCTTCTTCTCTTTTCTTCTTCGTCGCTCAACATTGCTGTCAAAACAGAGGATTTCCATCCTACTTCGCAGCATCCATCTAATTGCAAGCACGCAATTATTGCCGTCGATCTTCACTGTATCAACTGAAATCGTGGCCGTCGATGTGTTCTTTCACTTCAATTTCTTTTACTGCTCGGTTTTCTCCATGGTTTTCGCTCCAATAAATCACAGCCATTGATTTGTTTAATGAGCTTATAGCGCGTTTTTTTTCTATGAGCGCCCGCTCTGAGGTCGCTCCTAGGTCGCTCATACATTCTGGAACTTTACTGTTTTGTGGCAAATTCAAACGGAGCGCCCGCTCCGTTTTACAGAGGAGCGCCCGCTCCTCTTGCCTGGGACAAATTTATGGGTGAGCAGAGGATGGCGACTTGGTACTGGATAGGATGGTGGTGCTGCTGCGTGCTGTATGGTGGAGGAGAACTAGGGGAGTTAGTGGCTGCTTGTGATGGTAGTGTTGTGGGTTGTGAGGGTTAAGAAATGATGTGGTGTAGGATAGGTGGGAGATGTGGTGTAGGATAAGTTTTACATTATAACTCCAAATCAAACCACACAACTACTCTATCTTTGAAGCTCGCAACTTCAAATACGAGGGAAGAAACGAGATATAGAAAATAAAGAAAAATAAAAAGAAATAATAAAATTAAAAGTGACTAAAAGGGAATAAATTAGGAAATTAATTACAAAAACTAAACTAATTCTTCTAAAATTATTAAAACAAAGGAAATAAATAAACTATGAAATTAAGAGCTAAAAACTAATAAAAATCACTAAATAAATAAATTAAGCTATAAAATATAAAAGAAAATAATTAAAAGGCTAAAATAGACGAAAATAGATAAAATAGACGAAAATAAAATACAAAAATATTCTAAAAACTACCCCTAGAAGTGACATAAATGTCACTTATCAACCACATACGAGTAATTATTTATTCATAAGAGTAAACCGATTGGTAATAATCACTTTTTGTTATAATAGTAACCCCATTTGTTTATAAGAGTAACTTAATCCCCCTTTTATTCATACAAGTAGGAGTAAATTGATTAGTATCCTCTTTTGTTATTAAAGTAACCCCATTTGTTTATAAGAGTAACCTTAAAAATATTATATGAGTAACCTCGTTTAATCTTATGAGTAACATCGTTTAATCTTGTGAGCAGCCCCACTTATTCATATAGTAACGTCATTTGTATTATTGTATATGCGAGTAACCTCATTTTAATCATACGAGTAACCCCAATTGTTCACAAAAATAACAATTATTCAAACGAGAATTCCATTCATTAATAAGTGTAAATTGATTAGTTTCTCATTTAGTCATACAAGTAACCTCGTTTAATCTATGAGTAACCTTGTTGAATCTTATGAGTAACCCCACTTATTCATACTAGTAACCTCATTTATTTATATGAGTAACCTCATTTTAATTATACGAGTAACCCCAATGGTTCACAAAAGAAACCGTATTTATTCAAACGAGTAACTCCACCCATTCATAATAGTAATTGATTAGCTTCTCATTTTCTCGTTTAGTCATACAAGTAATGTCATTTAATTTATGAGTAACCTCGTTTAATTTATGAGTAACTCAATTTATTCATATTAATAACCTCATTTATTTATACAAGTAACCTCATTTAATCATAAAAGTAGCCTCATTTAATCATACAAGTAACCCTAAAGGTTCACAAAAGTAACAACATTTATTCAGACTAGTAACCTCATTCATTCATAAGAGTAGACTGATTTGTAACCCCATTTATTCAAATGAGTAACCCCATTTATTGATACGAGTGACCTCATTCGTTCATACGACTAACCTCATTTAATCATACGATGACAATATTTAATCGTACGAGTAACCCCTATTTATTCATACAAGTAATCCCATTATTTCATATGAGTAACCTCATTCATTCATAAGAGTAACCTCACTTAACTATTTAATCATACGAGTAACCCCAACTGTTCACTAAAGTAACCCCTTTTTTCATATGAGTAACCTCACTTAATCATACGATGACTCTATTTAACCATACTAGCAACCTTAATTGCTCACAAAAGTAACCTTATTTATTCATACATGTAACCTCATTAGTTCACAAGAGTAACCTTATTTAATCATACCATGACCCTATTTAATCATAACCCCAATTGTTCACAAAAGTAACCATTTTTCTTCATACGAGTAACCTCATTCGTTCATAAAAGTAAAGTGATTAGTATTCCCTTTTGTTATAAAAGTAACCACATTTATTTATAAGAGTAACACCCTCTTATTGCAAAGAGTAACCATATATCCATACAAGTAACTTTATTTGTTCATAAGAGTAACTCTATTTGTTCACAAAGGTTTGTGTACAAGGGTCAACTTCAAAAGGCTATATCTCACAGTGCACTCAATATTTTGGGAAGATTCATATTGGAGATGAAATTTTGGCTCGATAGCTTTCCAACACCTGTTCAAAAGCTCAATTCCGATGAAAAACGAGTGAGATATGACCATTTAAAAATTAAGCTGACCCACATATAGGTGTGGCTGGACGTACGTAAGACGCTTTGATCATGGAATATTCAATTTCCGTCTATTCAATTATCCGTTTGTATAGTTGGGAAAAGAAAGAAATTATCTTGGCAGATAGGAACAAAAATGTATTGGGTTTGAATTGGGCGGGGTGTTACTTGCATCCGTCACTAGCACCCATCCACTCCACATGATCCTTTTGGTATGACCCATCACCCGAATGTTATCAATCCATCAGCAATTGGTGGATCAAGTGATTATCAGATATGTCAAATGTATAGTGTATGTAACATGCATAATATATTACGGAAATAAATTGTTAAAAAAATTATATTATATGGATTGGGTGATAGTCTGATGATATAGGTGATGGGAAAAAAAGCATCAATTAGTCATGAAAAAGAGTGCACGCATTAACAACAAGCGAACTTGGTGAAGCCCAATCTTAAGGATCAAGCTGCATGAGCTTGGTCAATATTCAGACTAAACCCTAGTTGTCTCTCTCTTTCTCTCCCTAAAAACCCTAATATTTCTTCAGCCAGTTCGGGACTGTCACCCTCCTTCTTTTTTATGGTGGTAAGCCTCAATTTTCTACTTTTATGCACTTATTTTTCTAGTTTTTGTCAATAATAATCCTATTTTCTCTCTCTGTTGGAGAGATGTTTACTCAATTATTAGGTTCTTTGTCTCCTCTAGTAGGAGTTTAAAGTTTGATTTCTTAATCTTCCATTGTGGGAGTGCAAAGCATGGTTTTTATGGTTTGTTGCAAGGATGCAGTTTATTGATAGTTTATTGTACAAATTTCCTTCCATTTTCCCCCGATATTTTTAGTGGCCTTGGAGTGGCAGCTAGCGGTAAGGCATGCCATCTCCCATAACTCAAGAGGTCGTTGATTCGGATGCTCATTGTCCCATTGAGGGTGGGAGAGGGTGCGGTTGGGGTAGAAAATCAGTTTGGGTTGGGGTAGGAAGTGAACCCTAAACTTTGCTAGAGAAGATGGGAAAATTCACCACTTAAGCCAACCCCAATTCCTACTATTGCAACTTTGTAAGTGGGTAACTTATGTTGTACCTTCTAATCTTCTATCTCCTATGCGTTGGTTACTTATAAACAGTTAGGACTTAAAAGTACTTAGTATAGTTAAAGAGCCCTAAGAGAGTAGCATTGATGGGATATACCTGGCTCATCCTTTGGGCTGGTTCCTTTGGGCTTTTCTTCCTCGACTATATTTACATTTGGGCTGATTCTGATTGCAACCTTTAACTACATCTACATTTGTGCTTATAGTTTGTATTAAGCCTAAATTAATATTATTTGGGCTGATATTTGTAACTGAAATGGCTAGGTAGAATTTACGATCTAGAGAACCCCTTAGCCTCTTACACGGCCAGATATATAGTATTCCTATTGGTTCATATCAATTGAGATCTTTTTGTTTCTTTTTTTTTGAAAAATGAAGCTAAGTTGGGTTGAATTTAATAATATTGACCAATAATAATAATACAAAAACTGATGCCAAAAAGTAGGACAAAAGATTCGACACCTCTTTTATGGATAAGACTAAGGTGAGTAGCGGAGACTCGCTCAAGATGGAAATTAAGTTTGTGGTGAACTGATGATGCCATAAGGCCCATAACTAGGGATGTCAATTCAGTCCAGATCTGAAGGAAAAAAAATGATACGACTTCCACAAAAAAAGAATATGACTCTGTTTAAAAAGTTCGACTCCGAGTCGGAGGAGGGTCGGAATCCCATAAAAATCCGACTCCGACCTCACATTCGTATCCGACTCCAACTTTGAGGCAATTAGTCTTGTTTTTCATACATTAATGTAGGCAATTAGTCTTATTTTTCATATATTAATATATATGTATACCCTGACTCCGATTTTGAGGCAATTGGTCTTATCTTTATATGAATATTATTTTATGTATGGTATGTAAAATATATGTGTCAAAAGATATATAGAGACACACATTATATCAATTATTTTTAATTTTAGTTGTATACTTTGGATCGGTTCAGGAAAAAACTTGGATTCGGATCAGGTCAGAGTCGAATATTAGGATCATAAGTCGGGTCATATCCGGATTGTCGGAATGCGGTGTTAGGATTTTAAGTTGAATTTTATTCGGAATGTGGGAGCCGAATTTATAATCCTGTCTCTTATAAGGTCGAAGTTGGATTACGCATAATCTGCTCCAAGTATGACCCGTTGGCCGTTGTCATTCCTAGCCATAATACGTGGTGAATTGTTGGTGCCAAAGGGGTAACACAAATTATTAAAATAGACAGTCTAATTTTATGTTAAAATTAGACAGATCCAAGCATGCGTTCTCCTAACAAGTCTGTTTCATCTCGTCTAACCCAACACTATCCCTAGACATTTCATACCAACCTAGTCGCTCTTCTCTTCTCCTTCCTTTGTTTCCCTTTAAATCTCGAACTAGAGCATGCAATTTTAAAAAATAACCCGACAGTCTCACAAAATGGATTAAACTGGTCACTAAATGGATTAAACTAGCTAAGTCACCAAATGGATTAAAGAATAAGAGAACTGAATGCATTAAACTGGTTACTAAATAGATTAAACTGATCACTAAATAAATTAAACTAGTCACTATCTTCAGAGAAATGGTCCGCTCTCTTTTTAATGTTAGGCTTGGGTTGTTGCCTAATTTTAAATTAAAAGTAGGCGGTCTTTTACAAGACTAACTGAAGTGGTAATTATAATGCCAGAGTTTTCCAGAGAGTCATACGAGGTAAATAAAGGGCACCAAATATGACAATGTAAGAACATGATATATGCTTATTAGCTAATACTCGAGCAATGCTTGATTTTTAAATTAATATATACTCCCTTCGTTCTATGAAGAAATAACCATTTGGGACTATTTAAAAGCAAAGACAATCTTCTAAACTTTTTCTTAAATATTTATAAAAAAAGACTTAGTTGTTGAAATATGCCTTGAATTATAAGGCGTTAGGATTAACCAATAAGGGTACTATATGAACCCTATAATTAACTTCTGCCTATATTATTATGTAATTTATACTCTCTCTCCTAAAGATAATAGAACGTTTTTCCTCTGCCTGTGGATGTAACTAACACTATTAATGAACCACGTTAATTCTTGTGTCGATTGTTCTGTAATTCTTCGTTGCTTTATTGCGTCTGTTATCACAATAGTCATGCGAGGTTAAAATATCTCACTTTTATAATTTTTACTAATATGTAAATAAAGATATTAATGCTATAAAATATGTATAGGCAAACGTGCAATGTGGATGTGGGTGCTTCTTCATGGAATGAAGGGGAATATATAAGGAGCTTCCCTCCTCCCTTCAATCAGAAAAATGGAGGGGAGTATACAGGATCAGGGCTTGTTCTCTTCGGCATAAAACAATTGAACTGAACTGAACCTCGATCCGTTTCTTTTTAATCTACACACTTTCCTTTTTGGTCTGTTTCTTTTTAATCTACACACTGTTACTTTTTCTATTTTTAGTAACATGTCACATCTCCTTTCTCATCTTTTTCCACCCATGTCATCCACTTTTTAATATTTTAACCCACTTTTTAGTTTTTCTCTCTTAGTTTTCAGTTTCTCTCTCCACCTTTTTAGTTTATCTCTCAACTTTTGCACTTTTTCCTTGGTTCTCCCCCAAAGTGAAGTGTGTGGATTAATTTGAAACGGAGGTAGTAGTAATTATAATAATTTAGCTATCATTAATTAATAAATAAAAATTAATAATAAATAATAGCATAATATAATATAATATAATATAATATAATATAATATAATATAATATAATATAATATAATATAATATAATATAATATAATATAATATAATATAATATAATATAATATAATATAATATAATATAATATAATATAATATAATATAATATAATATAATAAACATTAATTGCTGATAATAATAGTTTTTAATAATATAATATGTTAATATTTAATAATTATTATAATAATAAAAATATTATTTAATTAATAACAAATTCATAATAATAAGTTATTAATAATAATAAGTTAATAAATAAAATAATAATAAGTTATTAAATAATAATAATAAATTATTAAATAATAATAATAAATTATCTAATAATAATGATAAAATATTAACTAGTAATAATAATAATAAAAAACTATTGAATAATAGTAATAAATAAGAATTAAAAAAAAGAATTAGGAATGGCAAATATTATTGAAATGTGTACTTCTTAGGCTTGAATTATCATTTTCATTATAATTAGCAAAATCATATAGAAAAAAAAGAATTAGCAAAATAATAATTAACAATATTAAAATAATAATAATAATAATAATAGTAAAAGCAATAGTAATAGGAGTAATAATAATAATAATAATAATAATAATAATAATAATAATAATAATGATGATGATGATAGAATAATTGTAATTGTAATAATAATAATAATTATCATTCTTTTATTATCAGAGAAATAAATTAGGAACTGAACTGAATTGAACTGAACTGAACTGATTGCAACTGAACTGAACTGAATTGAACTGAACTGAACTGAAAATAAACTGGGGAGAACAAACCCTTATACTATTATTTTCAAAAATATAATCAACAAACCTTTATAAACTATAAAAAAGTCTCTTAGTTGCACCTATTAAAGCTTTCAATTTAAAAAAGTTATCACTTTTTCCATATTACTCCTATATTTTTTTTAAGAAATGACACAATTATATATGCCTGTAATTGTATTTATTAAATGCTTTCATTTTAAAGAATTTAGGAGGGAAGTTTAGATATTGGGAGTGGAAAAGGCAAAAAAATAGTGGCTTTTGTTTTAGTATATAGCATAGATTGTCTACATTGATATAATATTTGTGTTGAATATATGATGTCGATATGGTGGTCGATGATATCAAGGTGGTCATGGATAGGGGTGTGCACCGGTCCAAGACCGGACTGGAACCGGTTGGATCGGAATCTGGAATTTTTTTGCCCGGACCGGAATTTTCCCTATCCGGTCCGGTTTTGGACCTGTTGGACAGGAATCTGCATTTTTTTAAAAAAAAAAAATATTTTTTAATTAGATTTATACGTATTTATAAATTAGATACATTAAATTTAATAATTTTAACAACAATAATCTTAAAGTTAATAAAGAGTAGGTTTTTACCTTTCTAACTTTACAACTTCGAAATTATTTTTAACCTTTAAACTATTTTTTTTACTAAAAAAACAGAAATTCCGGTCCTCCGTCACGGACCGGAATTTTTCGGGTTTGGACCGGACCGGACTGGAAACTCGGAATCCTGATTTTCGGCGGACCGGAGTCCGGACCGGAATCCTCGGTCTCCGGTCCGGTCCAAATTCTGATCCGACCCTACCCTTTGCACACACCTAGTCGTGGATGATGCTAGAGCGGTGAGATGATGATGATAGTGGAGAGAAACAAATTAAAGAAAGTGAAATAAATGTAAAAAATTACAAATATTCCCTTGATATTGGATAACCATTCCGAAGTCTATTCTTTTTTTTTTTTGCTAAGTAAGAAATTATATTCACCAAAAGAAACAATTACAACCTATACATTTCCTTAGGAGGGCAAACCAACTAGGTTGGACTCCCCAAGAACTAAGGAAACAAGAAAACTATACAGTATAGTTGTTTAATTCCTCTATCCAATTTCTATCTTTAGAACTAATTTTCTTTGGTAAAACTAACATAACTCTATTCATAACCATTTTCTGAGTCTTCAAAAAGATCAATTCTGGGCGCCAAACCACAAAGTTCCAGACAGCTTCATTCATTGCACTAGTGGAAAAAACCTCTTTTGCTACCTTACAAATGCTTGGGTTGTTTAAACAACCTGAGCATTTGATAGGCTTTTTTAAAAAATAAATATAAAATTTCACAAATGCTTGGTTTTTTTAAATTAACCCAAGCATTTGACTATTTAAATAAAATTTCCTTTTTTTTTCATTTGGTTTCCCCCTATCTGCTTATTGAAATTTGTACCCGTATACTTGGATTTCCCCCTCTTTCTCTTTCCTCTTTCCTCTTTTCCTTTATGCCTCCCTTTCCTTATTTTCTTTTTTGTTCATCGAAATCTTAGACTTAGGGTTTTCATACGTCTCCTCTCTTTTTCTTCCTCTCACTCAACTATCGTCCTCTTTCTCGCTCCTCAGCCATGGCCGCCGCTAATGCTCCTATTGTTATGAAAGAAGCTTTAACGATAAATTCCTCCCTCATTTTTCAAAATTGTTGTTTCATATACCTCGGATTATATCATTTTTAGTGTTGTTTTGTTTGAAATCTGGAGGTATAGAGTTGAAACCCTTGGAATTTCGTCATTGCTATCAAGCTTAATTTGGTGTCGGATCTGCTTAAAGTTTAGTCGAGATTGAGGTTTTGCTTTGATTTGAACTAGTTTTTGTGACCGGGTGATTATCAAAATCTATAGTTAACTTGATTTAGTTAGTCGAAGAATTAATCCGTAATTCAGGAAATTTAGACGCCTTTTAGCGTTTTTGGCTTGAAGTTGAGTTTGGGTGATTTGTTGGTGTGATTATGGAAGATTATAAGGAATTGCAGCTTTTGTTGTAAGGTTCGACTAAATTTGAGTCAATGTAATATATTCGAATTTGCAATTTCAAAGTAGCTTGATTCACTTGGTTCACGATTTTGATATGTAAATGAGTCAAATTGGGAGGTTTTAACCTATTTTTTGAGTATATAATTGGAATTTGGAGCTTTGAGGTGGATAGATTTACTTATTCAGAAGTTTTGATCTGTAATTTTGGAAAATTTACATAATTAGTAGCTTCTTTTAAGGTTGGATTGAGGCTGAGTTATTTTTTAAATTTATTTGTTCCATCTGCAGCTGCTAAGGGTAGGGATCAATCCTTAATTAGTTCATAACTTTCAGTCATGTAACTATAGAATCAGACAAGTATATTTGTGTGAGAGAGACTTTTCCTCAAAATAGTGTTGTGATTATTGATATAAGCATGCCAAGTCAGCCTTTGAGTCCATCACGACTGATTTTGCTTTGATGAACTGTAATTCAAGAACACTCTCTCTCAAAGGTAGGATTACCTATTTTGAAACTTTTTTTTTCAACTAATTGTGCTTTTACAGGGAGCATATTTTAGTTAGACTTAAAATCTACTCACTGTTTAGGTGCTTGTGGTTGATTAGTTGGTCTTATGAATCGGATACTGTTTTATTTGGATGTAACCTGGTCTCTCTAAGTGGCCAATTGATGTTTATGAGATTATGATGGTAGTTGCAGCTATTCTTGATGACACCTTGCATGCTTTGTCTCCTTAGTTTGGCTTAGTATGTTTGTGTGTCTATGCTAGTATTTTTGTATATCTATATATCCTTCCTCTCTTACTAAGAAACAAATTGATTCATTTTCTTTGATCCGAAAACCACTTCGCATTTGATCCAATTCCATCTCATGATTCACTTATTTTTTATATCTCAAATTTTTAAGTGCAATATGCTCATATATTATATTTCCCCAATACTAGCAGATGTGTAGGATTATCTACTTGCTGATGCAAGATATTTTATGAGTATGAAAAGTTCATTTTTCAGCTCCTCATCGTACTTGACATGCTGTGTGCTCTTGATACTCTCAGTGTACTCACTTGTATGATTGTTTGGTTTGTGATAGTGTTATACTAGTCTAATTGTTCTGTTCATTGACTAGACTATGATGAATGTTAAAGCTCAATTTTTATTTACTTCTCTAATTTAAGGTCACAATGATCGAACGAAAACCCTTCATTTTTGTCTCTTCAAACCCACAAATCTCCCCCTCTGTGACGTGGTGTTTTTGGTGCTGCTGGAGGGCGGTGCCGCCGTCGCCAAGCTGCAGTGATTGCTGCTGCTCCTTTGATGCAGTTGCCGAAGTTCATCCTGCTCTAGTGCAGCAGCAATTCTTCCTTGGAGATTATCATCCTTCAACTCGCATTGCTTTTCTGGAGTTTGTTATGGTAACTTCTGCACCTCTTCTCTTGCTGCTTTTTCCAGTAGCATAGGGGGGCATAATACTAACATCTATGATGCATGAGTGATGATGAAAGCAGCCGTTGTATGATTATATATCTGCATTTCTAAATGTTGTGTTATAGTAGTGTGAGTCACCATCATTGCATTTGTAATGGGCTTAAAGTCTATTAATAACGCACTTGTGGGAAACAACCTAGCTCAAAGTATGAATCTGAATTCATCATTTCTATTGTTATCGCTAAACCTTTCATCAATTGTTGTCACTATTGTTTCTGACTTCATGAAGAATGTTTGTTATTAATGTGAACTTGTATATGGTCGTGGAACTTAAAAAAGTATATATAAGGTGGTTTCTGACTAAATAAAAAAAGAAGACAGTAATTTTCTTCATAAAGGATAATTTAGAAGGTGGTTTTTCGCAAATACTCCCTATTTTGGGCCAACACTATTCATAAGATAAAACTATTTTCCTTTTAAAGCTATAATATTACTGTCAACTTGTGCAAAGATTCCACTAAAAAAGGAATTGCAACAGTCAGAGGATCAAATAAAGTAGAAAAAAGAACAGTACGCATTTGATTAGCTAGTTTTATTAACAACTTTTTAAACTCACTAATTAATGGCAAAAAGAGCAGGATAGGAGAAACAAAGAGGTTGTGCCTCGAAATTGCATAATTAACTTAAAATTATTCACTTATGTGATGGATTTCCATATTTATTACTATGATATTCACAAAACCTTTATGGTCATTTTGCTAGGCATAGTATTTGCAAAGCTGTGAAAGGTAATGAGAGGCGGAAGGAAAGGATATGACTTTTGCTCTCTTCTATCGTGTTTGTGTTGGTGTAGTTGACTGAATTCTGTGTGTTTTTAAGTTTGTTTCTTGTTTTTTTGGACATTACTTGTATCCGTACAAAAGTCGAATGACAGTCAAACAATTTATCATGCGTTAATGGAAATCGTTTAGTGATAAACATAAAAAAGGCGCATTTTTTTTTTGTCAAATTTCGATATTTTTTAGTTCTGCATGGTTTAGTTGATTTCTTATGTAGATTGAAGAGAATAACCACTTCTTCATCTATTTAGCACCGTTTTTGTATACTTACAAGGTGCATTTTGTCCTTGTTTTGTCATAGAGTCGCATGTTACGTGTTGTTGACTCCGCTTGTTACTAAACTCGATTCTTCGCCACTATTGTAGTATAACTCTTATTATTTTTCACTTATTTTTAATATTACAACTTCGTTATTTTTACCTTTCATATATTAAAGTGTTAGAAATGGAGAAATTATCAAGTGAACAGAACTTAAAACAGAATATGACGAGGAGGTAATGATAATTCGGTTGCCTTTTCAGTTTTATCACGATTTATGATTACTTTCTTGCGTCTGAGAAACTTGTATTTGCTATATATGAATATAAGTATCAAGAGCCTCATAGTTTGATCATGTTTTGCATGAATTCATATTCCCTTCCCCACTTATATTCTTTGGGTTCATGTACTTGTAATTAGTATAGCCTGCCATTGAAAGGCTTTGGAATGGGAACCATTCTAATTTATGAGAAAAGCTATTTTCATGCTTTAGGACAGTACCATTTCTGTTCTTTAATTTGGTTTTCCTATGATTTTTTTCGCAAGGCGAACTGCGTCCCCATTTATATATTCTTTGGTGAATTTCTTGTAGGGATACGGGAAGAAAGGTTGATGATCCGTAGTTCTTTGGAGTCCATTCGCTTGAATATTATAAACAATTTGCTTGAATATCACCCGGTAGTTATCTATCCCAACTTAGTATGAGATACATTTTGACAAAGATACGAAAAGTAACTATTGTACATTTCTTCATTGCGCGATTTTGTTTCTTTTTCCCCCCAGGAGTCAAGTGCTCAATTAGCGATGGGAGCAGCTTTTGGAATTACACCTCCAAAAATAGAGGTAGGTCATCTTACTCTTGATTTACTTGGAGACAAGATCCCTGTTCTTGCAAAAAATATACCACAAAGTATTCCCCTCCTAAGAATGATGAAATTGCTGCCAGACTCACCCAGCGCTTTGATGATACTGAGGAAATGGTATGCACTGAAGTTTACTTGATTTCATACATGCGTAGATATTACCAACATTATACATGATTAAGGTTAAGTAGTTCTGTCATGAAGATAAAGGATTCTTATTCAGGAATCAAAATCATGTTATTTGTGTCGATTACATGTTTAATTAAGGTTAAAATACTTAACATATCTTGATTTTCGATTAGCTTACCTTGGGAACTGACTTGTTTTGTATTTTATCTCGCGGGCTCTCTTCTGAGAGTGTATTTTATATACCGATTGTCCGGATTTATTAAGCTGGAATATATTTCTCAAAAGAGAGGTTTTTGTGAGAGTCTCATGTAAGTCCAAGCTAAATTAGAATGGTTTGTTCATTGGACTTATCGCCGTGTCTTGACTCGTTAGGGGATAGGTTTCTTTCTGTACACATTGACCTTCTTAGGCCTCCAAGCAAATCACGAGTGTTATTTGACGACCAACTTTGTCATTTATAGACTAAGTTTTGCATTCTTAGACTAACATATATAATGGTTAAAAGACTTACTATGTAGCCCTTGATTGTCTGATTATGCATCTTATCTCTTAATGCTACTTCTTTCACAGATGTCTGCTCCTCTGCAGGTTACTATGTTTCTACAGGGTATTAGGGTATTGATACATCATCCACTGAAACTAAAGGAGCGACGAACACCAACAAACACAGCGCTGCCAGAGGAAAGAAAAAGAGCGGAAGCAAGAGAGAATTGAGGAAACTGAATTGGGTTTTTAGTCTTTTGAGTAATTGATTCGAGATTGGGATAGATTTGCTATCTTTTGATGGTTGATGTGAAGATATTTACTGATTTATCTGTAGAGCTATGAATGGCACGAATAGGGGTGCTAATCGAGCGAGTCGATCGCGAGCAGGGCCCTGCTCGACTCGACTCGAAAACTCGCAAACCCTGCTCGACTCGACTCGAAAACTGGTTAAGCCCTTGCTCGACTCGTGCTCGTTAATTTTTTTCCCAACTCGACTCGAGCTCGATAAGCTCGCCTCGAGCTCGATAGGCTCGATAGACTCGTGCTCGTTAATTTACAACAATTACCAAAATATTCAAGTTCTTCAATGCCTCCATTTGAATATTTTAGACAAAAAAAATGATATCAACAAAACAATTAACAGTTACAAATTTGCAATACATAAACAACAATTAACAACCACATTATTGATATCAACAACAACAATTAACAGCCACAACCTGTCACAACAACAAGCTTGTGGGAAAAACAAACCAAATGAAATTAGCATACGAAATTATATTGTCAACCCTCAACATCAATACATAATCGAAACTAATATCAAAAAACGAAATTAAATTCCCAACAGCAATATAGTCGAAATTTGATTATAAAACGAAATTATAAATCGAAATTAACAAATGAAATCAATAAATGGAAAACAACCGAAAAAAAGAAAGAGAGCAGTAATATTATATAACCGCTGGAAAACACCAAAATGTTGCCGGAAAACACCAAAATGTTGCCGAAAAACACCAAAAATTCTGTCAGAAAACCCAAAAAACTGCCGGAAAAGAGTAGGAATATGTATCACCGGGTTCTATCTGCGTCGGTGATGAGCTTCTTTGAGCCTTTGACGACGGGTGATAGTGAACTAAAGAGTGAAGACTGAAGTGAGAGAGAGAGAGAGAGAGAGAGAGAGAAAATGAATCTGTTGAGGAATGAGGACGGCTGGGGAATTGGGGGAAGTGATAGGGTTTTCCTTTCAAGCTTGGACAAATCTTTTTTTTTTCTTTTAAACTTATGTTACTATTTTATGAATTATGATGGACCAGTCCATAAGGTAAATTTTTGTTGGGCTTAGTAAGTTGTTCCCTGTTTCTCAAACTTTTAATAAAGTTTTATATTAAATAAAATAAATTGATAGAAAAAATATATAAAAAAATTATCGAGCTACTCGCGAGCTTAACGAGTCGAGCAGTGTCATGCTCAACTCGTGCTCGTTAAGGTTTCGAGCCGAGTCGAGCTCGAGCCGAGCCAACTCGAGTCGAGTTTTGACCGAGCGTTGACCGAGTCGAGCTCGAGTTGCTCGCGAGCTGCT
Source organism: Beta corolliflora (assembly GCA_947648045.1). Taxonomy (NCBI): domain Eukaryota; kingdom Viridiplantae; phylum Streptophyta; class Magnoliopsida; order Caryophyllales; family Amaranthaceae; genus Beta; species Beta corolliflora. The sequence continues at coordinate 904,486 of CANSZD010000756.1, forward strand.
CGACTCGATTAGCACCCCTAGGCACGAAGAAGAAAAATATATGCCTTTTTCGTTGTTGCTGTATGCTTGCTGATGTGCAGCAACAACTGTGTTTTTTTTTTAGAAATAATATTAGCAAATGCTCCGGTTATTAGGAAAAACCGAAGCATTTACTACATAAATGCTCCGGTTTTTAGCTAAAAACCGGAGCATTTGACCCATTTTGCGCATATAAAAAATCAAATGCTTCGGTTTTTTGCACAACCGGAGCATTTGAAAGACTAAATGCTTCGGTTGACAACCGGAGCATTTGAAAAACGTTCAAATGCTCGTATGGCGTCTGCTACGGGTCATATACGGAGCATTTATATGGTTTTTAACCGGAGCAATTGATGTTTTTTCCACTAGTGTTGCCCACCAGATATTATAAACCAACCCATTCAAGACTGCTCCAATAACTCTTTTCCTCACAAAGGACCAGCTGCTATTACCCAAAAACAACACCAGTCTCTGATAAAGATCTTCAGAAGATTGCATTTTCAGCCACTGTTTAACTTTACTCAGCACAGCTTTAGCATAAGATCATCTAAAAAACAAATGCTCATGATATTCAGTACCACCAGCACAAAACTGACATTTATCATTATCGATAACACCCAACAGCAATAACTTATCTGCTATACGCAACCTTTGATGCATCACCAGCCAGCTAATCACCCTATCCCTAGGGATAGAAAGTCTGTTCTAGATGAACTTGTCCCAGTGAACCTTCATAGATTCACCAACCATCTTCTTGTACATCTTCTTTATACTAAATTGAGGAGTCCCAGCAAGCTCCTGTTGGCTGAAATGAATTTTCACTTCCTTTTTCACTTTGCAAACTTGCTTCCAATACCAGCAACTATCACTTGGTGGCACATTGTCCCACCAATTAGCACCTTTAATGTACACTTCATTAACCCATTTAATCCATAGGTTATCTTGTTTTGCATTTATAGCCCAAACATATTTTGCTAGAGTTGCCTTGTTCCATTCCAAGATCCTTTTGATGCCCAGACCACCTTCCTGAGTAGGAGTACAAATTTTATGCCATGCTACATTCCCTGGTTTATTACTGAACCAGTTGCCACTCCACAAAAAAGCTCTACAAACTTGTTCAATCTCCTTTAATACAGCCTTTGGCAGAATAAACACTTGACTCCAATTGACATGAATACTAACCAAGACTGAATTAATGAGTTGTATTCTGCCTGCATAGGAAATGTTCCTACTGCTCCACACCTTTATCCTAGCAACCATCCTCTCTACAATACTCTTACAGTCAGCTATGGCAATTTTTTGCACATATAGGGACTCCAAGGTATTTAAATGGGAGTTTACTATGAACAAAACCAGACATATCTTAGTATTCTCCTAATATCTTCAGCACTAACCCCAACAATATAAAAATTAGACTTTTGCTCATTTAAACACAAACCAGAGGAAGCAGAAAAGAGCTTAAAAGCCTGTAGCATAATGTAAACAGCTGGGATTTTACCACTGCAGCACAAGATGATATCATCTGCAAAAACTAGATGATTCAAGCCTACCTTCTTGCATCTAGGATGAAAAGTAAATTTGGGAATTTCTTGAACCTTCTTCGTGATTCTAGAAAAATACTCCATGCACAAGACAAACAACAGGGGGGAGATAGGGTCCCCCTACCTTAGGCCTCTTTTGGATTCAAAAAAGCCATGAAGTGAACCATTCACCATCAAAGCAAATCTTGGGGTTGTAACACATGTCATTATCAGCTTGATGAAATGTTGAGGAAATTGTAAAGCAATAAGCATCTCTTCTAAGAAGGACCATTCAATTGTATCATAAGCTTTTCGCATATCAAGCTTCATGATACAACTAGGCTTGACATTACTCCTTCCATAGTGCCTCACTAGGTCCTGACAGACCATGATGTTATGAACTATGAACCTTTCATGCACAAATGCACCTTGGTTCTTAGAAATCAAATCAGGCAATACTATTCTAAGCCTATTACATAACATTTTTGTAATGCATTTATATAGTGTATTACAACAGGCAATAGGCCTAAATTCACTAACAGAATTAGGACAATTGACTTTAGGTATCAAAGTCAAAACAGTCACATTTAATTCTTTTAACAATTTACTTGAAGAGAAGAAATCCAGAACAACATGAGTTACATATGCTCCTATAAGGCTCCATGTATCTCTGAAAAAATGGGAACCATAGCCATCTGAGCCTGGTGACTTATCACCAGGAATATCAAACATTGCAGCTTTTACCTCTTCAGCAGTGAAATGCCTATTCAAACTGTGAGAGTGTTCCATTGTGACAACAGGGCCCATTCTAATGATTTCAGCCTTTACAGGAACTCTATTCTCCATAGCAGTACCCAGTAAATCTTGATAATATTCCAAGAATGCTTCATTAACATCATGAACATTGTCCTTCCATACTCCATCTGCATTATGTATGGCATATACAATATTTTTCAGCCTTCTTTGCTTGATAGATTGATGAAATAGGGAAGAGTTTTCATCCCCATCTTTACACCATTGCATTTTAGCCTTTTGAGCCAAAAAAGAAATGTAGGCTTTATGAGTCTGCCTATAAGCTAGCACAACATCAGTTTCAGTCTGTCTCAAAGACAAATTCAAAGGCTGATCATGAAGAGCATCTTGGCATTGAAGCATTAAACTCTGAGCCTGAATATCTCTCCCTTGAATATCAGAGAAACCCACTTTATTCAAGATCTTCAAGCCTTTTTTAACCAACTTCATCCTGGTCACCAGCTTGTACATGAGACAACCACTAACAGGTGTGTTCCAGCCATCTGCTACAATCTGCTGAAACCTAGGAGCATCACACCACATATGGAAGTACTTGAAAGGTCGTTTACCAGGCTCTATACTTGGATACACAACAACAATAATAGGACAATGATCATATTGACCCTCTAGCATAAAGTGAGTCATAGCATTTGGATAGCAGTCAATCCATTCCTGGTTCACCATAGCCCTATCAAGCTTACAAAACACCCTCTGAGCACCAAGTTGCTTGTTGTTCCAAGTGTAAAAATTACCAGAACTACTCATATCCACCATACCACATTTCCTCATACACTCCTGCAAACTAGCATACTCATGAGCTCTCACAACAGATCCTATTCTCTCCTCTGAATTTAGAACACAATTAAAGTCCCCTAAAATGATCCAAGGTCCAGTAATCTTATCCTTCAGGAATATAAGGTCATCCCAAGTCTGCTCCCTCACATTACTGTCATTAGAAGCATAGATGACAAAGCACCAAAAACTCTTACTAGCACCAGATGGTGTAACACTACAATGAATCATCTGACTAGATCAATGAGTGATATTTACAGTAAAACTCTTTGGATTCCAAGCCACAACCACTCTTCCACCAGGATGAAAAGAGGAATTAGAGCTGAAACACCATCCACCAAAAACTCTTTGATAAAGGCCACCCATATTGTGAGCCTTTATCTTAGTTTCGAGAAGACCAACAAAACCAACATTATTCATATTTAAAAATTTCTTCACATCAATTTATTTTTGTTGGTTGTTGATTCCCCTCACATTCCATACTATGATCTTATCCATAACCACCAGGAGGTTGGCTGCCTCCTGCTTCCTCTGAACCACCTGGCATACATACCACATCACCAATCATAACAGCTGGAACTGGGTCACCAACCTGATCATCACCTACCAAAACAGCTGGGTTAGCTAGTTCAGTGAGCTTTTCAAAGGAATTCTGAACATCAGCTGGTTTTGGACTAGTCATAATCCTTCGAGCTGGATTCCCAACTTCCTTAAATCCATCCCCTTCCTGCTGAATTCTGCCTCCTTCCATTCCAGGTGGCCTTCCCTGATTAACCCTTTCAACTACCTATGGCCTCCATTCTTGTCTAATCACTGGCTTCACACAATTAGCAGCCTCATGTCCCATACCTTTACAAACACTACATGTAGTAGGTTTCAATTCATAGTAAATAATATCAATAGGAACAATGTTATCCATTTCATTCATGAAAGAGATTTTATCTGGCAACTTCTGATCAACCTGAATTTCTACAAATACCCTTGCAAACTGCAGTTTGTCCCTTTTGCTTGTGGCCTGGTCCACCTTAACTAGCTTACCAATAGGACTCACAATTTTGCCCAAACAAGCCTCCCCCCAATACTTAAAATCCAAGTGTAACTGCAACCATGTAGGAATAGTTTTAAGGTTATCCCTACATAAATCAATTTCAGAGCTCCAAGCCTTCACAATAAGGGGCTTTTTATCAAAAAAAGGAGGTGAAATCTTCATAACATGATCTCTTTTCTCCATTGTTCGAAATCTAACCACAAATATCCCCTTCTTTGCCATAGCAACCTTATTAACCCCAAAATCTCTCCAAACTCGACGAATGAAACCTTCCATAACATGACTCGGAGGATTTACCCAGTACACCGCAGAATTCCAATAGTCTATCTCAGATTGAACATCAACATAATCAATTTTAACTACTGGACATTCAGCTTCTAAACTAATCTTATCAGCTACTCCAATTTCAGGATTATCAGGCGAAAATAAAATTGGCAAAGGGTCAATCATACCTTCAATTCGATTTGTTCTTTTACTTTGCTCCGGAGCCAATCGTTCTTCAGTTTGTTTGATTGTTTCAAGCCAATCCGAAAAATTCTCCCTCAACTGAGATTGTTGTTGCAGAGAGCGCACAGAGGATCGTGGCGATAATAGCACCTCCTGAACTTCAATATTCACATCTTCTTCAATTTCCAACATAGATATACCCCCTAAATTGTATCCATTGATTTCACATTCTTAGCCTGAGAATCAGTCACTGGACCTCGCAATATTTCCCGATTTGATTCCGCTTGAAGTGCTTCATTGGCCTTTATTTTTTCTTGCCATGGCGACTTACGTACATTGTACGCAGAGAGAAAACCTAGAGGGAGAAACGCGCAAAATCTACCGAAATCTATTATTGGTTATTTTGCTTACTAATTTGTATCAATACGAGTATACAGCTCGTCTATTCTTGGTTATTAGCCCTCTGCTTTTCATGTAAGGTAGGAAAAAAACAGTTGTCTAATTATGAATGAAGTGAAGTAGGAATTACATTTTATAAAACATATGAAAACGGGAAGTATGAATGATTTGGAGAAATGAAGTGAGAGTACTCTCTCTGTATTTTTTTTTAAAAGTATGAATGATTTGGAGAAATGAAGTGAGAGTACTCTCTTTGTATTTTTTTTATCTTTCTCACTTGAAATCTTGACATTATTCACAATTGGAGAGAATCTTCTAAATTCTTCTCAAATTATAACAAAAAGTATAATAATGTGATCTTATTTGATTCATCTTAATGAATACTTTATTAATTTTAATTTCAATCGATATATTTTTTATTAATACGTAGTGAAAGATATTAAAGGTCAAAGAAGTGCATTGACAAACGCGCACAATGAAGGTAGGATAGATTTAAAAAAATACAGAGGGAGTACTATAGTTGAGACTCAAGAATAGTCTTTTTAAGTAAAAAAAAACACTTTAACACTAAATCAGAACAGCCCAAAACGAGCTAAACACCATAACCTAAGTAGTTCCAAACAGACAAGCTTCCCTTTCTTGTGCCCATATATTTGTCTGCAAAAGTTTGAGAATTAATTGCAAGTTTTTCAACTTGTTCGATGCAAGCAACCTTATATGTTCAACTTGCTCAAATAATGAAACTAATCTACTCCACCCCCCCTCCCTCTTGTATTTTTATCTTAAAAAGGAAGGTAGAGTTGAATTTTGATATGAAACCAAACCTAAAAAACAAATGTAATCAAGAGGACGACACAAACATTATCACGCATGATGCCTTTAACGTAAGGGGCCGGAGGAAAAATAATGTAGGATGATGCGATTTTGTTGACTTAGTGCAATGGTTACAATGGTAGCCACCCAACATAATATAGATTATAGACCCACCAATCACCATTACATATTGTTTTTGGACGTTGCTGTGATTGTCTCAAATCTTGACAAATTGGAGGAAATGGCTGCAAATTTTTCGATGATTCATATATCAAGGAAAATTAATTATAGTGGTACTCGGTTGGAAATGGCTTGCGCTTATAGACAATAACGTACACTGTGCATGTCATTTGGCGAGAAAAATTAGCTCCTCACGTAATTAATTAATTATGGTTTTGAGGGTACGGACATTATTTACATGTATGTTATTATATCACGTTCATCATAATAACATGTGTATTGAGTTTCAATTTTTGGGTGTTTGAAGTTCAAAGTGAATTGGTGTATGGTACACTACTACACTTATTTTAAGAGTAAGGATAAAATGACGGATTTGGACTCTGTGTAAGCATGTGCTAACCCTGAAAATTTGAAAAGAAAATTATTTTGGTTATATTTAAAATTATTTGCCTTCCTGTAAGTTGCATAACAACAACTTTTAGGTGGCGTAATCTCCACTAAAACCCCTTGTTAGTTCTCAGTTCTCAGTTCCCTTCTAACTTTTCTTTATCCTATTTTACTCTTTTTAATTTTTTTTGAATCATATGATTCCACCTTTGGTTTATATTCCCTTCTAACTTTTCTTTATCCTATTTTACTCTTTTTAATTTTTTTGAATCATATGATTCTACCTTTGGTTTATATAAGAATAATCGTAATTTTTGAGGAATTTTTTTCAAAATGATCTCAATTGTTCTTTGCAAATCCATTTTGGATCCATGATGTATAAAACAATTAAGAGTTTGGATTACTTTGAGAATGTACTCCTAACTTTAGGATTATTCTAATATAACAAAAAGTTTGGATTATTTTGGGAAAATATGTTATAGTTGGAAATTTATGTTGATTTTCTAAAAAGAAAAATAAACCTTCAATTAGATTAGATAAATAAATTTTCCCCCCTAAAAAAAAAAATTTAGATAAATACATTTTTCTTTTGAAATAGATTAGTTGGTTGTTGAAATTTAAGAATGTTCAAATTTTTGAATTAAATCAAATTTTATACAAATAAAAAATCACTCATTTTTGCTTTCCCATTTAACTTTAATTTTTTCACCTCATTTTTGCTTTCCCATTTAACTTTAATTTTTTCACCTCATTTTTGTTCTTTTTCATTTTACTTAATCTTGGATACCAATTAAAAAAGGCAAAGGCTCCCATTAGACTACACAAATTGATTCTTTGTTAAAAAAATCGTCGGTCATTCAATATATGAAAGTTCAAAAATCTGAATGAAGACAAACTTTCTACAACAATAGACAATTAATATTATAATTAATTATTTAGAATTTTGAATTATTTGTACAGTTTTTTGGTTTAGTCTCGCCCCCTAATTATGAAGTCCTAACTTTGCTTTGATAATATTGTAATTCTTGTAGGATTATGGGAGCCGCTTCGACTAAATTATCTTGTAGCTAGTATTGTTAATTACTCCCTCTAGTTTTTAATAGTTTACCCGTTTTGACTTTTGACACTATTCACATACATGACTTTGACTATCTCGTGTGATTTGTACTTAAGGAAAAATATAGTCATGTGAGATCTTGTTAAATTCGTATTCGTCTCAATGTGAATTATCCAAATATCAACTTTTTGTAATTTTTGCTTATTGATAACTAGAGATATTAAGGTTCAATTTAGTGGCTCGGCAAATGTGCCCAAAAAAAAAAGGGTAAATTAATAAAAACCGGATGGAGTATTATACTAACTCAAATTGATAATAAATCTACCACTATGTGTATGAAACATCGACTCTTTTTAACTGATTCGTAGAAACACAGTATTTTTTTACATAAGTGGTTCATGATGGGTGAAGAGGGTGTCAACGGATGAGACATAAGACTTTATCGCGACAAAATAAAACTGACATGAGAATGCATGCCATCTTTTAATTATTCGTAGATGGGTAATATATGAGAGAGTGTTGGTACCATTTTGGTCTCTCATAGGGGCATTTTGGTCTCTCATAGGGGCATTTTGGTATTTTCGCACAAAAAGATAAATGACTAACCTGAATTCTTTTTAAAAAAATTGGTAAGATAAATTACATTAACGCCCTCTCACAGGACACCTAAATACAACCTACCCCAAAGCCCCCCAAACCCTCTGATGAGAATCGAACCCACAACATGTGGGTGGAAGATGAAAGGGCTTACCACCCTTCCACTCCCTCATTCTCCGACTGACCTGAATTTTGGTACCAACTTATTATGCCAAAGCTCAGTAAAATTGTACCAATACCAAAATAACTCTTCCTTTGGTACCCAAGTGTAAGTGAACTTTATTTGCAGGCCCGGCCCTGGGGCAGGGTAGGCGGGGCCCTCGCCCAGGGCCCACAATAAAAAAAAATCAGGCTTTGTAAAAAAATAAAAAATAAAAGAGAAAGAAAGAACTTGCGTCGCTTGAAAGAGAAAACTAAAGAAAGAAACTTCTACCCATAAATCACGCTCTACTTTCTTCATCTTCTACCCAGAAAATCACACCCAAAAGATTCAGTTTCCAAAATATGTTCTTGAGTTCAAAGGCAAATCGGACAATTCCTTTTTAATCTCTCTTTTCCCGATTTTTTTCTCCTTAAAATCTCTTGCAAATTTCCCTTGTCAATTGAAGATATGTTCTTCCCCATATTCTCAATTTTCAGTTTCTCACAATTTTCACAATACCAAAATTGCTTATGGGAATGACATAATACTAAGAACTAAGAAGAGGTTGATCTTCAGTTGCAATTTGCGAATCGGCGATTTGCAATCAACAGTACTCGTTGGTTTGTGATTCTAATTTTTTTTTTGTTAATTGTGCTAATTTTAGGTTGCAATCTGATTTTTTATTTTCAAATTATGTGATATATGTGAATTAGAATTTTAGGTGTGGGTGATTACAAAAATCTTTCAATTTGATTACAATTTTCGAATTTCTTATACTGGATTGTTCATTGTTGATTGTTGTAATGTTGTTGAATTGTTGATAAATAAATGTGTTGATGAAGAACAGACTTATATGCACTTCTGTGGAACTTCTTTGTGATAATATGAAGTATATATAGTAATACTGTTTGTAGGAACTAGCAATATGTATGAATTCAAAAGAAAAAAAGAAATTGAAAATGATGTATGTGATCGAAAGGTCAATAGGGACATACACTAACAAGTAACAAGGAAGAACAAAGCAAAGTTAATATAGTTGTATAGCTAATAAGTTTCTTTTTATTTAATGTAATGAAAACTTTGCATTAGAATTTTTATATTGCATATTTCATTAATCTCTCGTGCGTCAAGGGCCCACTATCTAAATTTCGCCCTGGGACCAATAATATTCAGGAACGGCCCTGTTTATTTGGTATCAACTTTTTGCTTTGGTACCAGTTATACTTACTTTGGTATCAACTTTGGGTTTTGGTAAGAGTATTACCAAAGTAACTCTTAATTTGGTTCCTCCAAATACCAAAATTTTGGCCTCTCGAGCTTTGGTACCAGTGATATCAAAGTAACTCTTACTTTCATACCTCCAGTCTCCTGATACCAAAATGAGAGACCATTTTGATCTCTCACGATGAGACGCCTATCCAACCTCGTAATATATTAACTAGAACCATGTCTTTAATTTACCAGTTTTTCTTAAAAAAGAACTCAATTTTGATTGGTATGTCTCGAGTCATTGAATGTGAACTATTGGTCTATAAGACTATATACATGATCGAAACTTAAACAAACGACGAAATCAAGATTTCAAATTGTTATAATTCTGACAAGCAGAACGTTGAAGTTCAAATAATGTTTTTATTGCCGATCATAACTAAATTACTTTATCGCAAGGTGATGTGGAAAGCAAAACAGACTGAATCACTGAAAGAAAGGATAATAACTCACCACTATAAGCCTATTGGCTATTAGGTAGGAGATCGGATGGGCCGTGGGCGTATAACAGATGTACACAGATTCGGCATCAAACACATTGTTTGATACCCTAAACTTCTCAGATTAGTACCAAACTAGTTTTTAATCCCGGGCGATGCCTCGGGTTATTAACATTTTCATGTTAAAAAATACCATCTAATGTTGCATAGTTTATTGGTTATAACTTTAGTATATTAACCATGAGGTCACATGGTCGAATTTTATATGGAACATGTTTTAATTTTTTTTTATGTGCATAATGATGACATAGAATGAAACAACTAAAATGAGAGTGTCACGTGGTGCTTGGACTTGCTTAAGAACACCTTTTAATATATTAGTATAGATGTTGGTATAAAAAAAAGTTAAGATAAAACAAATAAATGATATTCAAACCTCTTCCACATTATAATGGTGCTAACATGGTACCATTTATAAGAGGTCGAGATACCAGTAGAAATATTCTTTTTTAATTTTAAGACCTTTTTCTTTCACCAATTCAATAAAATCGATTTTCCATTCAATCCTGTACATTAACAAACAAAACATTACTCTAAAAATGAGAGTATATAAAATCATCATGTTAACGGGAAGTGCATCATATAAGGAGGAAAGGTGATTAGAAATAAACTAAAAACCAATAGAACTAAACTTAAGGCGACAAGAGCAACACTTTTAGAGTTTTCAACTAGCTTAGTAGAAACGACGAATGTCCATACGGAATTCGTTAATGGATGCTAAGATATAAAAGAGAGAGGGGCCCGACTAGGGTTTTCTCAAGTAGGAAAATTTTTGTAGTTCCTCCGTCTTACCTAAATGTTAGGACACATAGTTTAAAGTGGTATGATGTAGTGTGATTATCAAATATTAATTTGTTAAAAGTAGATGTGATAAGAGTTGCTATAATATTTTTTTATTGAATGAGAGAGAGAAAGTTGGGTATCTTTTTTATTGATAAGATAAAATATGGGCTAAGTGTAAGAAAACTAATACTCCATCCGTCCCTAAATAGAGTGCCCATTTCTTTTGGGCACAAGTAGTAAGAAGAAATCATGTGTAGGACCTTAGTTGTATCAAATCATAATTAAATATAAAAGTTGGTACACTTTTTATGAATTGTTTATTAATGAGAGAGAATGTGAGCCATATGGGAAAGTGGGTGATATTATAAAAGTTGAAAGCAAAATAATATTTTAATTGGTGGACCCATACCAAATAAGAAAATGGGAAATCTATTTGGGACAAATATAAATGAAAAAATGGGCACTCTATTTAGGGACGGAGGGAGTATAATAATAGTGGGACCATGCATGCTAAGCAAGAAGTACTTAAACTAATTTGAGACAAATAAAAAAGAAAAGTGTCCAGACTATTGTAGAACATAGGGAGTAATAAGAAAAAAAAAATATGATTAAGCACAAAACAGAAGTCATCCTTCCGGTGAAAACATAATTATTATAAGTGCTTAATAAAGATAGATACTTAAAAAAATTCACATAAATGATGGAGGTAAGCCCTTTTTCTCTTTCTTCTCTCCGTAAAAAACGTCGGTCTTATTTAGCCAGTTCAGCCTATCATGCCATCCTTTTCGATTTTATGCACTTATTTTTCTAGTTTTTGTCAATAAAAATCTTCATTGTTCTATCTGTTAGAGAGTTTTTTTACCCAATTTTTGGGTTTTCTTGCCTCCACTATTGGGAGTTTGGAGTTTGATTTGTTAGTCTCCCCTTGTGATAATTTAGAGTTTGGTTTTTATGTTTTGTTGCAAAGATACAGTTCATTGATGGTTTGCAGTACAAATTTACAATGAGTATTGAACTTTCGTGCCCTACCTACCCCCACTCTATTAAAGAGACTTTTTCTTAAAACTATGTCCAAATGATGGACGCTCTTATAGAAAGCTGCATGATTCAGCGAACAAACGGAGGCTATATATGTTGTATTGTCATAGTTGGTTCATTACTATCATAGTTATATCATATAGGAATTTTATTTGATCATGTTAGATTGTCCTTTTTTTTCTAAATCGGTTGTAGAAGTCGTATGCCTTTCAATTAATGAAATTATTATTTCCCTTCAAAAACAAATAGATACTTAAATAAAGGAGAACAAGAAAACTGAGACCCCAACACTAATTCTAAGTAAATTTGGTGGATAGACAATTAATGGGAGAAAAGCAACTAAACTACAAACAAGAAAACAAATTTTTTTTTATCTTAAAGATGAGGAGAATTCTCTTGTAAGAACAGAGAAAAATTGAGAATCTTTCTTGCAAAGGGTGAGAATCGAGCACCTGTTACACGGCCACAGAGATGAAGGCTAAGAAGGTCTTTACAACCAGTAAGCCAACTTTGATCTTCAACCCAAAAAACAATGGTACGTCGAACCCTGAATAAGAATTGGTATTAGGTAGAGGTATACAACTTTTTCCTTAACTAATCATTTTAGCAACCAATCTACTATACACATGAAAATTCAAATTTTTAATCACAATTATGAATCCTCGACGTATCCGCAATTATCGAGTTGTCTGCCACTTATGGAGTGTGGCTTTGAGTCAAAACCTCGTGCTTAATTTGGTTGACTAACTATTGTTTAACTAATGAAATTGCTTGACTGACTTCATGGGCACTCTATATGAGATGAATTACCAGCTTCAAATTAAAATATATCAATGGGAACGACCCACTTAAGGAATTATGTGCATATGAAATATCGTGGTTGATTCAAGTTAGTAGAGATCAAAGAGGAAATTCAGATGATTACGATAGATTCACGTAACTTTTAGTGAGCCTGATCACGACACTTAGATAGACTAATCATAGATGATGTTATTTTTTTCATTATCAACTTTAGTAATCATAGAATCTCAATAGAAAAGAACTATAAACCTAATTTATACTTCCTCCATTCTTTATTAATTGCAACAATTGGAATTTTTATAGTATTCACAAACAACCCTATCACCATCAATTATGTATTTTACGAACGGTTTTTTTTTTTTTTTGACAGGAAGAAAACGGATTTCATTCATAAGAGATAGCCAAACGGCACTTACAATCAATTCCTGAAAACCGAAAATTCCAACACAAGTATATAACACCTTAGAACTAGATACATCGCAGATTTGATTAAAAACAGCCTTAATAAAAAACTTCATCCGAAGCAATACAATCTGTGAGTTCGCTCTGATTCGGCTTAACTTCCGCTGATGCATAGTCATATGAGATCTTGTTAGATATGTCTAATTGATATATATTTTCAATATATCAACTTTTTATGATTTTTATTACCAGGTAATTAAATATACTAAATGGCTAAAGTTGTGCATTGACAAGCGTAAAAACTCAAATATTGCAATTAATAAAGAACGGAGGAAGTATATATAGCAAAGATTCATATGAGAAAAATCCTTATGGTGAAAACCATGAGAACCATACTCCCAAGTCCCAACCATTAGATCATTTGGAAAAAAATCTGACTGCTTGAAATCATTTCATAAAATCTAATGGTTTAAATTGAGATGATGATAATGGATATGGTAGTGATTTGTTAGGACAATTACCTTGATTTTAGGGGTCTTTTCTCTTCCTCTTTTCACTTTTCCTCTTTATTTTGCTGAGCTCTTCTTTCTCTCCTCTTTATTTACCACTTTTGTTTTCTCTCCACTTCAACCTCATGAATCTTCTTAATCTCAGCTCAATTACTAGAAAATATGCTTCACTCTAGCTAAATTACTAGAAGTTACGATTTTATAGAGCTTAATCTTCGGTTTTTCTCATCTACATAATTTCGTTCTTTGCTACCAAAACAATTTGGAAATGAGGACTTCCACTACATAAAGATGAAGAAATGGATTACATGCAGAATTGTTGTTGAAGCTAGAGAAAATTATTCCACCATTATTGTCGAAGCTCAGCTTAATTGCAAGGACTACGGATTGCATTCCATACTTCAAACTGTTGGAATTAAAGCCTCACAGTTAGTCATATTCATGGAGTATTTGTTTGTTTGCCTTTGTTCATGAAATACCCAAGTCGCACATGGAAAGAATACAAAGCTATTACCTTGTTTATATACTATTATGTTCCTTTAAGCTTTGTTGAGCAATGGGCTAAAAGGATGCCAAACCACACACACGCGCGCGCCGGCCGGGCCGGGCTCGGGCTCGGGCTCGGGCCGAGCGCGGGTTGTGGCCCGTTTTATGATCTGCTTTACTTTTTGGGATTGTTTTTCCGAGATTTATTTTTGCGAGATTCTCGCAATCAGTTTGTAACGGCAAATCAATTCTTGCCGTTTTTGTCGCAACCGTTTATTCCTTATTCTTCTCCCATAATATTTCATTGCCGTTTTTCCTTTGCTTCTCTAGCTTATTTAAACTCTCATTCACTGGTTAGAGATATACAATTTAATCATCAGTTATTCTCTCTTCACAAAATGCTCTCCTAAATTTCGGGCTAAGTTCAGTCACTCCATCCGTCTGCTTGTGAGTGCACACAAACGGGCGGCGTTGTGTTAATCCTGGAGGGTGGTCGTCGGGAGGATGTTTGCACCCGTGCTACGGCGAAATCACCTTTAAGGACAGTGGATCTCTCCACATCACAGTCTTCTAATCTCTTTTCGGTTTTCCTCATTCAAGTAAGATCGTTCTAACTATTTCTGTGTTCTATCTCCTTGCGTGTTAGTTACAACAATTTTAAAGGTGATTTGTATTATTTTGTTGTTATGGCATCTCGTCCGTTCATTCCTGGTATGACTAAGATTGAGTCTCTTGAGGGGAAAAACTATAAACGTTGGGTTATCAAGGTTAGGTTTTACCTTGAACAAATTGATGTGGCCTATGTTCTTGAAGATCCTGTTATTCCCACTGACCAGACTGAGAAACTGGCTTACGAGACTAAATTTGTTAAGGATGACATAACCTGTAAGGGGATGTTGGTACACTATATGTCCAATGCACTGCTTGACATTTATATGACTTATAACCATGCTAAGGATATTTGGGATACCCTAGAAAGGAAATATGGTGTTGATGATGCTGGGACCAAACGCTACTGTATTAGTGAGTGGCTTAAATTTTATGATAGATGATGAGAAACCCATTATTGACCAGGTTCATGACTATGAAACTATTTGCACCGATATTGCTGCTCACTACAAGAAAATGCTAAAACAACGACTGCTTCACAGCGACGGTGTGATAAACGATCGTTATTCTTATATTCAGCGACTGCTTTAAGCCGACGGCGGTCACCGACTACTTTTGAAGTTGACACCGACGGATAAGCGGTCGCTGATAAACACCGACCGTTTTAAACGGTCGTTAATATTATTATTTTAGATTTGCAAATTTTTTTAGCTCAGGCGACTGTATTAAACGGTCGCTGATGATGAAAAAGGAGATAAAATAAAGTTTGGGAGGAGGGCGCGCGAATTGAAATAAACCCCCAAGCAGTTCAAACTCTTCCACTCCCATTTAAACCCTCGTTCCATCTCCTTCGTTCGCACAGTGAATTCGAATGTGCGAATCACACTTCGTTCCATCTCCTTCGTCATTCTCAATGGTTTGCCCATTTGAAACCTGAATTTCTCCTTCCTTTTTTCCTTCATTTTATTTATCGAACTTACCGACGACTTGTTTTCAGCAGCGAAATTCTCCGACGAAATTCCTCTCTCCGGCACTGATTTTGCTGAAGGTAAATAATATTTCTTGAGTTCCTTGAAGCCATTGAAGCTTCCTCCACCTTCCTCCAACGACCGGCTACAGGTAATACCCTTTATTTTTGCTCAAACCCTAGATTTTGCGTTGAGAATTGAGTTTTTGAATCTTTCGATTTTGAGCTTAGTTTTTGATATGCAGTAGTTTGTGAAGTGATTTGAGTGTGTGATTTTATTTGTGTTTGATGTGAAATTCAATTTAGGTTTTGAGTTTCGATTTTCTATTTTGTTCGACATTTTGATTTTTTTTTTCCCGATGCGATTAAAAGTCTACATGATTTGTTTCGTAAGTTACTTCGTTGTTCGTGTGTTTGAATTTTGGCTCCAATTTTTTCATTGTTTTCATTTTTGATGGGTTTTGTTTTTGGTTCATTTGATTCCATTTTTGTTTTTGGTCAATTTCATCTGGGCTTATGTTATGTAAAAGAACCTATTGGTACCTGCTAGGTTGTCTAGACGGCTGTAATCTGGGATTCCTTTTGATTTCCTCCTGTAAATTAGCTACTAGAAAAGATTGAAGTTCAATTGTGGAACTAGAAAAGATATGGATTATTAAGTTCTACTGTATACGAGAAAGACCGATCTTATTATTGTAACAAAGAAAAAGTTTCATTTGATGCTGTGATATTAATATTTAGATTACTATACTATCATGATACGAGTTACATCAACGTTTTGAAGTAATAAGGAACTTGTATATGGTAACTTGAGTATTGGAGTTAAATCGTTGGCATAAGCTATGGTGTTAATTTATTAGGGAGTTAAATATTAGCTACTACTGGAGTTCGTTTACTAAATTAGCGGAGATTTAATATTGTGATGTCATTGTTTCAAATTTTAGGCAGGATGTTATTGACTTGCTATGGGGATTAATGATAGAATTCATGCTGAATGCTGCCTCTTTATGTTTAGTGTATATGCTTCCAATTACCAGGCCCCTGCGGCTTATCGCCGTGATTACACTTCGTATGCTGCATTTTTGTATTTGTGGATGCTGTGTAGATCGTCTTGTCAGTGAAGGGTGGGGGAGTGAAGGGGGGGAGTGGAGGGTGGGGGGGCACGACAGGGGGTGGGGAGTTGGGAAGGGGGGAGTGAAGGGGGGGAGTGGAGGGTGGGGGGCGGCACGGGGGTGGGGAGTTGGGAAGGGGGGAGTGAAGGGGGGAGTGGAGGGTGGGGGCGGCAAAGGGGGTGGGGAGTTGGGAAGGGGGGGAGTGCAGGCGGGGGTCGGCAGGGGGGACAGTGCAGGGGGCAGTGAAGGGGGGAGTGCATTTTGGGGGCAGTGAAGGGGGTTGGGGGCCTGGGGTGTGCGGGGATTGGGAAAGGGGGGACTGTAGGCGGGGTGGGGGTGCGGGGTGTCGGTGAAGGGGGAAGTGAAGGGGTGGGGGGAGTGCGGGGTGGGGGGGAGTGCGGGCGGGGGTTAGTGAAGGGGGGAATTGAAGGGGGGAAAGTGAAGGTGGGGAGTACTTTAGTTTTGAAGTTACACCTTTCATACTTTAATGTATTTATAATTTATTTCAATTTTTTTGTTTAATCTTGCGCGTTTCTAATTTCTTTCATTTTAGGTAATCATGTCTAATCCTAAGGGCCGCGGAGGTCGAGCTGGCTTAGGTGGAAGCCAAGGTCGTGGGAATTTGATTCCCAGGGAGCTTTTTCAGTCACCAGAAGTAGAAGGAAGCCAGAACCGTATGTCAGAGACACAGGGAGATGATTCACAGGCACGTGACTTTGGTAACCACGTACCGGAGACTCCGAACACTCATACGGAGGAAGGTGAAGGTTCGAACCGTGCACCAAGAAAGGTTTTAAGCCCTACTGGATTGTGGTAAGTTCGTAAGCTACTATATGCTTCATGATATTTGTATGAAATGATATTCACAATTCACGTGTTTGTTTGGTTATCAATTCAGGTTTGATGATAACAAGGTTAGTGGGTCCATCACTGACATTTTGCAGGGCCATTTTCGGCAACCTTGGTTCAATTACAGTGAGGTAGACAATGCAACAAAGACGCATTGGTGGAACATTTTCACAGTATGTATGAATCAAATTATGAAAAATGAAATTGATTATAATTGGATATAGTTAGTCTAACTATATGCATTTAGTGTCAATATTTATCGGCATCTCGCTTTGTTTCTAGATGTGTCGGGTTATTTTTTTTAGAACCCGACTTCTACTTTATTTCTCGACACCGGGATCTATTTTGCGTACATATATTTAATCTAGGTAGTTTGTCTAACTATAGACATTTAGTGTCTATATTTATCGGCATCTAGCTTATTAGTTTCTAGCTTTGTCGATATATATTTTTTGTAAACACCGACTTCTACTTTATTTCCCAACATCGGGATCTATTTTGTGTACATAATTGTAATCTATTTCATGTAATTATACAAGTATCTATGCAAATTGTAATATATATCAAAATTGCATATTTTGTAATTGAAAAAATTGAATGCAATGGAGGAACAGCTTTAGTGTGGTCCACAAGCATGCAGCTGTGCAGGTACAGGTTTAATTATTATTAAGAACAATAATATTCTAAATAATATTATTTTAAAACAACAACGACGGCTAAACATTAAATCAACGACGGATAGGCAGTCGCTGTAAGGTATTCTATGCATCCATGGACTTCCACATCGACTGCTTTTATACAATAGCGACGGTTTTTCACAGACGTTGAATCAGCGAAATCAACGACGGTTTGTAACAGTCGGTGATACACCGACGGTTAACAACGGTCGGTGAATCAGCGACGGTTAAAAGCCATCGCTACTTTACCGTCTGTTTAAAACAGTCGTTGGCGTGGAGTCAACGTCGGTTTTTGTAAACGGTCGCTGATGAGCAGGAAACCGTCGTTGAAATTTTTACCGACAGCTTGGCGGTCGTTGATTCCAATATCAGCGACCACCCTTCCAACGATTGCATTTCAACAACTGCTAGCCGTCGTTGATATTTTAGCGACGGTTTTATTTTGATCACCGACGGCTTTTAGCCGTCGTTAATTACCACATTTCTTGTAGTGGCTGAGGGTCTTATTATTTGTGAGTACAACCAGGCTATCGTTCTTATTGAGAAACTACCCCCTTCCTGGAAGGACTATAGGAACCAGCTTATGCACAAAAAGAGAGACCTTACCCTTGAAGAACTTGTTGGCCGGTCATCTGAAAATTGAGGAGGAAAACCGCCTTAAGGATAAGCCTTCTAATCATACTATTTTTCCTAAAGCTAATCTTGTGGAGTCCAAAAACTCCAACTATGACAGGAACAAAAACAAGGGAAAGAGTTCTTACAAGGGAGACAATAGTCTCAAACCTCATGGAGGTGTGCAGAAATACAAGTTCAAAGGAAGCTGTCATGAATGCAGTAAGCCTGGACACAAATTAAAGCTGTAAACTGCTGGAACAAAAAGAAGAACCAAGCAAACTTGGTGGAAGAAGCTGAAAACATTGTTGCTGTTGTATCTGAGGTCAACCTTGCTGGAGATACTGCTGAATGGATCGTTGACACAGGAGCAACCTGGCACATTTGCACCAACCGAGCAATGTTTGATCAGTATGAAAAGATTGAAGGTGAAAATGTGTTCATGGGCAACTCTGCTTCAGCAAAAGTCAGCGGTAAAGGGAAGATTACTCTCAAACTCACTTCTGGAAAATTTCTTACACTTACAAATGTACTTCATGTTCCTGAAATGCGTAGGAATATGATTTCTGGAAGTTTGTTAATCAGGGTTGGTTTAAGGTTGTCTTTTGATTCTGATAGACTTGTTATCACTCGTAATGGGGATTTTGTGGGGAAGGGATACTGTAATGGGGGGATTTTTACTATTGATGCTAATGTCGAACTCATGAATAAATCTGCTTCTACTTCTTCTCCTTATATTGCCGAGTCTATTGATTTATGGCATTCTAGGTTAGGTCATGTGAACGCAGCCTCCGCAAAAAGGCTAAAACATTTGAATCTGATACCTAGCTTCTCCAATTTTGATTTGCCCAAATGTGAAATTTGTGTTGAAGCTAAATAGGAAGCCCTTTAAATCAGTTGATAGGCAATCTGAACTTCTTGAACTCATTCACTCTGACTTAGGAGACTTTAAGAACCATGAAAGTCGGGGAGGGAAGAAGTATTACATAACCTTTGTAGATGACTTTTCCCGTTACACTGTAGTATACCTTCTGAAATCTAAGGATGAGACAGAGGAAATATTTTTAAAGTACAAAGCTGAGGTTGAAAACCAATTAGATAGGAAAATTAAGAGACTTAGAAGTGATGGGGAGGAGAGTATGACCCTACTTCCCTTAAGACCATCTGTGAACAAAATGGGATTATTCATGAGATGACTGCCCCTTATACCCCGAACAAAACGGTATAGCTGAAAGAAAGAATAGAACCCTTAAGAACATGATGAATGCTATGTTGATTAGTTCTGGACTTCCTGATAACATGTGGGGGGATGCTATTCTATCTGCTTGTCATGTCTTGAACCGTGTACCTCATAAGAAGCTAGACAAAACCCCATATGAGATGTGGAAAGGTCATATCCCTAACCTCAAATACTTGAAAGTGTGGGGGTGTCTTGCTAAGGTTGCCATACCTTCCTTTAAAAGGGATAAGATAGGACCAAAAACTTATGATTCCATTTTCATTGGTTATGCATTTCATAGTGTTGCTTATCGCTTTCTAGTTAATGATGCTAGAGGTTCTTATGCTTGTGGTTCTCTTGTTGAATCAAGAGATGTTGAATTCTTTGAACATATTTTTCCTTTGAAGTGTTCTCTTACTGCTTCAAGTGTTTCTTCTGCTGATCATGCTTTGTTTGTGCCTAGTCCTCAAGTGACTTTACCTGTAGTAGAAGAAGAACCTAGGAGGAGTAAAAGACCTAGAAAAGAGAACAATTTTGGTTCTGATTTTGTCACCTCCTTCCTTACTGAAAGTTGTGTCCTAAATGAGAGTCTAGTGTCTGCCTTTATCTTAGAAGAAGACCCTAAGACCTATGGTGAGGCTATGAAATCCGTTGATGCTGTTTTTTGGAAAGAGGCCATTGATAGTGAACTAGAGTCCATCACGAGTAACAACACTTGGGAATTAGCAGACCTTCCTAGGGGTTATAAGCCTATCTCTAGCAAATGGATCTTTAAAAAGAAGTTAAAGCCTGATGGTTCCATTGACAAGTATAAGGCAAGGATAGTTGGGAGGGGCTTCACTCAAAAGGAGGGAATGAACTATTTTGACACCTATTCCCCAGTCACTAAGATTGCTACCATTAGGACCTTGATTGCCTTAGCTGCTTTACATGGCCTTATAGTGCATCAAATGGATGTTAATACTGCTTTCCTAAATGGTGACCTTGAGGAAGAAATATATATGTATCAACCTGAAGGATGTGTAGTTTCGGGCCAAGAACACAAGGTGTGTAAGCTAGTAAAACCCCTTTATGGTTTATAGCAAGCCCCTAAACAATGGTACCAAAAGTTTGATAATACCATAACAAGTTTTGGGTTTCTTGTAAATGAGAGTGATACTTGTGTCTATTCTAAAAATGACTCTCGAGGTTGTGTGATCATCTATTTATATGTTGATGATATGTTGATTCTTGGGACTAGATTAGATCTCGTGAATGAAGTGAAAGAATTCTTAAGTACTAAGTTTGAAATGAAAGATATGGGTGAGGCTGACTTTATTTTGGGAGTTAAAATTTCTAGATCTCCTCATGGCTTTAGTTTGAGTCAGGCCCATTATGTTGAAAAGATACTTAGGAAGTTCAATTCCTTTGATGTTGATCTAGTCAGGACTCCTTATGACTCTGTGAGCCAATCTGAGTATGCTAAAGTAATTGGTAGCATTATGTATTTGATGAATTGCACTAGACCTGATGTTGCATATGCTATTAGTAGACTTAGTTGATATACTCATAATCCTAGCAAGGATAATTGGGGTGCCTTGCGTCATTTGCTTAGATACCTTAAAGGAACCATGGATTAGGTTATTCACTATTCTTCTTCTCCTGCTGTTTTAGAAGGTTATTGTGATGCTAATTGGGTATCTGAAAATGATGAGATTAACTCTACTAGTGGCTTTGTCTTTACCTTGGGTGGTGGTGCCATTTCATGGAAATCTTGTAAACAATCTTGTACTGCTATGTCAACTATGGAATCTGAATTTGTTGTAGTTGAGTTGGCAGGAAATGAGGCAGAATGTCTTAGAAACTTGCTGAATGATGTTCCATTGTGGGGGAAACCTGCTCCTTCGGTTGTACTACATTGTGACTCTCAGGCAGCTATTCCAGTGGCAAAGAACAATGTCTACAATGGAAAGAAAAGACACATTCGTCTCAGACACAAGGTTGTTAAAGATTTGATAAACAGTGGAGTGATATCACTGGACTATGTAAAGTCCGAAAAGAACTTAGCGGATCCGTTTACTAAAGGCCTTTCTAGAAATGTAATTGTGGATGCATCCAGAGGGATGGGATTGAGACCCATTTGAAATGTAATAGTGAAACCCTACTCTACGCAAATAGAGTTCAAGAGGAAACATTAGTAATAAAGGCACTTGTTTGTTTCTATCCCTCTTATGAAAAATTGTGTTAAGTGCTTACCACTAGTGATTGAGGTTGAGCAAAAGGCTCTTAATGAACCCATATCCACAGTTGTGTGGTGGTGTGTGGTGGTACACACTTGATGGGATTCACCTACTTAGATGTGGAAGTGGGGCCGCTTCCTATGAGATAATGTGGGTCATTTTTCTAGAGCATCTATGAGCATCCATGTTAGGCGTATGGCCAGTATAGGCGCCACATTGATCGTGGAGTGACTACTTCTCTTAAAGATGGATGTGTGGTTTAGATAAAGGTTTTGAGTTCTCTTAAGTTCAAGATGAACATCACTTAATTGAACAAGATTCCCAAATCTGATTCAATAAGTGTTAATTCAAGTAGCAAGACAATAACACTGATGCATTACTTCTTTTCAAGCCCGAAATTGTTTATTCCTCCTTTCTTTCTTCTAACTTTGATTCTTGTGGGGGATGTTGGAATTAAAGCCTCAAAGTTAGTCATATTCATGGAGTATTTGTTTGTTTGCCTTTGTTCATGAAATACCCAAGTCCCACATAGAAAGAATACAAAGCTATTACCTTGTTTATATACTATTATGTTCCTTTAAGCTTTGTTGAGCAATGGGCTAAAAGAATGCCAAACCACACACGCACGTGCGCGCCGGTCGGGCCGGGCTCGGGCTCGTGGCAAGCGTGGCACGGGCGGGGCTGTGGGTCTGTGGCCCATTTTATGATCTGCTTTATTTTTTGGGACTGTCACTAGAGGAAAAAACGAAGGGCTGCAGTTTTTAACCGCAACCCATCACTCCCAGGGGCTGCGGTTTTGATCAAAACCGCAGCCCTTAATGTGCATAAAGGACTGCGATTTTGACCAAAACCACAGCCCTTGTGACCCAGAAAAAATAAAATAATTTTTTATTTTTTTGCATTTTTTGTCTTAAATATCCCAAAACAGTTATATATATATATAACTATCATTTTTCATTGCAAATTATATTTTTTATACAAATAAAAAGAAAATATTGACTGAATTACAACAAATGGAGACAAGAGTACACTGAATGCCTAATTATGACTGTGCCCTGGGAATGACAGCACGTTGAACAGGAAGATTAACCTGCGAAAAACAAAAGATATATCATATAAAAGCATATTCTGGCAAAAGGATATTTTTATCTCAACTGAGATGATACAATAAAAATGCTAAATGCATAAAAAATATATTTAGAAGACCTCATCAGCAATTCCTGTCGGTCTTGTTCTCTTGGCAACATGATTAGAGTCTTCAAAAAATCGCTTAATAAATTAACAATTACATTTTATATGGTCAGGTGAGCTTACCATAAGAGTCAGTGTTTCCATGTGAACAACATTCATGTAAAGCTGCGTGTGAGAGAATAATCTTATCTTACCTTCATTAATTAGGTTTAACACTATATATATTACATAACTAATGGGCTAAGCACAAATATATAACAGCAGCCCAAATATTAACATAAGCTAACAAAAGCCTAGTAATAATAACTTATATACAAATATTTCCAATACCCCCCCTCAAGTGGGAGCATGTAAGTCACAAATGCCCAACTTGCGGAGAAGATAATCAAATTGACGTTTTCCTAAAGCTTTGGTAAATATATCCGCCATCTGCTCATTTGTAGGGACATGAGAAGTACAAATTGTACCATCAAGAATAGCATCACGCAGGAAATGACAATCCACCTCAATATGTTTCGTGCGTTCATGAAAAACAGGATTCTGGGCAAGATAGATGGCAGATTGACTATCACAATACAAGGGCATAGCTCGGGGATGGTCTACACCCAAACTGAGCAACAAGCCTTTGAGCCATTTTAACTCACAAGTAACCACGGCCATGGAGCGATACTCAGCTTCCGCGGAAGAACGAGAAACTGTGACTTGCTTCTTGGTCTTCCAGGAAATTGGAGAACGACCAAGAAAAACTAACCAACCAGAGAGTGATCGTCGTGAAATAGGACAACTAGCCCAATCCGAATCACACCAACCAGATAATTGCAAATCACAATCAGAACGAAGAAGAATACCTTGACCCGGACATCCCTTCAAATAGCGCACCACTCGCACGGCAGCATCCCAATGATCACGACGGGGCTCATGCAGGAACTGGGACAAAATATGCACAGAATATGCCAAATCGGGCCTTGTAAAGGCCAAATAAATAAGACGACCAACCAACCGCCGATATTGTTCAACATTCGGGAACAAAGGACTCGTCGACCGAGCCAACTGATGATGTTGTTCCATGGGAAAACTAGCAGGCTTCGCACCAAGCAAGCCTGTTTCAGAAATGATGTCAAGTATGTATTTGCGCTGACAAAGGTAAATACCTTCCTGATTGCGAGCCACTTCAATACCCAAAAAATATTTCAATACACCAAGATCTTTCATATGGAAACAGGAACTGAGATACTTCTTAAAGGCAGATAAAGCAGCGGAATCATTCCCAGAAATAATTAAATCATCAACATAGACAAGGACATTGAGCTGGATGCTACCTTGGTGCAGAGTAAACAATGAATAGTCGGAATAGGACTGACGAAAGCCATATCGTCTCAAAGAGTGTGCTAACTTGGCAAACCAACACCTCGGTGCTTGCTTCAAGCCGTAGAGGGATTTTCGTAGTCTACATACCTGATTAGACTGGGTACCCTGAAATCCCGGAGGCAATCTCATATACACTTCTTCAGATAAGTCCCCATGCAAGAAAGCATTATGGACATCCATCTGATGTAGCTCCCAATTCTTCACTGCAGCTATGGCTAAAAAAACACGAACAGTAGTCATTTTAGCCACGGGTGCGAAAGTATCAGCATAATCAATGCCAGCAACCTGATGATTGCCAAACACCACCAATCGAGCCTCCAAACGTTCTACACTACCATCAGAGTTATATTTTACCTTGTAGACCCATCTACTACCAAGAGCCTTCTTTCCGGGCGGAAGAGTCTCCATAGTCCAAGTACCATTATCCTCCAAAGCTTGAATCTCTTGTTGCATAGCAGCACGCCATCCTGGGTCTTTCATGGCTTCCTTGAAAGAACGAGGCTCCGTACTTGCTGAAATAGCTGCAAGAAAATTTCTGTGTCCAATAGAAAATCGGTCACAATTCACAAAATGTGCTATAGGATAAGGATTACCTGAGGAGTGAGAGGAGGCAGATGATTGAGGAATGGGAGACGGACTCATTTTTCGCACAGTATTAGTAACAAAATCACGCAACTTGGATGACGGAAACTTTTGACGCTTGCCTCTTCCTCTGTCGGCACTAGTAGCATCATTAGGAGTGGCCACAGCCTCCTCCTCCATAGGGGCACTAATATCATTAGGAGTGGTCACAACCTCCTCCTCCATAGTACCCGCAACATCTATGACAACCTCACCAGTACCATCACCATCTATAGGACCTTGTACCTCCGCAACCACATCATCAACAGCAATATATTCATACAACATATCATCATCAAAAGACGGGATGACTACAGAACTAAAAGTGGTGTCCACACTAGAGGTGATAGTATCTAAAGCAGCATATGGAAACTCATTCTCATAAAATTTCACATCACGAGATACAAAATAATCGCCTGAATCCAAGTCATAAAGTTTCCAACCCTTCTTACCATGAGGATAGCCCACAAAAACACACTTCCTACTCCGACTCATAAACTTATCCCCTTTAGCCTTTTGATTATGAGCATAACATAAGCACCCAAAAACACGTAATTCAGCAAAAGTGGGAGGTTTACCATATAGAAGCTCATATGGGGTTTTGTTGTCAAGTAAAGGGGATGGAGTACGGTTAAGCAAATATCCAGCAGCTAATGCACATTCACCCCAAAACTCAATCGGTAAATTACCCTGAAAGCGCAAGGCTCTAACAACATTCAAGCTATGACGATGTTTGCGCTCAACTTTCCCATTCTGTTGTGGAGTTCCAACACAGGATGTTTGAAAAAGTATACCCTTATCCACAAAATAGTCTTTCATGCAATTGAATTCAGTGCCATTATCACTACGAACTACTTTAACATTAGCACCAAATTGACGAATAATCATAGCAAAGAAAGATTGAAACACCACAAATACTTCTGTTTTATCAACCAAAAGAAGAACCCACACAGCTCTTGAAAAATCATCGACAATTGTTAAAAAATATCGAGCACCACAAGAAGAAGGCGTATGATAAGGCCCCCAAAGATCACAATGTATCATTTCAAAACAACAATTAGCTTTGCTTTCACTAAGCGGAAACTTATCTCTAGATTGTTTAGCTTGATGACACACCACAAGCTTTATTTAAGACAGAACTAGAGCTACTAATAAAAGGGAGAGACTGCACTACTTTATCAGAAGGATGCCCCAGCCTTTTGTGCCATAACTCTGGATTATTTGCCCCGTCCACTCTCAAAGCTTGTATCTTCGGAACATCGCGAAAAAAATAGAGTCCATCTCTCCGTTCACCTACTCCAATCAGGGTCCTCAAGTGACGGTCCTGTATAATGCACAAATGTTTAGTGAATTGAACAACACAATTTAGATCATCAGTAAGATGGGTAACAGAAATTAAATTGCAATTCAACTTGGGTACATAGAGAACATTTTTTAATATCAAACCAGTCGCCAAATACACTTCACCATGCTTGGTAGAGCATGTTTGCTTACCATCCGGAAGACCAACTGGACACTCAGCCATATTAGTCACATTATGTAATAAATCGTAATTCCCAGTTACATGATTGGAAGCTCCCGTGTCGATAATCCACGGATTCACATAACACTTACCACTTAAACGTTCATCATTAACTTTGATGGAGGAATTACCAAGCATGTCTAAAAGACGCTGCCACTGAGTTGCATTCATCCCGGGAAGAGGACCCTCATTGCGTGCACCTGAGATAATATTGTTGGCACTTTCTGTGCTGCTGCCAGCAACCATGGCACGCACTTCTGCTCCCCTGCCACGACCAGCAGCACCTGCGGTACTGGGAGTACTGCTTGTAGATGTCGGCGCGCGACCACGACCACCCCGTCCACTACCATTACGTGGTCTGTGTTCCCAGCCCTCAGGATAACCATTTTTTGTGAAACAATGGTCTTCATCGTGACCCGTACGATGACAGTAGGTACAAACCAAGCCACTCTTATTACGATCATCACTACGACGCCCACTGTGAGCAGGAGGATGAGACTTCACTGCCAAGGTCATAACATTGTCTTGTTCGGCTCGGGCACGGGAAGAGGATTGAAGGCGTTCTTCTTGAAGAAGCGCTTGATAGGCTCGATCAAGACTCGGCAATGGGTCTTGAGAAAGAAGATTGGACCGCACATTACCATACAAATCAGAATTAATGCCATATAAAAAATCATGGAACCGATCTTCATCGGCACGAGCTTGAAATTGCTCACCAAGATTACAGTGACCACACTTACAAGTAGGCAATGGATTATAAGTGGCAAGTTCATCCCATAGAGGCTGTAACAAACCGAAATACTCGGCCACGGACATGGTCTTGGATTGTTTACACTCGGCTAAGGCAGCCTTGAGTTGTTGTTTACGAGGTCCATTACCGACATCGAACCGACGTTTCAACGCATCCCACAATGGTTTAGCCTCTTCGAAATATGGGATAGTTTTCCGTACCGAAACATCAACAGTATTGAGAAGCCATTGCACAAGCATGGCTTGAAGACATCTCCAATCAAGTAACTTTTTGGTGTCAGTGGGTTTCTCAATGGAGCCATCAAGGAATTCAAACTTCCGCCGGGACACGAGCGAAAGACGAATCGAGCGAGACCATTCTTCATAATTGTCTCCCCGAAAAACAACAGTGGTAATGATATTACCGGGTCCATCATGAGAACTCAAATAATAAGGAGAATAGGGATCAATACCAGAGACATTACTCTTGCCGGAACCGTCACCGCCAGCCATGGTGGTGAGAAGAAGTAGGCGCAAGAAATTGGCCTGATACCATGTAAAGCTGCGTGTGAGAGAATAATCTTATCTTACCTTCATTAATTAGGTTTAACACTATATATATTACATAACTAATGGGCTAAGCACAAATATATAACAGCAGCCCAAATATTAACATAAGCTAACAAAAGCCTAGTAATAATAACTTATATACAAATATTTCCAATAATTCATTTCATGTTTGCTGCCATTAAACCACTTGAAGGTATTCTGGACAGTTATTTGCACAACATCAAGCTGCAGCATCATATAATATGTTTCAATATTAACCAGTGTTCAAGACACTAGAAAAAATTAATCGAAATTAGTCTATGTCGATCAGGAAAAGAAAAGAACAGGAGAAGAGCATACTCGAGACCTGTCTGTTCTCCAAGGCATTATAATTATTGGCCTTGTAAGCGATAAATCCAGCTTCATAGCAGGTGAGCCATCAATTTCACTGGTAGTAAACCACTTCTCAGAATCAGTGACCTGATCTCCCAATTTGACAACACCATCGTCTATCGGATGGACGAGCATATTTCAAATAATATTCAACCTAACATTAATCATGGGACGGGCCTGCCTGACTCAAAACCAACAATTAGAGAGATGAAGTGGTTGGTCTGCTTTTAATCTTTTTCAAATTAAAAGGAACTGCATAAACTATATAGCCAACATATTTGATGTGAGTTGTACTGGCACCAAAAACCAACAAGGGTGATTCACATCTATCGGGTGGACGAGTATATTTCAAATAATATTCAACCTAAAGATAGCAAAAAGATGATGTCCAGTAGAGTATGTATAAGTCTTACATCTACACCACCAATGCAAAAAAGCACCACCAAAATCTCCATGAGCCAAGATGACAACAGTTTGTAAAGGATAACAATAAAGCATGAAATACAACAACAAACAACAGTGCTGCTGCATGTATTCAATTAAGAAACATTAGAAAGTGTTGAATGTCCACCACATGTAATATTTCAATTAAGAAACATGTCGTTTTACTCAATTACCCCCTTGAAAAAAAACTTTACATCCTTTGGATCTGACAAGGAGCAAGAGGAAGCACATAATACATTCGGTTTGAAGACCGGGGGGTATTCTTGTGCTGCATGTATTCTGACCATTGTAATTATAACATAATAATAAATCTTGTTGACGCCTGAGACTCCATTATCCACACTTACATAGTGCACACATGCAACTAAGTTTATTTTTCTTCCAGTATTTTTTGTCCAAATAGCAAAAACACTAGACACAAATAATGACACATAATCCATTAAAAAAACGACACAGAGGTCCTTGCAGCAGCAAAGCCACAATACAAAAGAACCAATCATATTGAACTTCACCTATTGAATACTAGCAGAGGAATAGAGCTGCCAAGGGGATTTTTTTTCTCACACACAGTAAGAAAATTCTCCCTCATTCAAACAAGTCCAAATGCAAATCAGCTCTACAATTTTTAACAACATTGATGAACGTGAGTCTTCTTTCCAACAATTACTTCTATTACTTTAAAACCCACAAAAAATATACATAAAAAGATGCCTTTCTCATGCTTGGAACAACATTTAGTTCCTAACAATTTTATGCACTATTTTAAAACAATCAAGTTAATTTTCAACCCAAAGGTCTTCCTATAATTGATAAAAGCAATTCAACGATTTTCAAGTACTTGCAATTAAATTTGACATACATGTTTGGTTAGTTATTAGCAAACATGATGGCTACAATTGCAACCTTCGCAAAACAAAAGGATACTAATTTATCAAAGTTTCCCAATAAGAAGTAGCAAAATTTCTGAAGAAAAAAATAATTTACTGCAAACCAAACACGGCAAAAGAATTTCACATGAAACTAATACATCTTTATGCCAATTGGAGCATTATATTTCAATTTTATTCCTGTTTGAACAGAATTAGATATTATACATTCATAGAACCTAAATTAACCAAATTCTCAACCCACAATTAGAACGAAAATCCGAGGAAAAAAATTTACCTGCAAATTCTTGAGAAAAATGCTGGCGCTTGAAAATATCAATTCTAACCTCCTCGAAATCGATTTTGTTAAGCCTGCAAAAAAAGAGATCAAAATAAATCTGAAACAAAAGCCCAGCCCTAGATCTGGATAAATACGAAACAAAAGCCCAGCCCCAGATTCCGGCGACAAGGGGAGAGTTGGTGCGCGATGAGAGGAGTGCTGGTGTGCTCGGACGAACCCCTAGATCTGAAAAATCAGAAACGACGAGAGAAGAAGGAGGAGAGGGGCTGTGGTGGTGTGAAGAGGACAGACGAGGGGGTGTGGTGGTGTGAAGATTTGTGAGAGGATGGAAACCCTAGCCACCGAGAATGAGAGAGGAGAGAGACGAAATGATAGAGACGAATGAGAGAGAAAGATAATCGTGATGTTTGCTCACTTTGCTGCGTGCCAATTCATTTAAAAGTGGCCCAGCCCACCGAGAATTAATTATAAAGGGTTGCGGTTGGCCCAAAACTGTATCCCTTAATTACTAAAGGGCTGCGGTTTTGGGCTAACTGCAACCCTTCACTATTAAGGGATGCGTTTTGCAATGAACCGCAATCCTTGCGTTTTTTTCCACTAGTGTGTTTTTCAGAGATTTCTTTTGTGAGATTCTCGCAATCAATTTGTAAAGGCAAATCAATTATTGTCGTTTTTGTCGCAGTCGTTTATTCCTTATTCTTTTCACAGAATATTTCATTGTTGTTTGTCCTTTGCTTCTCTAGCCTATTTAAACTCTCATTCTCTGGTTAGAGATATACAATTTAATCATCAGTTATTCTCTCTTCACAAAATGCTCTCCTAAATTTCGGGCTAAGTTCAGTCACTCCATCCGTCTGCTTGTGAGTGCACACAAACGGGCGGCGCTGTGTTAATCCTGGAGGGTGGTCGTCGGGAGGAATATTGCACCCGTGCTGCGGCGAAATCACCTTTAAGGACAGTGGATCTCTCCACGTCACAGCCTTCTCATCTCTTTTCGGTTTTCCTCATTCAAGTAAGATCGTTCTAACTATTTCTCTTTGTTCTGTCTCCTTGCGTGTTAGTTACAACACAAACTTCATCCACCATTGTTGTCGAAGCTTAGAGAAAATTCGCCTATACTATATCTTTCTATCTCCTTGTGCACCACCATCACTAGGGGTGTGCACCGCCCCAGAACTGGTTGGACCGGCGGACCGGAATACGAGGTTTCTTTGAACCGAGACCGAACCGGAATTTTTAAGTCGAGTCTGATTTTGGACAGGTTTGGACCAGTTCGTGAAATAAAACTTTAAAAATTAATTTTTGCAATATTTTTTATATAAATTGAATTATATAAAAAAATTAATTTATATTAAATCTTAGGCATGTTTCATACAATATTAATTTTTAATGTGTTTATATTATGTAATATGTATTTAATTCCACCTTCGCCATTTACTTCACGGACATTCAAAGACTTCATAAGGTAACTAGGGTTTTATTCAATTTTGTTAAACTTAATTTGCTCCAAGTTGGGGGTTTTCTTTTTCCCTTTTTTGGGTTTAAATTCCTGTATATACAGAATTGCTGCTTCAGAAAATATATTTTTTTCAAATTTTAGGTAATGTAATTTTAACCTATTTATCTAAATACCTAAAACCATAATGTTGATTGCTTGTTGCTTAGTTTTTGTTTGTGTTGTTTAATTATTAATTTGTTATCTTTAATGTAATAGTTGGCTATTTTTTTTTATGTTAAAATGAGAACTTGTGGAAGTTAGAGTTTATAATTTTGCTTTAATTGATCGTTGATATTTCGCAATTGATTTCGGGTTAATCGTAGTTGATAGGGTTTATGATTTTGTAGATCTTGCCATCGTGGGTGAGGGGTGAATGATGTCTGTAGTGACTACGATTGATCGAGTTGCTAGTTAAGCATTGGATTGTCTTGTGATTGATTTTGTTCAGATACATACCCTAGAACCTTCTTCTAAGCTTTTCTAGAATTGAAGCTATCCTTAGAAGTTCTGGAGAGGCCATGAGCCTTTGGTTTTATGTAAAATATGACATGACTTGGTTTTATGCATTAATATGAGAAAAATTGAAATAATTTCTAGGTACCGTTTGAATGTATTATGAATTATTATTAGTTTTAAAAAGATTTATTTTGAAGTATTGTTTTTAAAAATTCATGGATTGCACAACAACATGGTCATAGTCCGTGACCCACCATCCATAAATTCCAAGATCCGCCACTGGTATTATATATATACTTCCTCCCTGTTTATTACTTGCATCGTTTTACCTTATTGGCAATTCTTTATTACTTGCAACGTTTCTATTTTTGCAATATATTCTCTCTTTCTCTCTCCTTGCTCATGGGGTTCCTTTTTTTATCTTCCTCTATCTCTCACCTCACCTTGATGCAAATAAAATAAAAAAACGGAGGAATTATATATACTTCATTCGTTCTAAAATAAATAGAATACTTACCATTTTAAGCCATTTCAAAATAAATGAAACGTTATTTTATTTAGTATTCACTTCTCTCTATCTCTCTCCTCATCACATGGGT
Organism: Beta corolliflora; assembly: GCA_947648045.1. NCBI lineage: Eukaryota > Viridiplantae > Streptophyta > Magnoliopsida > Caryophyllales > Amaranthaceae > Beta > Beta corolliflora. The sequence goes on from CANSZD010000756.1 coordinate 937,267, forward strand.
CCCTCTTTTTCTTTATCTCTATCTCTCTCTTCTCCTAAATCCTCGTACCAAGACCCTACATTTCATTTAAAACATAACAGATAAAGTACACACGTACAATGTGTGTGTGTGTGTGTGTGTGTGTGTGTGTGTGTATGTGTGTGTGTGTAAACTGTAGGATTTATGCCTTGAATCTATTCGAGGATTTGCATGTTCGCAGGTCCGCCCGGTCAAGTCGGGCGTGTGCCGCCCGATCGGGCGGGGTCGAAGGTCCAAGCTGTTGCTTGGAAGCTGGGCGTCCGATGGCGTCGGGCGTGGTCGCCCGATCGGGCGAGCGACCGATCTCAATAGGGCGTGCGACCGGGCGATGACCGCCCAATCGGGCCCGAGAGCATTCCTCGTCTGGTAAAGTGGACAGCCCGATCGGGCCCGAGAGCATTCCTCGTTTGGTAAAGTGGACCGCCCGATCGGGCGGAGTTTTAATGAGGCGCGAAAACGCATTTTCCGAAACTGTTTATAAATAGGTTTTAAACGGTTTTTTCACCATATACCCCTGACTAATTTTTTTTTGCACCGTATACCCTCGCAAGTTTCCAAATTCACCATATACCCCTCACGTTTCAAAAAATACATCATCATGCCCTTATGACTAACGGTGTTAGACTTCCGTTAGTCATTAGACCTTAATCTTCCCTTTAATCCTAATTAAATAACCCTCAACCCTAAACCTAACTAACCAAAAAACCTAACCCTAAAAGCCCACCAGCCCCTACCCACCCCCTGACCCACCACTCACAGCCCCACCATCCCCGGCCCACGCCCCACCACCCCCCACCCCCACAACTCCCCCACCACTCCCCCACCCCACCCCTTTCCCCCACCACCCACCCACCATCCCCCCCCCTCCCCCTTCCCCCACCCCGCAGCCCCCTCCCCCGCACCCCCTACTCCCCCTCTCCCCCCCCCCAGCCCCCTTCCCTGCAGCCCCCCTCCTCCTCGCCCCCTCCTCGCAGCCCACCCCCTCCCCCCCCCGCAACCGCCAAGCCCCCTACCCTCCCTTTCCCGTGTAACCCTTCCCCCTCCCTTTCCCCGCAATCGTCGAGCCCCTCCCCCTCCCTTGAAATGAAAAAAAAAAATTCGAAAACTCCTAGAATTCGAAAATTATGAAACGCGATTGTTGCGGGGGAAGGGGAGGCGAAGGGGGCCGCGCAACGACGGGGAAGGGGAGGGGGGCTGCGCGACGACGGGGGACGGGCGAGGGGGACTGTGCGACGACGGGGAAGGGGGAGGGGGCCGTGCGACGACGGGGGAAGGGGAGGGGTTGTGCGGCGACGGGGGAAGGGGAGGGGGGGCGTGCGATGACTGGGGAAGGGGAGGGGGGCCGTGCGACGACGGGGGAAGGAGGGGGGGGCCGGTGGGGCTGCGGTGGTTGTTGGGGGAGGGGCCGGTAAGCCGGGCTTGGGTTGGGTGGGGGGGCTGGTGGGCTGGGTTAGAGAGAGAGTTAGGGTTTAATTAGGGTTAGGGTGGGGGAGTGATACGCTCAAGTTATACGATGTTTTTGTGGTATTTTAGGTACACTTTGCTAGGGGATTTATTTGTAATTGTTAATGTTGCATGTAAATCGACCTTAGCGGAAGTTCGGAATTTTATATATTAATTATTGTTAAAGTTGTAAGTTCCGAGCTTTTGGAAGCATGAATGGTTCCACAACATCGTCTCACCAACCAAGCTCCGCCACAACCAAGCTCCAAGCAACCACATCGCAAGCATGCCCAGCATCGCAAGCCCAAGCACCGCATGCCTAGCAAGCTCGGCAGCATCGCCCAGCTCTCGCGCATGCTCGCACCTCCCAGCGCTCGAAGCAAGCTGCCCAGCACAGCAGCTCGCACCTCGCGAGCTAGGTCGCACCTCGCTACCTGCTTGCTCGCACCTCGCGAGATCCTTCGCACGGTGCGACCAGCCTTGCCCAGCCAAATGTGCGGTAGGCAGAGTATCCTTCGCACGGTGCGACCAGACTCGCACCTCGCGACCCCTAGGTCGGTCTAATTGTCGGCTGATTTTTGAGCTTTAGTATAAATACTAAACTTGATTTTTGGACCTAGGGGGCAGCAGCCACAAGGAGAGGGAGTCTCCAAAACTCCACTCCTCTCTTGTTGTCTTCTCTTTTAGTTTTTATTTTCTAGTTTAGTTTTTGTAGATTTCAATTATGGGATTGGCTTATGCTATGCCGATTGTAGCTTGAACCGTTCTTGAACGAGATTAATATGGAGCTTCAAGCATTATTGTGAGATCTTTCCTCTCTATTTAGTTTCTTTGATTATGGTTTAATTTCTATGCTTGCTTTCTATGATTTTTGCATAATTATGCTAGGAACGTTACTAGTTTGATTGTGTAATTAATCTAATGCTAGATTTAAGAATAGAATCAGATTGTTTTATTCTTTTATCAATTGGTAGCAAACTAGGAAGTAACTTAGATGCAGATCGTCTTGGTTATTTCTTGGGGAAATTGAATCAACTGTTGAATGTTTATCGCTTGTATGACCTTAGCAGGTCTGTTGGTTCTCTGTGTTTATTGCTGCTATTGGATTGAACTTAGACGCGATCAGACTAGGTTATCCTTTAGTTAGGGTTTTATAGTCACGCTGATCGTGCTATTCAACTAAGAATAAGGAGAATGCGAGATTAGTTCTCAACAATAGATAATTATGGAAATAATTAGAGTGGAGGTTCAAGGATCGATAATGAATTGAAGTGGATGTTAATCGGATTCAAGATCTTTCCATATTGATTTCTCATCTTGTTTATATGCTAGTTAGTTGTAGTTTAGTTATAATCTACTTGAAACCCCCTTTTGTTATTATTATTAGGTTTTTCGGCCCTTAGCTTAATCTAGGTTTTGAATCACGCTAAGTATTAAACTCGTCCCTGTTTCCCTGTGGATACGACCCCTACTTCCATTATACTAGCTTAGTGTAAAAGAGAGTAGGAGAAATTTTATCTTTGGCCGGGTGCGGTGCACAACGACACATCCGCAACCCGCCAAATTTTGGCGCCGTTGCCGGGGAAACGGTGTTACTGGTTTGTATTTAGCGTGATTTTTGGATGGTATTGCTTGTGCACTTTGTTTTTGGTTGGCCACTCATATAAAGAATTCCTTTTTTGTTTTAGTTTCTAGTTTTCATCTTCCATTGAGCTCTATGTATTCACTTTTGTATTTTGGACGAGAAGCATGGAACTTGTTGCTTAAACTCTCTTGGGAATGGTTGATTGACTCATACTCTATATCTTGGTTATTGTCTAGCTTTAAACATTTATATTAATTGTCATGACTTGGATTAGCTAGGAGTACTACTAGTTGATGTTTGTTGTTGACTTAATGCTAGGTTTTGGATATAATCTGATGTTATATGCTCAACCATGATGTAGTAAGCTAGGTACTAACGATGCATTGCAAGAGTTCTTCTCAATCAATTTTGCAGGTACTTGAAGTGGAGATTGACATGGAACTACCATTGTCACACATGGAGCACAAACCCAACGATTAAGCCTAAGGTACTAAGTCGAGCTAACGACTTTAAACAACATCGCTTCTCGGGAGGCAACCCGAGATCCCTTTTATTTTCTTTCTTTTCCTTTATTTCTCATCAAATTTCCACCACCACAACAAATTTTATTTCACCCACCGCTCACCCACTAAAAAGATCCACAACCAATCTTAATTCACTTGTAACCAAAATCCACAAAAGAAAATCCGTTGGGAGGAGTTCAATAGCTAGGAGTTGGTAACACTAGAGGATTTAGATTGTTAATGTATCTTTTCGATCTCTTAAGCTAGGTGCAAATCTCAAAATTTTGAATTTTTCTGAGTGATTCGAGGGAGAGGGTTGTGAGTTGATTTATGAGATTTGAGTTGGTGTTGCTAAGAAATTTGAGTTTGACGGATTGTTTGTCATGAGTTTTGAGCATTCGATCTTCGATTTACCCGATTTTCAAATTTCCCCCCCATTTTCAGTTTACTTTTTCTTCTAATTGTCGACACATTGAGGACAATGTGTAGTTTAAGTAGGGGGGAGGGTATTCTCATTCTCATGTATCTATGTTGTATATATTACTTTCAATTTGAAAAAAATGAAAATGAAAAAAAATTGAGAAAAACAAAAAAATATATAAAAAAAAAAGTGATGAAATGAAACCCGCTGAGTTGAAAACCCACAAGGGTGGGCGACTCGGGCAAAAATGGGGGCCCGGATAGGTTGAAAACCCGAAAGGGCAACCTATGCAAAAAAGTGGCTTATATTGAGCGGGTAAGATGGTGAGATGCAACCAAAAAGAAATGTGTGAAGCTAGGATGAAAACCCGAAAGGGCTCCTAGGCAAAATGAGAGATTAAGAGAGAATTATACACTTTGAAAACTCATTTGCCGGAGATGGTGTCATAAGGTTGAAAGCGTTTTCGGGTTGGGTTGGTTATTTCATCCTTGATTTTGTGAAGATTTATTTTGGCTTTCACATTCTTTTGGTTAATTGTTTGTTTTTGGGAGTAAGCATGGAATTTATCCCTTTTTGTCTTTGTTCCATGGCTTGCTATTTTAAGTTAGTTGTTGCAGTAGTAGGTCATCTTTTGAGGTTTGGGAGAGCTGATAGTTTAGTGTGTCGTAAGCTGGCATTTTGATTCTTGTTGGTGTTGTTGGTTAAACTTGTTGGTGTTGCTGGTTATTATTGTTGTCGCGTCTTTGTATATTTCAGGTGAGCTTGAATCTAAGTGTGGGGGAATTATCATCCCTTACGGTTAGGTTTTGAGCGTATTTTGTTAAGATGTGATGATGATGATGTAGTTGATGGGGAGTGTAGGTTGGTGTCGATAACTTGGGCGATGATTTAATTGATATTTCTCATTTTTGAGTTTACTCGAGGTCGAGTAAAGTTCAAGTGTGGGGGTATTTGATACGCTCAAGTTATACGATGTTTTTGTGGTATTTTAGGTACACTTTGCTAGGGGATTTATTTGTAATTGTTAATGTTGCATGTAAATCGACCTTAGCGGAAGTTCGGAATTTTATATATTAATTATTGTTAAAGTTGTAAGTTCCGAGCTTTTGGAAGCATGAATGGTTCCACAACATCGTCTCACCAACCAAGCTCCGCCACAACCAAGCTCCAAGCAACCACATCGCAAGCATGCCCAGCATCGCAAGCCCAAGCACCGCATGCCTAGCAAGCTCGGCAGCATCGCCCAGCTCTCGCGCATGCTCGCACCTCCCAGCGCTCGAAGCAAGCTGCCCAGCACAGCAGCTCGCACCTCGCGAGCTAGGTCGCACCTCGCTACCTGCTTGCTCGCACCTCGCGAGATCCTTCGCACGGTGCGACCAGCCTTGCCCAGCCAAATGTGCGGTAGGCAGAGTATCCTTCGCACGGTGCGACCAGACTCGCACCTCGCGACCCCTAGGTCGGTCTAATTGTCGGCTGATTTTTGAGCTTTAGTATAAATACTAAACTTGATTTTTGGACCTAGGGGGGCAGCAGCCACAAGGAGAGGGAGTCTCCAAAACTCCACTCCTCTCTTGTTGTCTTCTCTTTTAGTTTTTATTTTCTAGTTTAGTTTTTGTAGATTTCAATTATGGGATTGGCTTATGCTATGCCGATTGTAGCTTGAACCGTTCTTGAACGAGATTAATATGAAGCTTCAAGCATTATTGTGAGATCTTTCCTCTCTATTTAGTTTCTTTGATTATGGTTTAATTTCTATGCTTGCTTTCTATGATTTTTGCATAATTATGCTAGGAACGTTACTAGTTTGATTGTGTAATTAATCTAATGCTAGATTTAAGAATAGAATCGGATTGTTTTATTCTTTTATCAATTGGTAGCAAACTAGGAAGTAACTTAGATGCAGATCGTCTTGGTTATTTCTTGGGGAAATTGAATCAACTGTTGAATGTTTATCGCTTGTATGACGTTAGCAGGTCTGTTGGTTCTCTGTGTTTATTGCTGCTATTGGATTGAACTTAGACGTGTTCGGACTAGGTTATCCTTTAGTTAGGGTTTTATAGTCACGCTGATCGTGCTATTCAACTAAGAATAAGGAGAATGCGAGATTAGTTCTCAACAATAGATAATTATGGAAATAATTAGAGTGGAGGTTCAAGGATCGATAATGAATTGAAGTGGATGTTAATCGGATTCAAGATCTTTCCATATTGATTTCTCATCTTGTTTATATGCTAGTTAGTTGTAGTTTAGTTATAATCTACTTGAAACCCCCCTTTGTTATTATTATTAGGTTTCTCGGTCCTTAGCTTAATCTAGGTTTTGAATCACGCTAAGTATTAAACTCGTCCCTGTTTCCCTGTGGATACGACCCCTACTTCCATTATACTAGCTTAGTGTAAAAGAGAGTAGGAGAAATTTTATCTTTGGCCGGGTGCGGTGCACAACGACACATCCGCAACCCGCCAGGGAGGGTGCTTCGGGTTAGGGTTAGTATTAGGGTATTAGATTAGGGTTTGAGGGGGGTTTAGGGCTTAATGACTAACGGAGTTTAACGCCGTTAGTCATCAAGGGTAAGTCAATGTATTTTTTGAAACGTGGGGGGTATATGGTGAATTTGGAAACTTGCGAGGGTATACGGTGCAAAAAAAATTAGTCAGGGGTATATGGTGAAAACACCATGTTTTAAACCTAGTTTATTTAATTGACGATTAAGTCATTAATCACCTCTGTAATTCTGGTTATCCTTCTCATCAATAATATTATTCTCTCTCTGCCCGTGGACGTAGCCAACACTCCATTGGTGAACCACGTTAAATCTGTGTGTGATTATTCTTTGTTTTGCATTCAATATTTGTTCTTTCTCACATCTGTCATAACAAATTGGTATCAGAGCTTTGTGTTCGATCCGGGTGAGAAAGATGTCTTGGATGAATGTGAAAATTGATAAATTCACTGGGAGAAACAGTTTCAGTCTATGGCAAATCAAGATGCGGGCTTTACTGAAGCAACAAGGGTTGTGGGCACCGTTGGCAAAGAAGTCATCGGATTCAGAAACCGCTGAGATGCCCGTTCTGGAGGAGAAGGCACATTCAACGATTATGTTGTGTCTTTCTGACGACATAATTACTGAGGTTGCGGAGCAGGAAACCGCCGCCGGTCTGTGGTTGAAGCTGGAGAGTTTGTATATGACAAAATCTCTAACCAACAAGTTGCTTTTGAAGCAACGTCTGTTCAGCCTGCGTGTGCAGGAAGGTATGTCTCTGAGGGACCATCTAGATAAATTGAATACTATCTTGCTAGATCTTCGAAATATTAATGTTAAAGTAGATGATGAGGATGCTGCTTTAATTCTGTTAGTATCTTTGCCTTTATCGTATGAGAATTTTGTGGATTCTTTTATTGTTGGGAAAGATAGTCTGTCATTAGAAGAAGTAAGATCTGCTCTTCATACTAGAGAAGTCCGTCATCAGGCATCTGGTTCTAGTACAGAAAATCAGACATCTGGATTAGTTGTCACTGGGGGTAAGGGACAGGGAAAATCTGGTAAAAAGAAATCGAACCATAAAAATTCGAATTCTAAGGGCCCTAAACCTAATGATGTTTGTAATTACTGTAAAGAAAAGGGGCATTGGAAAAATGAATGTCCTAAGAAAAAGAAGCAGCATGACAAGAATGAAGGTTCTACTGCTCTGGCAGAAACTGATGGTAATTCTGAGGAAGATCTGGCCCTAGTTGTTAATAACCAGTCACATTATAGGGATGTGTGGGTTCTTGATTCTGGGGCATCGTATCATATTAGTCCCTGCATGGAGTGGTTTTCAACTTATGAGCAGATAGATGGGGGCTGTGTTTCTATGGCTAACAGTGCCGCCTGCAAAGTAGTTGGAATAGGCTCCATCAGATTGAGGACTCATGATGGTACATTCTGTACCTTGAACGAAGTTAGGCATGTTCCACTGATGACAAAGAATCTGACATCTTTGAGTCTTCTTGACAGTAGAGGTTTCAGTTTTCAAGGTGAAGGTGGAGTTATGAGTGTCTGCAAGGGTTCGAAGGTAGTTCTGAAAGGTATTAAAAATGGTACCTTGTATTTTCTTCAAGGTTCTACTGTGACAGGTTCTGCTGCTGTTGCATCATCTGAGGTTCCCAAGGAGAATATGACCAAGTTGTGGCATAGGAGGCTTGGACATATGGGTGAAAGGGGGATGCAAATTCTGTCAAAAAGGGATCTTCTGTGTGGGCACAAGGTGCAGGATCTAGAGTTCTGTGAGCATTGTGTATTTGAGAAGCTTCATCGCAGCAAGTTTCCAAAGGCTGTGCATACTACAAAGGGCACACTTGATTATATTCACTCTGATTGTTGGGGTCCTTCCCGAGTTGAGTCTATTGGAGGTCACAGGTACTTTGTGTCGATGATCGATGATTATTCAAGGATGACTTGGGTAATTATGATGAAGCATAAAAGTGAGGCTTTCATGAACTTCAAGCATTGGAAGGTTTTGGTGGAAAATCAAGTTGAAAGGAAAATCAACAGGCTGCGTACTGATAATGGTCTGGAATTCTGTTGGTCTGAGTTTAATGAGAGTTCTGCAAGAATGAAGGCATTGCTCGCCATCATACTGTCAGGAATACTCCACAACAGAATGGGGTAGCAGAACGCATGAATCAGACACTGTTGGAGAGAGCGAGGTGCATGCTCTCTAATGCTGGGTTACTTATAAGATTTTGGGCAGAAGCTGTAAGTACAGCTTGCCATCTGATCAACCGTGGACCTCATACTGGTATTGATTGTAAAACACCTTATGAGGTGTGGTCTGGTAAGCCTGCAGATTATTCTTTGTTGAGAGTTTTTGGTTCTACTGTTTATTATCATATAAGTGAGGGTAAATTAGAACCTAGCACTAGTAGAATAATTGTTTATTGCTCCGGTCATTAAGTGGCCTATTGCGGCGGTTTTCGCTGCGCAGCAATAAAGGGCGCAGCAATAGGTAATTAATATATTGCTGCGGTTTTAAACCGCAGCAATATTTGAACATATTGCTGCGGTTTCTAGCCAAAACCGCAGCAATATATTTATTTTTTATTAAAAACGTACAACGTATTGCTGCGGTTTTGGCTAGAAACCGCAGCAATAACTTGGCCTATTGCTGCGGTTATTGCCCAAAACCGCAGCAATAGGTCCTGGTACAGGTAAAAAAAATTTTTTTTTTTTGGAATTTCGCAATTAAATTTGAAAGATTAAAACCATGCAACTAACCCATCCACTATCTACCAAATTCGCAGACAAACTAAAGATTAAATAACATGAATTTCATTAATATATAAAGCTAAAAAAACTAATTACATAAATAATACAAAAGATCAAAAAGTAAAATGAAAACGCAAAAATAACAAAACAACTATTACAACTTAATGACTAATTACAAAAATTATAATAAAAACAAAAAATAAGAAACTGATCTAAAAAAACGAAAAAAATCAAAAAAAATCCTAAAACAAAAAAATCTAAAAACAGATCTAAAAAAACGAAAAAAATCAAAAAAAAAATCCTAAAACAAAAAATCACAAACAGATCTAAAAAACGAAAAAAAAGAAACCGAAAAACGAAAAAAAAAAACGAAAAAAAAGTTGAGAACGATTCAAAAAAATCAAAAAACTATCGTGTCTCAACCTTTGAGAACCGGATCTCGTGCGAACACTTGAATCGATGCGAATACAAGCGCAAAAGCAACGAACCAGATCTGAAAATGCGATTAAGGAAAAAATGAATTGAAAGAGAGGAGAGAGAAAGAGAAGATACCAGATCTGAAAATGCGATTAAGCAAAAGCAACGAACCTTTGAAAATGCCGGTTGCGGTTTGCTTGTGGAGCAACGACGCAGATGATGAAGATGAAGAACCGATTCGAAGTGGTCGCGACGGAGACTCGCCAACACCATCGAGCGACGAAGGATGCGAGCCACTAGCGACGAAGGACGACGAGCCACGAGCAATGGCGAGCCACGAGCGACGAACCGCAGCGACGAAGAGGGAAGTCCGGCGAAGTCCGATGAAGTCCGGCGAAGTCCCATTAGACTTCAGTGAATGAGAGAAGAGAGTGAGGAGAGAGAGAATAGTAAAACGGCTGATGAGTTAAAAGAAAAGAGGAACAAAACCCTAATTAGGCCGCACACTTTTTTTTTATACTTAAAACAGCCTATTGCTGCGGTTTTTAGTAGGAACCGCAGCAATAGGTTCAAATTTTAATATAAAAAAAGTAATATTTTAATATCTGGCGCAGACATATTGCTGCGGTTTCTGGTAAGAACCGCAGCAATATATTAAAATATTATTATTTTAATATATTCTTTGCGGTTTTTGCCACAAACCGCAAAGAATATGTTCCGGTCAAAAAGTCAACTTTTTTTCAAAATTTTTCCGTTGAAACCATATTGCTGCGGTTTTTGGCCGAAACCGCAGCAATATGTTTATTTTATATTTTACTTTTTCTTTCTACGTGATATATTGCTGCGTATGGGTAAAACCGCAGCAATACTACCGCAGCAATAAGCAATTATTCCACTAGTGTAGAGCAAAGAAGGGTGTATTTGTGGGTTATGAGAGTGGATTTAAGGGCTATAAAATCTGGTCACCTTCTGAGAGTCGAGTTATACTTAGTAGAAGTGTAATATTTGATGAAAATTCTATGCTTAACCCCACTGTGAAGTCCATGGTGGTGTCTGTTGATAGTAATGTTGATAAACAGGTGGAGCTACAAGTCACTCATGATGAGAGTGAATCACAGCACCAAGGTGGAGAAGATCAACATGGTGCTACTGAATCTAAATCTTCTAGTCATCAATCTGCCTCATCTGAAGCACATCGAACTAGCATAGCACTTGATAGAGCTAGAAGAGTTGGTGTGGGACCTCCTAGGAGGTATGGTTTTGAGGATATGGTTGCTTATGCACTGCAGGTTGCTGAGGAGGTGGAGATAGATACTCATGAGCCATCCACCTACAAGGAAGCTGTCTCAGGTAGTGAGTCTGCTCAATGGCTCGCTGCTATGGGAGATGAAATGGAGTCTCTGGATAAGAATCAAACTTGGGAGCTAGTCAAACGTCCTAAGGAGAGAAAAATTGTCACCTGCAAATGGGTTTTCAAGAAGAAGGAAGGGACCTCACCTTCTCAGGGGGTCAAGTATAAAGCTCGGGTTGTTGCAAGAGGGTTCACTCAAAGGGAAGGGGTTGACTATAATGAGATTTTCTCACCAATGGTCAGACACACTTCCATCAGGGTGCTACTAGCAATAGTTGCACATCAGGATCTTGAACTTGAGCAACTAGATGTGGAAACAACTTTCCTACATGGAGAGTTGGAAGAAGAGATTTATATGACTCAGCCAGATGGGTTCCAAGTTCCTGATAAAGAAGACTATGTTTGCAGTCTGAAGAAGTCCTTGTATGGGCTAAAGCAGTCTCCTAGGCAGTGGTATAAAAGGTTTGACAGCTATATGATTGAATTAGGCTACAACAGGAGTCTGTATGATTGTTGTGTGTATCACAACAAACTGGATGATGAATCATGGATTTATTTGGTCCTGTATGTAGATGATATGCTTATAGCTGCAAAGTCCAAGTCTGATATTCAGAGGTTAAAGGGTCTCCTCAGTGCTGAGTTTGAGATGAAGGATTTGGGTGCTGCGAAAAAGATTTTGGGGATGGAGATTTATAGGGAAAGAGATCAGAAGAAGCTTTTCTTGTCACAGAAAGGCTACATTCAGAAGATTTTGTCAAGGTTTGGCATGTCAACAGCTAAGCCTATAGATACTCCAAGTGCCTCCAATAGTCATTTGTCTGTTGCTTTTGCACCCAAGTCTGCTGAGGAGAAGGAGTACATGAGTTGGATTCCCTATGCTAGTGCAGTAGGGAGTCTGATGTATGCTATGGTCTGCACTAGGCCGGATCTTGCACATGTAGTCAGTGTTGTTAGTAGGTTCATGGTTGATCCTGGTAAGGAGCATTGGCAGGCAGTCAAGAGGATTTTTCGTTACCTTCGAGGTACGTCTGATGTTGGTCTCATTTATGGGAATGATACTCAGTGTTTAGTTACTGGTATTCTGATTCTGATTATGCTGGAGATGTAGACAGTAGAAGGTCTATGACTGGTTATGTATTTACTCTTGGTGGCTCTGTTGTTAGTTGGAAGGCAACTTTGTAGGCTACAGTTACTTTGTCTACTACTGAAGCAGAGTACATGGCATTGACAGCAGCTGCTAAAGAGGGAATATGGTTAAAGGGGCTAGTCAGTGATCTTGGTTTGCATCACGATCAGGCCATTGTGTATTGTGACAGTTTGAGTGCAATATGCTTAGCCAAGGATCAAGTCCATCATGAGAGGACTAAGCACATTGATGTGAGATATCATTTTCTGAGGAGTGAGAAGAGGGTTAAGGTGAAGAAAGTAGGTACTGCTGATAATCCTGCTGATATGTTCACTAAACCTGTTCCACAGAGTAAGTTTCAACATTGTTTGAACTTGCTCAATGTTCGTGATTGTTAATTGCCCTTTGGGGCAAGTCTGGGACCCTTAGGGGCTAATCTGGTGTCCTTAAGGGACAAATCTGGTCTGGTTGTCTTTCGGGGCAAATCTGGTTGCAGGGAGAGTCTGGGCATTGTGTTCAATGCGTCAGTTATCTGGTTTCTGGTTTGTTGTGAGAGGATTCAAGTCAAGGTGGAGATTTGTAGGATTTATGCCTTGAATCTGTTCGAGGATTTGCATGTTCGCATGCCCGCCCGGTCAAGTCGGGTGTGTGCCGCCCGACCGGGCGGGGTCGAAGGTCCAAGTTGTTGCTTGGAAGCTGGGCGCCCTATGGTGTCGGGCGAGCGACCGATCTCAATAGGTCGTGCGACCGGGCGATGACCGCCCGATCGGACCCGAGAACGTTCCTCGTCTGGTAAAGTGGACCGTCCGACCCGATCGGGCGGAGGTTTAATGAGGCGCGGAAACACGTTTTCCGAATTTGCTTATAAATAGGTTTTAAACCTAGTTTATTTAATTGACGATTAAGTCATTAATCACCTCTGTAATTCTGGTTATCCTTCTAATCAATAATATTATTCTCTCTCTGCCCGTGGACGTAGCCAACACTCCGTTGGTGAAACATGTTAAATATGTGTGTGATTATTCTTTGTTTTGCATTCAATATTTGTTCTTTCTCACATCTATCATAACATAAACTTTAGCATGTTAGTTTTTGTTTAGATATATCTCAATAAATATTTACAAGATTTCAACTTTTATAATTTTTACAAATATATTACTAGGGATATTAATGGTCAAAGTTGTTGTGTATTGGCAAGCGTAAAAGTCAAAACGTTACAATCATTAAAATTCAAAGAAAGTATGAAATAACGTTTATTCTTATTATTAATTAAAAATCAAGCTCCGAGGTTGATACATAAATGATGTTGAAAGTCAAGCTGTGAATTAATAACAACTGAGACGAGTAATGATTTTAATTATACAAACGATCAAAATTATACATTTGTATTTTTAGTACTCCCTGAGGTTCTTTTGATTCTTCTTGTTTGCTATTTCACGTTTGGCAATACACTTTTTTGATATCATTAATAACTTTAGTCACATATTAGTAAAAATTATACAAGTTTTATATTTTATTGTAATCATTGCGAAAAATCAAACAAGATTTTTTCTTCACGGGATTATGTTTTCTCCTATATATTAGAAAGAATTTAGAAGATTTTCTCAATTTAATTTTTTTTTGAGAGGAGAAGATTTTCTCAACTTTTAAAATGTCAAGATTCTAAATCAAAATAACAAAATGAAACGAGGGGATTATGAGCCATATAAAGTTTCTCCAAATCAATGATGATGAGTTGATGACAAAGTCAAATAGCATTAGAAATAAAAGGAGGGGGGTCCGCTGAGGTGATACGACGAGGTCTGATGATGATTGGAAAATTTTAAATACTGCTATTGACTTGGACTATATACATATTCAACACTAACCATTACCATATGCTAATGTGTTTTGTCTTGTAGTGTCGATTTTAAAGTCTACGGAGGTCGGACTTCGGAGGGTAGTCTCTTAGACAGTTAGACGTGCCCGGTGCCCTTGAGTTTTTGACTACCAAATTTCATTGTTTGTTGATTTTGGTTATCTCTATTAAACTACTTTTTCTTTTTTTTATTCAGTAATTAATTGGCCCAAGCAGGGTCAGACCCTCATGAATTGGGAGTAAGAAGGATAATCTCAATTCATAAGGAAACTTCTAGAAAGCAAATATTTACACAAACTTCTCAAGTTGGGGTTGATGAGAGTAGAACACCCAACCATGAGGTTGGGAGGTGGAAGCTCCAACCATTGACCTCCCACGATGACCTCACTTTCTCCATTTTTTGGTTCTACCATTTTAATTTTTGCTACTATTTATAATTTCTACTTTGATCATCTTATATTATATATATATATATATATATATATATATATATATATAATGTTTAACTTGTTGGATTTGTCTTCTTATATATTTTCAAAATCTAAACTTTTTATTAATTTTACTTATATGTGCATTTGCAAATATGTAAAAAGTAAATGGTAAAACAAAGAAAAAAATGGAGGAAGTACGAAGATTCCTACAAGTCCCTTTCTTTCAAATTATATGTTGTTTATTCATGTCTAATTTGAATAAGAATCAGTTAATGATACATCAAATCATAATATGTGTTTTTTGAAGGAAAAATCATAATATGTGTTGGATATATGATATTGAGATGATCTAACATGATCCGAAGAGTTCTACATCTTAAATTACTCTCATATTTATGCACAATGTCCCTTCGAAGTCGTCTGAAGGTTGTAGGAGGTCAGTAACTTTGAAGTGCCCACTCAACAGAATTCAGGCAGAATGCTTAGAAGGTCCGCTCTTAACCCTTTATGCCCAACAGCCCAAGTGCATGCGGCTAACTCTACAAGCTCCTAATTCTGAATAAATAAGAATCAAAATTTCTTCTTCGTGATTCTTATTTATTCAGAATTAGTAGCTTGTAATGTGTGTCAAGTTCTGGAAAAGAAAAATTTTATCATACATAATTCTCGCAATTAGTACACTTTTTTTTTTGTTAAATGTTGTTCATAGTCATAATATACGTATTCTTTCTTTCAAAAAAATATACGTAAATTTTCCTGCAATTTTATTTGTATCACCTTTCTAATTCTTGTTCTATCAACTATCATCTCCCTTTTCCTCACCCTCTCTCCTTTACCCAATAGTCCTTCCACTCGATAAGTGCTTCCCTTCTTCTCCCATTCTCCTTTAACTGTAAGTCTTCTCTATAGAAGACGAAGTATGAGAAAGAGATCAATACATTTGACTTGTGAGCAGGTATGGCTTTGTGAGATATTTTGGGAATAAGAAAGTAAGACAATAATAATTAGTAAAGTTCGACAATACATGATTAGCAATTTATTTATTTTTTTCGAAAATATTGTTGTGATTTAGAAACAAGTATTGACTAATTATGCAATTAACAAAACAATAAATTAAAACAACAACCAAATCAAGAGGGAGGAAGAGTAAGGAAAGAACACACCAATATAACGTGGGAAATCCGAGCTGCGGGAGAAAAACCCCACAAACTTGCACTATGGAATCAAAAGAGAACAATGGTGAACATACAACTCTCTCACAAACTCTCTCTCTGAAAACCATAGACTAGATGAGATATCAAGTTTGAACAATGAGATTGTGTGCTACTTCTTCTAAAACTACAACTTGCGGGTCTAATCTAATTTCCCACTAAAAGAAATGGCCACCCAAAAAGAGAGAGATAAAGAGTTTCTCCATTGTTCTAGCGAACAACCTTTGGGTCTCGTTCATTGCTGGGTGGACTAAGTAGAGAGGCTACACTTGAGCCTTGGATCTTCACACTTGGACGAGAAGCACTTATCCATTAATCTATGCATGAAATCATGGGTATTTGATGTTAGAAAATTGTTTTCTAAAATTCCGCTTCTACATCTTGATCATATTTATTGAAATTTCTTACATGTACATATGCAAATACTACATCCGACTCAATAAGATACATTAGCTAGCTATTAGGTTATTTTAAAATGTTTCAAAAATACTTCAATTATGTTACCTGATTTTGGGTTGTAGCTACCAATAAAACCTACTCACTCTTAAGTATATCACCTATTGCATCTACTTTCAAAATAGAAAGTTAATCATTATCTTCAATTTCATCTACCTTTTCTCTTACCTCGAATTATATCTTACAAATCAGCTAAGATAAGATAACATGAAGTCCTTATAAGTAGGGAATAATCCCTCGTATAAGGAGGAGAATTAAACCTCTATGACTGCTAAATCAACCTTTTTTTTTAGTAACCACTAGACCAACCTTAATCATACTTCCTTTAAAATTAAATAAATAACTAGCTTAAATATATGAGTAACGTATTTTAAGATTGTAGTAGTATTTTTCTTCTTCTATGAATTACCAAAGCGCACACGGTGGCAACTATTCTCCCCTCATCCTTCTTATTGCTTCTCTTCCTCTCCTTTCTTGCAAGTTCTTTATCGGCAATAATGGTGGACGGGTGGTTAATCGAGAAACCTAATCAGAATAATTAGATCAATAAAGTTAAACATTTGTCATCATTTGTGTGTGTTGTGTCATTATCTATTTGTTACAATTAAACATGGAATTGCAGTAAGTGTAGGACATTAGGTGTTCTCAACTTTTCATGCATCCTAACTATTTTGTTTCAATTATTGTCCTTTCCTCTTTTGCTTTTATCAACTTGTATATATAGTACATTGCATTGTAGCTCGCACCCAAGTTGATAACCATCGTTCAGCAACTTGCATGGCCAAACAAAGGTAGAGCCACCACTTTGAAATTCAAACAATCTTTTTCATTACATTAATCAAACATTAATATTCTTACCTATCCCTACCACTTTCAACTACAAACTTAATTTAACAACCATATTAATTGAATTAATAAAATGAAATAAATATAATATTCCTCAAAACCACAAGGCCGCAACGTAGGTATTCACATAATACAGCACCCGTTAAACGTTCTACTTTTCAACTTTTTTTTTCTTTTCTTACAAAATAAGTTCTACTTAGTACTAATCATAATCTGTTTAACGAAAATCTGAATATAATTTCTCACATAACCGCCAGCTGTGGGTACCCAAACGATGGATGTGGAGATAACGGCGACAAAGGAGGTACGTTAAATACTCCATTTCCTGTCTTCACATCCACATCCCAAAACGCCGTCCAACTTGACGGCGTCAACGGCCCCATTTCTTCAAACGACGTTGTTTTATTCACATACGTCTCCTCAGTTTTAACTTTCTTTGTTTCCACCACCTCATTTTTCCTCAACTTCTCCACCTCTTTTCTCTTCTTTACGCCGTCACTGCCGCCACATGCGGCGGCAGCCACGGTGGCGGAGGATTCTTCCACCAATTTACTAACTTCGAGTGGAAAGTTTAGGATTGCCTTCGATCCACGGAGCTTGAAGGCAGCCCGATCATAGGCTCGGGCCGCTTCCACCGCGGTGTCGTAAGTACCGAGCCAAACACGGGACCCGCGCTTGTTCGGGTCCCGAATTTCGGCCGCGTACTTCCCCCACGGCCTTCTCCTCACTCCTCTGTAATGCCTCCGAGTCTCCTCCTCCGAGTTAACTCGCTGAGTCGACTCGTTGGTGCCTTGCTGAGTCGACTCGGACACGAACTCGACCACCTCGAATTTCTTCGCCGGCGCCGGAACTGCGATCTTCATCGCCGGTTTTCTCTCGCGAAACTTCGACTTCGATCCGCTTGAATACGTCGGCGATGGTGATGATATCGGATCATTTTCCTTCTTCTCCGGCTCAAACTTAGTGAAATCGACATCAAAATCAAAGTCAAAATCGAAATCAGAAGCTTGTTCTTCCTTAATTGAGGTCTGAATCACCTGATCTTCGAACAAAAACGAGGTAGAACTGCTAGAAAGAGAGTTTTGTGAGGAGAGAGAATTTGATTTGGAAATTGATAGTTCAGGTTTAGGATCCTCAAATCCGAAATTACACTGATTAAATACGAAATTACTGGTATTATTAGCAAAATTATTGTTAATAAAGCTAAATCCTCCACCAATCGGAGAGAGTTCACTGAATAAATGGCTTTTGATGAACTCTAGAGCTGATGATTCATCGGATGACGCCATTGTTGAAGATACAAGGTTTCAATAAAACTTAAAGATGAGAGAGAAAATAAAGGAGGCTATGAGTTGAGTGGAAAAGAAGTGTGGAAATTGGGTATATATAAAGGGAGAAATTAGTGAGGTTCTAGGAGAGGTCATACCATCTAAGAGGAAGCATCGTCTTACCTCATTTGAGATGAGGAGAGAGAAAATAAAGTAAACTAAGTTTGGTATTATATGATTGATGTGATCTTAGCCGTTGATTTTCGATTTGAATATTCTCGCATTGCGGCAGCTGATGTAGATCTTACCCGTTGATAAATTTGTCACATTTCACTTTATGACAAATTTATTTGTTTTACCATAATACATGGTCAATCGTGCGGTCTTTTTAGTTTTCAGGCCCTTTTCTGGAAGCTGCTTCTAGGATGGTTCTTTTAGCTTGGTTGAGAAATGTGAGAGAGATTTTGGACAAGGGGGAATGGCGGTAGTTAAATATGGATATGGATATGGATATGGATAACACTTGCACAAATAAGAAAATATAAGAGCAGGTATAATAATAAATTCGGTTTTTTCACCAAATATCCCCGATAAATTAAAAAATTCACCATATATCCTCAATGTTCCAAAAATTCACCATATATCTTTGAGTTTTCAAAACTGTGCACCAGATGCCCTTTTTCTAACTTCCGTTAACTCATCGTTAGCTTTATTTATCATTTTGCCATTTTTAACACCTAAATCCTAAAATCTAAACCCTAACCCTAAAAATCTAAACCCTGACCCACCCCCTCACCTCCCTCCACCAGCCCCCCACCCCCTCCTCCTCCCCTCCACCGCAGCCCCTCCACCCCTCTCCCTCCCAGCCCAGCCCTCCCCCTCCCCTCCGCCGCAGCCCCCCCACCCACTCCCCTCCCTCGCCGCAGACCCCACCCACTCCCCCACGATTTCCCAGCCCCCCACGCCGCATCACACCACCATCGACCCGGCCCCGCGCCGCGTCGCGCGCCGCCGCTCTCTCCTCCTCCTTCGCTCTCCTCTCTCGCTCGATCTACTCCACGGTTTCTCCCTCGCCGCGCTTCGCCTCGATTAGACGTCCCCCTCGATTTTTTTGGGTCCGCAATTTCGTGCGTTTGATCTCGCATTTTTCCGGCATCGAAGGGGGTGCATTTCGATTTTCCGGGTTACAAGGGAGGGGGGAGGGGGAGGGGTGGGGTGCTTTCGATTTCACGGGCTACGGGGTTGCGGGGCGGCAGGAGGGGAGGGGGGGGGTAGGGGCAGGGCGGAGGGAGGGGAGGGGGGGAGGGGGATGCGGCGGTGGAAGGAAGGGGGATGCGGCGGTGGAGGGGAGGGGGGGTGTGGGGTTGGGGGGCGGGGGTGGAGGGAAGAGGAGGAGGTGGGGGGTTGGGCCGGGGGTGGAGGGGTGGTGGGCTGGGTGGGTTATTGTTTGGGGTAAGGGTAAGGGTTTAGGTTTAGGATTAGGGTAAGGGTAAGGGTTAGATTAGGGTTAGGGTTAGATTAGAATTAGGGTTTAGGGTTAATAATGGCAAAATGGTAAATAAAGATAACGATGAGTTAACGGAAGTTAGAAAAAGGGCATCTGGTGCACAATTTTGAAAACTCAAGGGTATATGGTGAATTTTTGAAACATTGAAGGTATATGGTGAATTTC
This sequence comes from Beta corolliflora, assembly GCA_947648045.1. Lineage (NCBI taxonomy): Eukaryota > Viridiplantae > Streptophyta > Magnoliopsida > Caryophyllales > Amaranthaceae > Beta > Beta corolliflora. The sequence goes on from CANSZD010000756.1 coordinate 957,121, forward strand.
TTTATTTGTCGGGGGTATTTGGTGAAAAAACCGTAATAAATTTGTAATGTCTCCCGTTTCAAACTACTCTTAAAAATTATATCTGAAAAACACCCAGCAACAATAAAAGTCTTTAAGAGCTCTCCATTGTATATTTCACTATGTAATAGTTCCCCTATGTCAATTAATGAAACTCATTCCTTTGTGTCATGTGTTACCAATTGATTGGTTGGGGCAATGGAGAGTCATTCTCATTTCTCCCAAATGGTATCTCCTCCAAGAGACATTACACTTTTCAAAGTGTCTCCATGGAGATACACTCAAGACATACCCAATAAGGCTAGGAGTGTTCATAAATATCCGATCCGGTTGATCCAATCCATGATCCGGTCGATTCGATACGATAAATCGGATATCTGATCCGATTTTTTGGTTTTCGGATCAGATATTAGAATTTTTTTGACTTGGATACGTACAATTTCGGATATCCAAAACATGGGAAATTTTTCGGATATTCGATCCGAAATAACCGAAAATATCAGTTTTCAAGACCGGATATCCGAAATTTTCGATGATCTAATCCGATCTGAAAAGCTCAACTTTTTAGTTTTCGTATATCCGGTTTTTTCGAATCAGATTCAGATCGCGTTTTCCCCAATCTGAAAATTTTGGATATCCGAGATGAACACCCCTAGCCAAGTCCCCATTGTTGGGCAAGAAGTAGCTCTCTATTTTCTCTCTCCTTAAAGAGCTAGTTAGAGAGCTCTTCCAAGAGCCCCGTTGTACATACTCTAAGAGCCCCATTGTTTGGTAAGGAGTAGCACTCTATTTTCTTAGAGAAAATGGAGAACTACCTGTAGGCGTGTTTTTATTTCGCCTACGCGGTGTGAGCGCGTATTTAATTTGACTACTCCACTGTTTAGGTTTTATTGAAAATTATTTTGAAAGAAATCGCCAATAATTCTTTTTAGGAAGAATCATAAACCTAATTGGATATGGGAAAATCATAGGGACAAATTATCCAATGTAGATTTCCCCGTCATAACTCCATAGATGGTCAAGATGAACCAAAGATTGAGTTCGGGGGTGAGGGTACGAATATAGTCATAATGAACCACATTCGTCCAAAGTTGGCCTCTACTAAATATCGATTCATTACAGATTTTATGTCAAAGAATAATCAAATAATGTTTTAAACACCCTAAAAATATTTAGTCTAAGTGAGTTCAGGAACTACATAAAAAGACTAATTTTAGTGATATGTTATTATGCAATCAGTATTACAGAGAACCTAGCAAGTTGTCTAAATTAATCTGATTAATGTTAGAACTTATTAGAACAGTTCTTTAGGTCTTGATTAGCAAAAATAACATGTGGGTGATAAAAATCATGCAAGACAATCATAATAATATGCATATAATGATCAGGCAAGTATAATAGTAATGAAAAATAAATAAAAAGAAAGAGAAAAGAGGTTAGAATATACAGTATAACGATTTCACATTAAAGGTCTACATCAGGAAAGAAAACTGTTAGTAACTTCAATATAAAAAATAATGTATTTAAGGACCCTCATGATTATACCATGGCTTGGATCTGCGAGATTGACAACCGTCGAGACGAGCAATCGTGAAGCCTGAAAATCTGAATGTCTAAAAGTATGTAGATTGAATGTGTTTGTATTTGAAAGTATGAGTTTTGTGGGGAGATTTTGTAGAGAGATTCGTAAGATATTCGTAATATGTTCGTCGAGTGTTAATGTAAAAAAATCTGTCCTTTGAATCTGTTCGGAAATCAGGCCTATTTCTAGGAAAAATGGCACTGCGCCTCACGCGCTGGCTGCGTCTAGCGCAACTGACGTGGCAAGCGCATGACGCGGCATGACCAATAAAAAGTGTACACGTGGTACGCGTTTTGAAAAAGATAAGAAAGAAAATCCGCGTCTCAAGCAGAGAATTGCGCTTGACGCAGAACTCTACATGAAACAGAAGTCTACGTGGCAGTTCTGGTGCGCTTGGCGCAGCCTACGTGGAAGTCCACATGGCAGAACACGTGCGCTCAGCACAATCAGCTGCGTTCAGCACAGTCAACTGCGCTCAGCGCACCGCTTTGTTTCTGATAGTTTTTTTTTTATATAAACGCGTTTTAAAGATTTTCTTTTATCTTTTAAGTCCGGAAATCTGATTTTACGGGATAAAATCTGATTTTGACTTATAAAAAATATCTTTTGAAAATATTTATTTATTAAAATAAATCAATTAATTATCAATTAATTGGGCTTTTCAAAGAATTGGGCTTAAATACAATTAATTATCATGAATAATTAATTGGGCTTTAAAATAGGACTTTAACACTTTTTGATATGGTTTTGAATGGCTTTTCAGACTGCTATGCCCTTGGATCGGACCAATTAAGATCATGGTATGTTTCATCATCGGATCCTTAAATGGGGAGACACGATTATGTGTCTATAGAAGCCCCCACTTTGACTGAGGTTCAGGAAACCGATAGTCAAAGTATACGGTGTTGGGACGGAGAACGATTCTAAACGCTCTGCAGTTTATAACTGATCTATAACCGCCGGTCTCTGCAAAACAAAGTTAGTATGCAGGACAATAACTACAAGCAATCTGATTACCTGTAGGGAAAGATGTTAGCAGATAGGTGCAAACAACTCACATAAGCACATAGTGATGCAGTAATGCAAACTTAGACTCTCTAAGGATGCATGAGACGCTATGCAAGGATTAAGGTTATGCAAGCTAAGGGATGACACGTCATGTAAGATTAGGGTTATGCAAGACTAGAATGTATGAACTGCAATGCAAGGTCAGGGTTTTGCAAAGCTGGAATGCAAGGTCAGGATTTTGCAAGGATGATAGAATGAGCAGGATTGAATAGAAATGCATAGAATGTTTTTCGAAAATCGTTTTTAGTAAATGATTGGGGTCCGCAAATGAGGTACCCAGATTACAACCCTTCGGGAGTTTGATTTGAATTGGAGGAACCACCACTCGTAGGAAGCCCCCACTTTGGGTGAGCTTGCTTTGAATCAGGCATGAGCCTTAATCGAAATTGTACTTGATCTGATATTGAAACGTAATTGCTATGTCTTGAACATTGAAAGTATTCACTGGGGATTGCACTGGGGATTCTTATTTGGGAAGTTGATATAGGCAAAGTCAAGTATCGCCGGAAATCATGGAATTGTCGGAGAGTCCTTCAGGGAAAAGGAGAGCTTGGATTGAAAAATAAAAAGGTTGAAATTTGTGACTTAAACGAATGTAGGTGGGAAAAGGCTTTAACGAGGCTAGGTGCAGACTCGAGTCTATGTCGGGATCTAGAAAGAGTATGCTCCTAAATTCTAGAAAATCAAATCATTATACCATGACTAATTTTATTTTGTTGAAGCGCGGTCGGACCTCGAGATGAGGATTCCTACGTATCCTTGCGGAATCAGACCATTCGTAGTTCCAGATCTGATTTCCTTTTTTATTTTTATTTTTATTTTTTTTGTGCCCTAACTTTTGCCTAGGCCGCCCTTTCGGGTTTTCAACCTAGCGGGCTTGGACATACCTTGAAAAAGGAGTTAAGGTCAATGAAAGGTTGAAGGCTTGAAGTTTAGATGAAGGTTGAATTGGTTAGGATAATGTTTTGATGGGTTGAAGGATTTGAATGAGGGGTATAACTTATGTGCAAGCCCCCTAGCTTGACTTTTTATTTATTTTGTCTTTGCCTTTTTCTTTTTTTTGCATTTTTCCTTTTTGTCTTGTGCGTTTTCTTTTGCTTTTTTCATTTTTTCGCACTTTTAATTTTTTTCACTTTTTTGTTTTTGCCTGGCATTGATTTTTTTTTTTTATGTAGTAAGGCTTGCACACAAGTTATTGGTTGAGGGTATTGGAAGGCTTGAAGGATATTTGTGGAGTTTTGGTTAATGGAGGGATTGTTTGGGTTAATGGAGATGATGGTTTGAAGGATTTTTGTTTTGGCTAGCATAGAGATGTCTTATGAAAGTTAATGGAAGGGATAGGGGAATAACTCCCGATCCAAGGTATGTCCTCTTTTTTATTTTTCTCTTTGTTTATTTCAGATCTCTTATTATTATTGTTAGTCAAGTTCATTAGGTGATTCGAGTTTCATCATTGAATTAGAAGCATAAATGAAAATGATGGAAGGCCAATGAAAATGAAAAATAAAATAAAATGAAAATGAAAAGGCTATAATAGATGAAGTCCTAAAGTGACATAGACTCGATGGGAAAGGACAGAAATGGCTCAGGGTAAGGACTCTCTGACTCATCCTAGGAAACAAGAAACAAAAGACTAAGCTTGTTCAATTGTTGATGCACTGCACAAAAGGGTTGTTGGTGATGTTGATTCTCGTTGTAGCAAGTATTAGTAGTCTATCGTCATCGACTATGTGTAGCAGTGCATTTGTATGATCTAACACTAGATGCCAGATGTTCATTGTTCTGTTGGAATTCATGGTAGAAATGTAGGTTGCACCTTTTGAATTTTCTTTTAAGTGCTGGGTTTGGGAGTAAACCCAAAAAAGTGATGATGCCTCTAATGTGAAGGCGGTAGACACTATGGAAGTGATCGCGCCTCTATTGTGAAGGCGGTCAAAAGTAATCTTCATGACTCTAAATGAAGTCAGGGTGGTGATAGTGCAATTGATGAGCTTTAGAGTAGGCTCAACTTTCTGTTTCTCCATTAGGCGCTCCTAAGTTGTAATCTCTCGAACGGTCATGAACAGAATCGAGTGGACCTCGCTTGCAAGATTTTAGAAATGAATTTCGAAATGAGAAATGAAAATGAGATATGAGAAATGGAAATGGAAATGGTTATGGGTTTTGGACTAGTATAGACTTGACCATGATGGAGACATGGGCCTAACTATATGCAAATGCAGACATGGACTGGACTGGACTGTGCAAGCAGATTGGACTCTACAATTGGGTTTAGGAGAGACTAGACTTTGAACTTACAGATGAGCAAGCAAGCTAGACTTTAAGAAAGACTGGACAATAAGGGAGACTAGACTCTTAACTTAAGGCAAGCAGGCTAGGCACCTAGACTTTGAACTTAGGGGTGAGCAAGCAAGCTAGACAACTAGACTTCGAAACTTACATTAGACTAAGCGGACTAGACTCAAAAATTGCCTATGGATTTATGGGATGCTAGACTTTGCACTTACGGGTGGGCAAGCAGGCTAGACACAAAGGAAGGCTGGACAAAAACAGAGACTAAACTCTTAACTTAAGGCAAGCAGGCTAGGCAACTAGACTTTGAACTTACGGGTGAGCAAGCAGGCTAGACAACTAGACTTCGAAACTTACATTAAACTAAGCAGGCTAGACTCAAAAATTGCCTATGGACTTAAGGAATGCTAGACCTTGAACTTACGGGTGAGCAAGCGGGCTAGACACAAAAATTGCCTATGGACTTATGAAATGCTAGACTTTGAACTTACGGGTGAGCAAGCAGGCTAGACACAATAATTGTCTATAGACTTAAGGAATGCTAAACCTTGAACTTACGGGGGGAGCAAGCAGGCTAGACCTAGGTTATGAATTGGGCCTAAATGGACCTAAGATTTGGATTGGACTAGACTTAGATTTAGATTGGAATTGATTAAGGATAGACTTGGACTAGACTTCACATAAAGATGCAGATGGGCCTAGATTTTGAAATGAACTAGACTTATATGGGCCTAAGATCGACTCAATGCTAGCGGGTCTAATGTGAATGCATGGACTCGAATTAGATGGACCTTATATGAATGCAAAATGGACTCTAATGCATATGGGCCAAAAATGAATGCAAGTGAATTGGGTCGATTGGATTGGATTCGATGAAGGTGTTTGGATTGAGCTTAGAATTTTTCGAAATTCGTTTTTGAAAGGAACCCCTTGTTTTATCTTTTGTAAGGAAAGATGATGGATTAATTTTGAAGAATTTTTTTTTATTGAAATATCGTGGTATGATGATGATTAGTAAATGCTTTTTGAAAAAGGTAGAATAGAAGAGGGTGTAGGATTGATTTTGAAAAATGTAAGTGTTTGAAGTTGATGAATATGGAAAGGTAAGATTGACAGGGATAGCAGGGATGAAATGGGAGGAGGTAGACATGCATGATGACTCTAACTCTACAATGACCACTTTAGATGCGCTTTTTTAGGACAGACTTTAGCTTGCATGAAAAGACTGATTTTTTTTTTTGAATTAGGTGGGACTCCTAAAATGAACATTTTTTACGTGAGTGAAGACCGATGGACATAGGACTGAACATAGGATCGGCCACTACGAAAACTAAATCAACGAAAACCATGTGATGCACGGACTGCGTGCCACGCAGCATCGATGCGCGCGGCGCACAGTCGTGCGTCTGGCGCGGGAGTGGTGCGCCAGGCGCAACTTAATGCGCTTGGCGCACTACTCCCCGACATGTTTTTCGGGGATTTAGTCGATGTTTTGGCCAATTGACGAACTTTTGTTTGTTATTTAGATGCGATTTTTAGGAACGACGCATAATAATGACAAATTGACAGATAATAACAGGCAAAAATTGCAATCACAGGCAAATGTCATATAACATGGATGCAAAAGTTCCAACCTAAAGTCCAGTTCTATGTTTGAAACTATTGGTCAGGTTTAGGTTCAGTCTGAAAGGGTCCATGACTAAGAGATTGATCCCACGCTTCGTACCCCTGCTTAAAGAGGTGACCACGTGTAAGACGCATTCCAGTCTCAAGTCAAGAACAAGAGAGCAATGCCATGGTTGGGTAGGTTTGCTTATGACTAAGATCCAACACTATCGCTCAGGAAGCTTTTTGGAAGGACAAAGCGCAAACCCCCCGGGGGTGACCTCACACATACAACATGTGCTAATGAGGCAAGGTAGATTGTCCTTATGGTGGCTGAACAATAGCCATGCATATGCAAAACTATATATTATTCAAAGACATAAAAATAAGAATGAATCGTATTTTTCAAGTTTCACCCACTCATTTAAAAAATTTAATTTTTTTAAAATCATCCCCAGTGGAGTCGCCAAATTGTAGGCGTGTTTTTATTTCGCCTACGCGATGTGAGCGCGTATTTGATTTGACTACCCCACTGTTAAGGTTTTTATTGAAAATTGTTTTGAAAGAAGTCGCCAACAATTCTTTTTAGGAAGAATCATAAACCTAATTGGATATGGGAAAATCATAGGGACAAATTATCCAATGTAGATTTCCCCGTCATGACTCCATAGATGGTCAAGATGAACCAAAGATTGAGTTCGGGAGTGAGGGTACGAATATAGTCATAATGAACCACATTCGCCCAAAGTTGGCCTCTACTAAATATCGATTCATTACAGATTTTATGCCAAAGAATAATCAAATAATGTTTTAAACACCCTAAAATTATTTAGTCTAAGTGAGTTCAGGAAACACATAAAAAGACTAATTTTAGTGATATGTTATTATGCAATCAGTATTACAGGGAACCTAGCAACTTGTCCAAATTAATCTGGTTAATGTTAGAACAGTTCATTAGGTCTTGATTAGCAAAAATAACATGTGGTTGATAAAAATCATGCAGGACAATCATAATAATATGCATATAATGAGCAGGCAAGTATAATAGTAATGAAAAATAAATAAAAAGAAAGAGAAAAGAGGTTTGAATATACAGTATAACGATTTCACATTAAAGGTCTACATCAGGAAAGAAAACTGTTAGTAACTTCAATATAAAAAATATTTTATTTAAGGACCCTCAGGATTATACCATGGCTTGAGTGTGCGAGATTGACAACCTTCGAGACGAGCAATCGTGAAGCCTGAAAATCTGAATGTCTAAAAGTATGTAGATTGAATGTGTTTGTATTTAAAAGTATGAGTTTTGTGGGGAGATTTTGTAGAGAGATTCGTAAGATATTCGTAATATGTTCGTCGAGTGTTAATGTAAAAAAATCCGTCCTTTGAATCTGTTTGGAAATCAGGCCTATTTATAGGAAAAATTGCATTGCGCCTCACGCGCTGGCTGCGTCTAGCGCAACTGACGTGGCAAGCGCATGACGCGGCATGACCAATAAAAAGTGTACACGTGGTACGCGTTTTGAAAAAGATAAGAAAGAAAATCCGCGTCTCAAGCAGAGAATTGCGCTTGACACAGAACTCTACATGAAACAGAAGTCTACGTGGCAGTTCTGGTGCGCTTGGCGCAGCCTACGTGGAAGTCCACATGGCAGGACACGTGCGCTCAGCACAGTCAGCTGCGCTCAGCACAGTCAACTGCGCTCAGCGCACCGCCTTATTTTTCATAGTTTTTTTTATATAAACGCGTTTTAAAGATTTTCTTTTATCTTTTAAGTCCGGAAATCTGATTTTACGGGATAAAATCTGATTTTGACTTATAAAAAATATCTTTTGAAAATATTTATTTATTAATATAAATCAATTAATTATCAATTTATTGGGCTTTTCAAAGAATTGGGCTCAAATACAATTAATTATCATGAATAATTAATTGGGCTTTAAAATAGGACTTTAACACTTTTCGAAATGGTTTTGAATGGCTTTTCAGACTGCTATGCCCTTGGATCGGACCAATTAAGACCACGGTATGTTTCATCATCGGATCCTTAAATGGGGAGACACGATTATGTGTCTACACTACCTCTTACCCAACAATGGGACTCTTGAGTGTATTTCCATGGAGACACTTTAAAAAGTGTCTTTTGGAGGAGATACCATTTGGAAAAAATGGAAAGTGACTCTCCATTATCCTAACTGTTAGATTAATGTAAACTCCGTAATCTGGAGTGATGCTATTGATCAAAATATATAGGGTTACAAATATCCGAGTCCTAATATCATTAGGAAACTATACCAAGTATACCCTAAAATAATGAGAAAATATTATACTAATAGTATTCTCTATCACACCCCCACAGTCATAGCGGGAGGAGGACGTACGCTGAGACTGGATTTAAAATCCAAAAAAAGTTGTCGAGGAAGGCCTTTTGTGAAAATATTTACAAACTGGTACCGAGTAGGCACATGTAAAACACGAACTTGTCCTAAAGCAACCTTTTCGCGAACAAAGTGGATATCTAACTCAACATGTTTAGTGCGTTGATGTTGAACTGGATTGCTGGACAAGTAGATAGCTGAGTGATGAGCCGTTCTCGTCACGCATCAGAAGAGGTAACCAACAAGATATCATCAACATAAAGGAGTAAATATGCAGTGTCTGAGCCATGATGAAAAGTAAAAAGTGAATTATCACTCTTGGTGATGACAAACCCCATGTGCAAGAGATAGGTAGCAAAACGCTGATACCAGGCACGAGGTGCTTGTTTAAGGTCATAAAGAGCCTTACGCAGACGACAAACATGACAAACATAATGGGGAGTGCGAGAATCAACAAACCCTGGAGGTTGATGCATATAAACTGTCTCGCGCAGATCACCATGAAGACATGCATTTTTGACATCTAACTGATGAATGGACCACTTGCGAGCCATAGCTAAGCTGAGAACAATACGAATAGTCTGTGGTTTAACCACAAGAGTAAAAGTCTCATCACAGTCAACACCCACCTCTTGAGACCTGCCATAACAAACAAGTCGAGCTTTGTGTCTTTCAAGATCACCATGAGTTTGAAAAGCCACATGCAATTAACAATGTTCACCCCCGTAGGCCTAGGTACTAATTCACATGTCCCTGTTTTAACAAGAGCACCATATTCATCATGCATTGCCGCATTCCAATTTGGATCATTTAAGGCATGTTTATGGTTTTTGGGCAAAGGAGATTTATAGGGGGTGCTGGAATTTTGTGTGAGTAAATTGTACTTAGGATTAGGCTTTACAATTCCTCTTTTGGACCGGGTAACAAGAGGGGAGGGAGGTGGCCTAGTGGGCTCGATGGGGGAGAGCCCACGCAAAAGAGGGGGAGAGTAATGCAAATTCGGCTGGGCCCTGGATGCCGCAGGAGGTGCAGGACGGACAAGAAGGGGTTTGGGCTTGGGTGTACGCGTGATGTATAGCGCGGGGAGGAGTTTGGGCCTGAGAGTCCGTGGATGGCCTTGTGCGGACAGGGGGGTAGTGTGGGCCGAAGTGGAAGAAGTGTTGGGAATAGTAGGCTGGCGGACTGCTAAGGAGTTGGGTTGATGCATGAAGATGTGAGTGAGAGTGTCATCAAACCCAAGAAATTTATAGTAAGAGAGTGGGAGGTGGTGTTGAGTTGCAAAAGGGAAAGTGGATTCATCAAAGATCACATGACGAGAGAGGATGATTTTATTGCTTGCAAGATCAAGACACCTATACCCACGATGGTTACGAGGATACCCCAAAAAAACACATGGTGTTGAGCGGGGGGCAAGCTTGTTTTTAGAAGTAGCGGTAAGATTGGAAAAACATAGACAACCAAAAATGCGCAGATGGTCATAAGATGGGATGACAAAAAATAGAGCTTCAGACGGGGTTTTATTTTTGAGGGCTTTGGTTGGCAAAATATTAAGAAGATTACCTATCTCTAAAGCATAAACCCAGTAAGCGGAGGAAATAGAAGCATGAAAGAGAAGGGTGCGAATGACATTATTAATTGTGCAGATCATACGTTCAGCTTTACCATTTTGGGAGGATGTGTGAGGACAGGAATTTCTGGAAACTATACCATGTTGGATGCAGAATAATTTAAAAGGGTCAATGTCAAATTTCCGTTCATGATCACTTTGAAAGGCTTTTATAGGGCGTTCAAATTGAGTTAGAATATAATGTTGGAAGTTGACAAAAGACTTGTAGGTTTCAGATTTATATTTGAGAGGAATGGTCCACACACAATGAGTAAAATCGTCAAGTAAAACTAAATAATATTTATAACCATCACTACTCCGTGTAGGAGATGTGCACAAATCAGCATGAAGAATATGAAACGCACAATAAGTAGTAGTATGAGATGTAGCAAAAGGAAGTCTAGTGTGTTTCCCAATAGGGCAAGTATTACAAAACTGGGAGTCATGCTCCTTATTATATAGTCTATGAAGTTACTACTCCTAAGAAAGCTTAAAGATTGGTCGCCAGGATGACCAAGACGGTTGTGCCAGGTTGTTTGAGGAAGAGCCGTGAGGGTGGTGGCAAGACAGGTGGATGGAGGTGTGGTGGTGACAGGATAAAGATTACCCGAACTATTGCATCTCGTGATAATGTTCCCCGTTTTGAGATCCTTCACAGAAAAACCAAAAGGATCAAATTCAATAGATACTGAATTATCTGAAGTGAACTTTCGGACAGAAATAAGATTTTTAATAATTTGTAGAGCTAGGAGGACATCACGAAGGGTAAGTTTGTGGGGAGGGATGGAAGTGTGACCATAACCCGTTATTGGAATGCGACCCCCGTTACCAACTAAAATATGATTATTAGTGCTCAAATTAAAGAGAGGCATAAGAGTACCTGAGTTATGTGTCATGTGTGACGTAGCATCGGAATCCATGTACCATCCATCATCAGGGTGCAGCAAAGCCATGGTGGAAAAAGCATGGCCCAACTCAGTGGGGGTCATAAAGGGCCCGTGTTGAGGCACATATGGCTGTTTTTAGACCGCATAAGCCTGTGGGGAAGGTGTTGGGTAGCCTGGGTAGCCTCGATGTGAAGGCTAAACTGGGGTTGGCCCAGTAGAAGGCCCTCGCTGGGGATATGGGTAGGGCGCTGGATCCCAGACTGCATTAGGAGGCTGAGCGACCCACTGGGCAGTGGGCTGAACTGGTGTGGGGCCCAAGAAGACTGATGGGGGCCTGGATAAGTAGGTTGATTATTTTGCTGCGAGGATTGATGTTGGCCTCGCCCACGGCCAGAGTTATGGCGACCTCGACCACGGCCACCGGATCTTCCCCCGCCACTGCCGCCACCACGGTGGGCTGGCTGCTGCTGTTGGGCCGAGGATTGGGCCGTGTGAGTCTGCGAATCTTGATGAGCAACAAAGGATTGGGCGGAAGGTGGTGCTTCTTGAGCACGCCTAGATTCTTCAAGCAACATACGCGACCTTGCTGTTTCAAAAGTAGGAAGAGGATCCGATTGTTGAATCAGAGAGGCAACAGTATCAAAATCAGTATGGACTAGGCCAGACACCATACGCAAAACTAGTTTTTGCTCAGAAATAATCTGATCAACATTAGCCAATTGATCCTTTAGATGCTTCAATTGTTGACAGTAGGTAGAGATATCAGGAAAATTAGACAAGTGTAATGCGTTAAATTGATTTTCCAAATATACAGCGCGGGTATGCTTGTTATCCTGGAAAATTGCTTGAATTCTATTCCATGTCTCTTGTGCAGTGGCTCCACGATATAGAACTGTCTGAAGAAGATTAGGGAAGATGGTGCCATAGATCCACTTTTTAACAATTGAATCGAGACAATTCCATAAGTCTATAGGAATGTCGGGGCGCGGAGTTTTAGGATCAATATGGTCCAAAAAATTACAGGCATGACAATGTATTTCAAATAATTCAACCCAATTAGAGTATTGAGATTTTTCACGATCAAGGATGATAGGAATTTCATTCTTGGTGTTGCTGACGGCTTGCGCCGGATGGAAAGCAGTAGGAGGAGTAGGCAGTGGTGGGGGAGGTGGTGTGGCAGCATCACCGTCACCGTCTACAGCCATGAGGAGTGAAAAAGATGGGCGAATAAAGGCAGCGGAAATATTAAGCTAACGAGTACAGGAGCAGGGATGCCCACGGATGAGCTTAAGGAAAGAAAAAAAAATAAAAAACTTGCCGAGAGATGAGGTGGACGTGAGGTCCGAGCAGTTTGGCGGTGGGGCAAAAGGGTGGGATCGTTAACCTACGCTCTTGAACCCATGTTAGATTAATGTAAACTCCGTAATCTGGAGTGATGCTATTGATCAAAATATATAGGGTTACAAATATCCGAGTCCTAATATCATTAGGAAACTATACAAAGTATATCCTAAAATAATGAGAAAATATTATCATAATAGTATTCTCTATCACTAACCAATCAATTAGTGACACATGGCACAAAGGAATGAGTTTCATTAATGACATAAGGACTATTACATAGTGAAAAATAAATGGAGAGCTCTTTAAATGCTTTATTATTGTTGAATGTTTTTTAGATATAGTTTTTATGAATAGCTTGAAGAGAGAGAATAACGGAGAATTCATTGGAGAGCTCTTAGAATTCTGTAATCATTGGTATTGATATCTTTGATTTGTTAGAGGTAGTTAGTTAAAGGATCGATGTTAGCTGGGAATGGAGTTTGTGAATTGTGTGCAAGCTAAGTGTGCGCTGCATGAGGTTAATCAAATGATAAATAAAGTTGAAATTTGGTAAACTAATTGTTGAATGCGAGAGAAATTAAAATAGAATGATTTTACTCATTCACTTTTGTTCTAATTAATGCCTTTTTCCTTAACTTGGCTATAATTTTTCTAAAATTAAAAATAATGAAGTTCGACCTCTTTAGGTTTGTACGAGCTACAATTATGGAATCGATCAACGACCAAATTATAGATATTACTAAGTCATGTAGACAATGATAAATCTTTGGTTGACCATGAAATTTGGAACCGAATACTTTTTAGATGACCCCATGCAAATTAAAAGCTACTAAGAAAAAGAAACGAAAAGAAGCCTTCTTTTTCTAAACGATTAGAAACAAATTTATCTTATACTCAAATCTCGTTTATTGGACTATTTCGTAGATGGTTAGCTATAGCCTATAACTACTTCAGTACATCCAACATTGAGAATTTTATACTATTTATAAACTAATACTGATTGCATTTCATTACTAATATATAAAAATAAATGATATCATGCAATGGTGTAGTATTGTTAGTTATCAGGTGTATTTATAAAAATTATATTTTCAAACTATTACTAATCACAATTTTAAGATATTGGTAGTCGATGTGGTGCTTGGCAAACAAAAAAATTAACATGTTCCGCGAAGACAGTGGCGTAAGTAACGTAACCATAGTTTTTTCATTAGGGGGCAAAGAAGTACTAACACATTATTCTTTTCAAGTAAAACAATAAACGGAAAAAAACGCTTTTCTTAGGATTGGTGACTAAGACTATTTACATAGCATGTTTATCAACTAAAGCTAATACTTTATTTTACATTTATAGTGTATTAAAACATTTTAAAAAGTACGTTACCTGATGGGCAAGTCCATGCTGAACTTCTATTCATCGCCCTAAAAGTACTTAAAATCGCCCCAAAAAAAAGTTGAAATTACATCTCTAACCTTTTCCTTCTTTTTCCCTAAACCACCACCACCACCCACCACCACCCACCTCACTCCACCACCATCCACCTTGGCCACCACCACCCCATCGCCACAGCCACCCACTACCCACCTGGAAGCAAGCGAAATTTTTTTAGGCCGATGGGCGAACGTCTGGCCTGGACGTTCGCTCCATGGGGCGAACGTCTGGCCTGGACGTTTGCCCCATGGAGCGAACGTCCAGGCCAGACGTTAGCTCCATGGAGCGAACGTTCAGGCCAGACGTTTGCCCCATGGAGCGAACGTCCAGGCCAGACGTTCGCCCATCGGCCTAAAAAAATTTCTGCTGCTTCCAGGTGGGTGGTGGAGGAGGTGGTGGGTGGCAGTGGGGAGGTAGGTGATGGCGGGTGGTTGCAGGGGGTGGCAGGTGGTGGTGGGTGGTGTGGAAAAGAGGAAGGGTAAAATAGTCTATAAAAATAAATTTGGGGCGATTTTAAGTAATTTTGGGGCGACGTTTAACAAACCCCAGGCCATGGCCTACAAATCCCCCCTAATTCATCCCCTTTTACGTAGAGATAGTAAGTTAAACACCAGTCACATGCAGTGGCGGAGCCACGTGGTAACAAGGGGTAGCACGTGCTACCCCTGTTTTTTTTTTTAAAAAATGAAAAAAAAAATCGCAAAAAATGCACGCGACCTAATACTCTTCAACGCCGCTTCATTTCAACGTTTTCACTCTCTCAAGTCTCAAACTCAGTCACTCTCTCAATTCTCGGAGATTCTCAGTCGTCGGAGATCGCTCTTCAGCGTCGGTCGTCACTCGTCGGAGTCTTTTCTCAACTCTTCAGCGTCGGTCGTCGGTCGTCGGACAAAATGGTAAGTTTCTTTTTCCTCGAATTGTAAATCTAGCATCCTCGCAGTCGTCGTTCTTCTTCAATCTTCATACTGTGTGTGAGTTAGGGTTGGATTTAATCGCAATTTAGGGTTTTTGAACTCAGATTGTTGGGTTTAATAGCAAATTAGGGTTTTTTCGTTTTCACTTTTCGCTCTTTCACAACTCAGATTGTTGGATTTAATAGCAAATTATATTTTTTTTGTTATTTAATTTTCGTTATTTCTGATTTTCTGTGGAATTGTTTTTGATAAATTTCAGTATTGGTATTTCTTTTGTGGCTTGCTCTAGCGTTCATGGGGTTGCTTACTTGCTTCGTTGCTCAAACTTTGGTATGAAGATTGGCTTCGACTTTAAGGTCGAATTTTTCCATATTTAGGAAAATTTGTGTGCTTTAGTTAGTTGTAACTTTTAACTTCAGTGTTACGGAGTATATTGTAATTGTAATATCTTAGAATTGAGGATGTTACTAAGCTTGGGTGATAACACTTTATTATGACAATCATCAAAATTTACGAGCATAACACTTTAATATGACAATCATCAAATTTACTCGTAAATTTTGAGCAGCTTGAGGTGGCATTGGTTGTTGAGTTTATTGTTTTAAGCTCGTGTTGGTTTTTTTCATTGCAATAGTCTAGTTACTCTTATGTCTTGTATGTGTTGCTGTTAACTAATTTGTTTAATATTTAGGCATTGGCACGACCATTGGAGATGGGGTTTATATTCTGATCGGTACTGTTGCCAGAGAGTCTACTGGACCTGCCCTGACCCTATCTTTTTTGTTTGTGGGTGTAGCTGTTGCTCTATCCGCGTTGTGCTATGCAGAACTTGCAAGTCGGTGTCCTTCTGCGGGCAGTGCCTATCATTACTCATATGTATGCGTTGGAGAAAGGTAAGTGTCTTTAGTATTCTATGCTCATTGTGAAGATATAGGAAGTACTTAATTACTTGAGACTCGTTTATTTGAAAATATTCAAATTCACTAGGAGAATGGTATACAGCAACTTGCAAGCAATCTGAATGCTCTATGATATAGTAGATCCT
Source organism: Beta corolliflora (assembly GCA_947648045.1). Classification (NCBI taxonomy): domain Eukaryota; kingdom Viridiplantae; phylum Streptophyta; class Magnoliopsida; order Caryophyllales; family Amaranthaceae; genus Beta; species Beta corolliflora. The sequence goes on from CANSZD010000756.1 coordinate 973,293, forward strand.
CACCATAACTGTTGGCAGTAACCAGTCACCTATGAACTGTTTTGTATTGAGACTATCACTTCCCTCTGTTTGTAGTGTAGCATGGTTGATTGGCTTGGGGGTTCTGCAATTGCTCGTGGAATATCTCCAAATCTGGTATGATATACATGAATTAATAATGCACGTTTACTTTTTTTGTTGAGTTTCTAGTAATGTAAAGTTACGCTACCCCTGGTCCGAAATCCTGAATCCGCCCCTGGTCACATGTTAATAATTTAAGATGGTTATAGTCGAATAGTTCAAACTCTACCGTATGGTTACTTACAACGCAACTTGCAAATGATGCATCATGAATCATGATACATGCATGTTCCGTTCGGAACACTTGAAGAGCTTCACTTAAGATTTTCAAACACTATATGAATGACGTCTCATGGCTAATGATCAAGGTATATATATATATATATATATATATATATATATATATATATATATATATATATATATATATATATATATATATATAGGGGCAGGATCACATGAGAATGCTCCTTACATGAGAAATGAGAATGAATCTCAACCACACGATTGGATTAGAGTTACAACACTTGTTCATTAGAGTTATACCCACGAAAAATTTCGAGCCCAAAAAAAAAAATTTATTTTTTTCAAATTTTTTTTTTCTAATTTTTGTTTTTTGGAGTTACATCACTTTTTCATTAGAGTTATAGCGCGTAAAATCCATTCTCATTTCTCATGTAAGTATGCATTCTCATATGAACTCACTTCTATATATAATATATATATATATAGATGCGTTCTTTTCACCTTGAAAAAAATTAAGTTTAGTCAGATAAATTTTAATAAGCTCTAATAAGTTTTAATAAAGTCAGATAAAATAATGTGTTTCCTTGATCCTTGCGTATTAGTCATTCTTTTCCTAATAATTGTTCTAGTTAAGTTGACTTGGTTATCACATGTTCCATTTTGACTATTTTTTGCGCCAATAAATAAAATATATATTCTTATGTTAGATGTTATTGGATTGCTTAAATGTTTATCAGTTTTTTCACCAAATACCCCTGACAAATTAAAAAATTCACCATATACCCTCAGTGTTCCAAAAATTCACCATATACCCTTGAGTTTTCGAAAACGTTCACCAAATGCTCTTTTTCTAACTTCTGTTAACTTTATTTACGATTTTGCCATCATTAAGCCCTAACCCTAAAATGTAAACCCTAACTCAAACCCACCCAAACCCTAACCCACCCAAACCCTAATCCCCTAACCCCCTGCCAGCCCCCACCACTCCCCCTCCACTCCACCCCCCCAGCCCCTCCCCTACCCCCCCCAGCAGCCCCTCCCCCCCCCCCAGCGGCCCCTCCCCCCTCCAAGCGGTCCCTCCCCCACCACCCCGCGGCCCCCTTTCAAAACCTCACCTCAGCGGGCCCTCCCCCTCACCCCGTCGCGAGAACCCCCCCCCCTTTGCCCCCTTCTCGCCATAGCCAGGCCACTCGGCCGAACCCATGCGCGCGCACAATCCACCACGCTACTCGTCACTCCGATCCCAACTCGAAGCTTAATTTCGCTTCTATCACCCCCAATTTTCACCGGTTCTTCAATTTTACAGATCTTTGGTTTCAATGGATACTACCGTAGATCTTAAAAACTATGTTGAACGACGGCGAGTTAGAGAGACGAGTTCGCATGGGTGGGGGAACAATCTCGGGAACGATTTTGCGGCGGGGAGGGGGGGCGACGAGTTCGCAGGGGTGGTGGGAGCGACGAGTTCGAAGGGGTGGGGGGCTATGAGTTCGAAGGGGTGGGGGGGCCCTGTGAGTTCGGAGGGGGTGGGAGGAGGAGGGGGGATTCGGGCCGGGAGTGGTGGGGAGGGGGAGCGCGAGGCTGCGGGGAGGGGGAGGGGAGGGGGTGGAGGGCTGGTGGAGGGGAGGGGGGGGGGGGGGGGGTGGGTGGAGGGGAGGGGGGAAGGGGTGGGTTAGGGTTTAGATTTTAGGGTTAGGGTTTAGATTAGATTTTAGGGTTTATATTAGGGTTTACATTTCGAGGTTAGGGCTTAATGATGGCAAAATCGTAAATAAAGCTAACGGTGAGTTAACGGCAGTTAGAAAAAGGGCATCTGGTGAACAGTTTTGAAAACTCAGTGGTATATGGTGAATTTTTGGAACATTGAGGGTATATTGTGAATTTTTTGATTTGTCAGGGGTATTTGGTGAAAAAACCGAATGTTTATTTTAATGAAAACATTAAAACAACTTTTTTAAAGATTGTTAGTAATAGATACTTCCTCTGTTTTTTTTTAATTGCAACATTTCGTTTTTGGCACTATTCATCAACCAACTTTGTTAAGCTATCTCGCGTCATTATATAAGAAAAAAATCTAGTGGGGTCTTGTTAGATTCGTCTCAATATAAGGATTTCAAATATCAATTTTTTTATAGTTTTTACTTAAACGCAATTAGAGACATTGACGTGCAAAGAAGCGTCTCGGCAAACGTGCAATCGAAATGGTGCAATTTTAAAAAAAGGAGGAAGTATTAGATAGATAAAAACATTAATGGTAAAATTTGTTCGCCGTCATATGTAAAAGTCACATAGAACAACAATTAGTGAACAAAAGGATTCATTAGTAGATACTATTCGAGTGGCCGTCATGTGAAGCACACCGCCAATCCCAGTGCAAGATAACAGGCCAAGAGACAACGTCAATTAATTGAGTGGCGACGTCGGCCACGACACATATACAAAGTCTATCCATCCTTCATGTTTCATTCCCAAAGTTAACGATCTGCAACACTTTATTTGCATAGCAATACAATCTAGGAGGGAAAAGAAGGAGGTATAGAGGAGGAAGGGGGGAAACAAAGGGGTGGGGAAGATGATGGAGCTCCATTTTTGCTCCAAATCTCTCCAATTTCGAAGAGATAATAATGTTTATTAACGATGGAGGGAAAATGGGTCCTTCCCTCGCGCTCCCCTTCCTTCCCGCAATCCCTTATCCAAACAAGGAACTTATTAGTTATTACCCTCCCTTTCTCTCCATTTCCTTTGATCTAATCAAAGTGTAAGTGAATCTGAGACTAGAACAATGCTACTTTAAATATGACATTATTCACTAGTACAGAATCCACGATTTGCGTCGCACCTGGGACCACCATTTGCGTCGGACTTGGGTCCGACGACACAGGTCTCGACGCAAATAGGGGAGACAAGATCTGCGTCGGATAAGGAAACGACGCAGATTTTAAACTATTTGCGTCGGACTATAAGCTATGTGCGGCGCACATGACACCTTGAACCCACCAACAGCAGCACACACATGGCACTATCTGCGTCGGACTATAATGAATGTGCGACGCATATGCATGTGGATCCCAGGTTCTTTTGCGTCGGACAATGTACAACATCCGACGCAAATTGCAATTATTTTATAAAAAAAAAATAAGAAGTTAGAAATTTTTACAGAATTTATTAGTTTATCAATGTAAATAACACTATGTTTGATTCTGTACAGAATATGTAAAATAGATACAAATAATTTACATTTTGCAAATACGTAAAAAAAAATGTAAAACTAAAACTGAATCTAGAACAATCGAGAAAGAAAGTGGGCAGCCGATGACTTTGCCGACGTTTTCCGATGAGCTCGAGGAAGAAGACTTCGACAAGAAGCAAATCCAGATCTGAAAATGAAAAAAAGAATTTCAGAACTGAAAATTTAAAAGAAAATCCTAGATCTGAAAAATAAACCCTAGACTAGGATAAATGCCATAAAAATAAACAAAAAAAATCAGATATAAAAAAAACGAAAGGATATTATTTTTCAGTTGCACGAAAATGAAAAAACTAACTTTCAGATATGAAAATTTAAACAGAAAATTAAAATGAAATACCAATCAAATTAGATACAAAAAATGAAAAAAAAAAATCGACAGAGCCAAGCACCACCAAAATCAAGTCCAAATCACGCTAAGCAAGAAGATTAGTAGAAACATCAAAGAAGTGAACTCACTCTTTCTGTTCGATGAATCTTTTGTTTCCTCTTTGTGAAGATGTTGTGAATCTCTTTCGTCTTCCTCTGCTTTCCACTCGAAATTGAGTTGAGAACGGCGCTGGTGAAACCGCGAACAACAACGCCTAATTCTAGGGCTCCGACGAGTTGAAAATCACCCGGCTGAAGAGAGAGAAAAGAGTCATCGTGGAGAGAGGAAAGAAAATGGTGAGAGAGATGAGAGTTGAGAGTGGTGAAATCCTGCTTTATCTTCCATATCCAACCGAAATCCTGGAAATTCTGTTCAATTTTTTCGTAAAAACTCAAATTTCCGCATTTATTCATCATCTCTTACAAATGAACAGAAGAAGAAGGGATTGTTAGTAAACCTAATTGTAAATTTACTGAAGATGAGAATCGACTCGTTGAAGCTTTAGTGAATGGCTAATTAGAGATGGGGAGCTTTAGGGTTAGAGAGAGCGGCGGTTAGAGAGCTTTAGGGTTAGAGAGAGAGACAAAGTGTGAATGAGTTTTAGTAGAAAGAGACAAAGTGTGAGGCTGATGGGTTACTCGAAAATAAAAGGGGCATCAGTTATCATGTGCGTCGGATGACACGTAAGATCCAACGCAAATCACCTAAGCCCAGTGATTTGCGTCGTACGTCTTTGACATGCGACACACATCGTTTGCTATTGTGCCCCATTTGTTTTAGTTATTTGCGTCGAACATACAACAACATCCGACGCACATGATTTTCCCAATCATTTGCTTTAAGTATTTGCGTCGGATGCACCTCATATCCGACGCACATGAACCATGATTTGCGTCGCATTCGTCCTGTATCCGACGCAAATTATACTTCTGCGTCGGTGTTCCAGTTGTCCGACGCAATTAAAGAGACGCAAATCAACGTTTTTCTACTAGTGATTGTATTTTAAGTTCTCACACTCAAATGTACATTGTGACGCACAATATATACTTTCAACAATTTATCTCTTTAGTCTTCACCAATATCCATCTGTATAATCTTATATTGTTCACTAACTTTAACGTTGGATAAGGTTTTTTTTTTACTTATCCCCGATGGTAGTTAGCATTATCGTTCTTTTGCTTTCTATTCACCTAGTTTTCACTTTGATAAACTTATCTAAACTTATTGCTTTTTTGAATTGAACTTGGTTAGCTCATATTGGCCATGAAGCTAAGTTAACTAGTTTGTATTTGTTGACATTGAACTTACAACTAACTTATATAATTAAACTCGTTAGTCGTTAGTTGTAAGTTTAACTTATGTAAACTTAAAACAAATGAAAACAAGGTGAGCAAAATGGTATATGATCCTCGTCCATTATACTTATGTAATTGGAAAGGGTAAACCCTAATTTGTTGGTCCAAGACACCCATGTGCTAGCTCTTTGGGTTGACCTTAACCACGTCCAACGGTCCAACATTATGTTAGATTATTTCTGTCGCGTCATGCAACGTTTAAGTTTGAATGAACACATACAACCATGCAGCAGGGTCCTACGCTCCTACTGTTATGAGTTATGATCATTGAGCAGCGCATAACATCATGATCAACCACTACAGAAGTTGTCAAGACTGGAGCTGCAAGCACGACGAGTTGACCACTTAAAACAAAATAAATGAAAATTGAAACATCATTCACATAGAAAGTATGCTGGTAATTTCATATACCTTGAATTTTCTGGCAATAGATTTAATCAAGCACGGGGTTTGTACTGATCAATTTAGTTATTCTGTAATCTATACTCTCTCCAAAATCTAATAAAATATGTGCACGTAGCTATCACATTGTTAGTGAACCACGTAAAATCTTTGTGTTATTCTTCTTTAATTCTTTGTTCGTTAATTGCATCTGCCACAATACTTTTTTCTTTGAAAAAAACGTATCGAGAATAATGGATACAAGACTATAAACTCGTCTTTTTGTGTTATCTGAACCGATAAATTGCCAAGATCTACAATTGAAATTTTGAAATGAAATATAGAGCTAGGCAACTAGCCATGAATTAAGACGCTAGCAAACTACTACTATAAGGGTACTTAGCTAGTCTTCCAATGAAAAAATATATATTTAGCTTGTTGTCCGTCTTTTGAGTTGCTATAATTTGACTTTTGCACTATTTATGTGGTATCCTTTGCCTGCTAATCTTTGACTAATACAATAAAACAGAAATTAGCATAAAAGATGTTGTTGGATTCATCTCAATGTATATTATATTTATAATAACTTATTATAATTAACATAAACTCATATAAAGTAGATATATTAATAGTCAAAGTTGTGTGTAGACAAGCGTAAAAGTCAAATTGTAGAGATAAAAAATGAGGAATATACAATCCTAAAGGATATGCATATAAGAAGCAAAAAGTGAAAATATTGATTATTAATAACGCCAAATCAATGCATGGTTTAGTCATAAATACTATATCAATATCTTAGAAAATGTATATAATGCTTCTTGTTAATTATTGGAGTTGCATATATTAAACTGATGAATAATTTTTATATGCCTATATAATAGAAAAAGTGCGTCAAGTTAGTTATGAGAAGTTTATAAAACAAATATAGAAAGGCAGGTGTGTATATGAGTTATATCCTAGAGTGCTTCTAGAAGATGTGATATGTTCAAAGATCACGAGAGCTTATGTTGGTCAAGTGTCAACCAAATTGCGATAAAACTATTGAAGAA
>CANSZD010000756.1:982500-995000 GCA_947648045.1 Beta corolliflora
CTTATTATTATTTATTATTTATTATTTATTATTTATTATTATTATTATTTATTATTATTATTATTTATTATTTATTATTTATTATTATTATTATTATTTATTATTTATTTTTCTTTAGCAAAAATAAGTTTAGTTCAGCAAAAATAAGTTCAGTTCAGCAAAAATAAGTTCAGTTCAGCAAAAATAAGTAAAAATAAGTTCAGTTCAGCAAAAATAAGTTCAGTTCAGCAAAAATAAGTTCAGTCAGCAAAAATAAAATAAGTTCAGTTCAGTTCAGCCAAAATAAGTTCAAAAGAACAGGGCCTTAGCCTTTTAAATCAATCATAATGCTCTTTTAGCATTAAAAAAAGTGTGTTGCCTGAGTCAATCATTTTACTTCCATTATATAGGAGGCTAAGATGTTTAAATGTTGAGTACTATTTAATACTCCCTCTATATTTTTTTATCTTTCCTACTTTGACTTTACACATTTGTCAATGCATTTATTTTATCTTAAATATCTTTCGTTACATATTAGTAAAAATTATAATAATTGAATATTAATAAAATACTCATTAAGACGAATCAAACAAGACCCACATGACTATATTTTTTCTTATATATTGAGAAAAAATTAAAAAATTCTCTCTAATTGTAAATAGTGTCAAGATTCCAAGTGAGAAAGATAAAAAAAATACAGAGGGAGTACTTCACATCGTTAGTTAATCTCACTAATCATTGAATTTTTCAATGTTGCTCATCCTTAATAGGTTATTGCACACGTGATATTAAAAAAGTTTTTTCTAAGGAATTTTTCTCTAGTGCATGCTAATTAGATCTTTGTTGTAATGGTGGTTGATCTTGTTCTAGTGTATGCATCTAGTCTCTTTTGTGATTTATCAAGACAGTTGAGTAACTTTAAAAAGAATTCTAAAATAAAGTTTCAACTTGACAAAAATATATATAAAAAAAATTAAGTAATTCATTTTCAAAGGAGAAAAAAGTTACTCGTATTTTAGGATTTAAAAGTTACAATAATGCAGAAAGATCTCTTAGTTTTATCCCTTAATGCATTTCTTTTTTTTTCTCCCGTAAAAAAAATGCATTAAGGGATAAATCTAAGAGAACTTTAGAGAATTTATTATTTTAACAGTTGATATATTGGTTATAATCAAAATATAGAAAATAGAGAGAAGATTTAGAGAGTCATATTTCAATATATTTGTAGCAGTGTATAGATACCGAACTAATTATAAGTATGGGTGAAATTGAAGATCTGTAAATAATCTTCATTTGAATGGGACGATGGTTCATTGTAAGCGTGTTTTTATTGCCTCCTGAGATGAGCACATATTTGACTACCTCATTGTAAAGGTTTTGTTTTGAAATTCGTTTTGAAAAGAAGTTGACAACAAGTCTTTAAAGGAAGACTTATAAACCTAATATGGACAACTTAGGGACTTATCCAATGTAGATTTTCCCGTCATGACTCCATAATTGATCATTGAACCAACAATTGAGTTCGGGGGTGAGGGTACGAATATTATCAAGAATCAAATTCGCCTATCGAGGGCCTCCACTTAATACGATTCATGTCAAGTATTATGCAATTAAATAACCACGCACTATATATTAATGCAATCTAAAAATTAATCTATGCCTGTTCATTAAACACATAAAAGACTAATTTTTGGTGACATGTATTTAAGCAATCAAAATACAGGAAACCTAATCCAATTGTCCAAATTATTGAATTTAGCATTGGAATATTTATATAGGTCTTTGATTAACAAAAAATAAATATGTGCGGTGATGAAGGCATTAAAGCATACAACATGCATATGAATAATAATAAGATAACGAAATATAAAAAAGAAAAAATGAGATATTAGAATACACAAGAAAGCGTGAATTCCTTTAAGATCTACATTGTGACAAATAGATTGTTAGTAAAACAAGAATTAAATTGGAATTGATCATCGAGAATTATATCATTGTCGCTTGGGTCTTATGTAACGATGTACATGAAGAGCAATTTTGAAGCTCTAATGGATGACATTGTAGGGAGTATGTAAGTATATAATTTAGTGTTGTTAAGTTGTGTTGAAAGGTGTATTCGAAGTATATTGAAATCGTATTATGAAGTCTGAAAGCGTATACGAAGTATGCCTATTTATAGGGAAAAGGAGACCGAAAACGACACGTAGATAAGAAGCAGGCCATACATGTTACACCCAAGACGCACTCAAAAATAATATAAGGGGGGCCCATCTTCACACTTCGCCTAGGGCCCATAAAATGTCAAAAACAGGGTTGAGTAGCATTCATTACTATATTATCAAAATAATCAAAAGTTTCAGGTTCCATTTCAAAATATAACCAATTTAAATAATTTATGTTTTGATTTTATGAGATCAATTGAAACCAGAGTAGTGCTTGGAAATTTGAATGATACCCAATCTTGCTCATGGTATTATAGTTTTGAGCCACATAATACATTGATAAGCATCATAATATGGTTGAAACCCATAATTTTAATTATGATTGTCCATATTATTTCCTAGTGGTTAATTTTATATTTCAGCCTCTTCGACAAAAGTAGTTGTATGTAGAGGTAGCTACTAGCTAATACTATATTAGCTGCTAGAGCTAGCTGTCAAAAATAGCTCTAAAAAATGGACGTTTAGTAAATTAGATGTTTGATTAGTAATAAAAAATAACAAAGTATAAGTATATTCTACTAGGGCTGGTCGGGTGGACCTCAATCCGCTCCATCACTCGCGACCCAAATCCCATCCACACCATCCATCACCCGCCAAGAATTCCACCCATATCCACTCCACCCATCACCGTGGGTGGGGCGGGTGGAGCGGGTGGAGCGGGTGCGAAGCGGGTGATACTAAAAAAATTACTTCCTCCGTTCCGAATTAAATGCAGCAAATGCACTTTTACTCATCTCGATGCATTATTTTGACCACAAATATCTATAATTACATATAAATAAAAATTATAAAAATTACATTTTATGAAAGTATGTCACGAGACAAACTAACAAGATCCTACTTGACTATAGGTTTTTCATTATGTATAAATCACAAATCTTAGTCAAAGTGGAAAGCGTGAATAGTGATGAAAAAGTGCATTTGTTGCATTTAATTCGGAACGGAGGAAGTACTTTGTAGACTTACCAATTTTAAAAAAATTAATACATGAAAACTTAGTCATAGATTAACAATAAAGCGACTAATATCAATCTTATTACACACTGAAAAGTATACCTAATAATATCAATCTTTTTACGTGGCAGTATAAAGCAATTTAAAACTTTTTTTAAATTCTTTTTCTATGGGTGGATGGATGGAGCGGGTGTTTGATTAAAAAATGTGATACATATCCGACCCGACGCACCACCATGTCCACCATCACCCTCTTCACCATGGGTTTTATACGCTCATTTATCCTGGGCGGGTGGATAGATAATCCACTCACACATGGGTAATTATCAACTCTATATTCTACCTTATGCAACTTTGAAAGCCAATTCTGTTTAAAATATTTTTTATAAAAAACATAAATCTCCAAACAATGCATTAGCCACTAAAAGATACTTTAGAAATTAGCTCAAGAAACACCATTTTTCGCATATGATAGAGTTTGGACTTGAAATATCTGAAGCTACTTTTTTTATTTCTTTTAAGAGATATCTGAAGCTACTCAAAAAGACATTGTCGAAAGCAAGTCTGAAGGCTGTATTGTTTGATTCCAGGTATTCTGTTTTTCTTTGTTGATTGGGCCTGGAATCTTATTCCTACATAAAAGTGGAATCTGAGTTTTTGGGCCTGGATACTTTCATACTTCAACTCTATTTCGAGGAGCTTTTTCGGTACTGCATTTCATGCCCAATGCTTAAAATTTGATTACTCTTCTTTTCAAAAAAAAAACATTAGTGTGTGTACTACTTTTTTTTTATATTTTTGACAGTCCTACTACTTGTGATTGTTTAAAGTTCTCCACAAAATCTCTTACTCTTCTCGTTGCAAATTAAAGGAGGACAAGAGTCCTAATCTTTGCCACAAACTAGCAAATACACAGCCTTTTATTTTTAATTGGTAAGGAGAAATATTTTACTGGATCAAAACCTCGCACAAATTAATCTGACCGACCCAGTTATATAGGCAAGAGTCTTTGAAAGTGGGGGAGGTAAGGGAATCCCACGCCCACAATGTACCTCTCTTGGGGTTTGATCCCACAACCTCAAAGATAGAGTGAGATACAAACCTTACCAGTGGACTAAGGCTCTGTTCTTTTGGACTGAACTGGATTTGTCTGAACTGAACTGAACTGAACTTAATTTGTCTGAATTGAACTGAACATAATTTGTCTGAACTGAACTGAAGTGAATGAAAACTGTGAGAGGAAACTAACTGAATTGAACTGAACTGAATAAACCTGAACTGAACTGAATTGAATTTGTCTGAACTGAACTGAACTGAACTGAATTTTCATTAATTCAGTCCAAAAGAACAGAGCCTAAGTACTACTTGATAAATACACGACCCTTCTTATCATCAAAGATATGATAAGATTATCCGTTTAACTATACTCCTAAACACTGTAAAAAAAAGAAACGAATGAAGTATGTATTAATAGAAAAGTAAGAGTCATACTAAAAAAATATACTACAAAAGGAACAAGGCTTGGAGTATGAAAGTTAACATTCTTTTGGTACAAGAAATTTTAAATGTCTATCATAAATCCGCAAACAAAACAGGATGGTGTGCTCTCAAACTAGATATGGAAAAAGCCTATGACAGGCTTGAATGGGACTTCCTCTGGGAAACCTTAAAATCCTTTGGGTTCCCAACAATTTGGATATCGTGGATTAAAGAATGTGTCACCAATGTTTCCTACTCTATCAAAGTCAATGGACAAACTTCGAAATGGTTCAAACCATCTCGGGGACTTCGTCAGGGGGACCCTCTCTCACCATACCTATTTATTTTATGTATGGAAGTTTTTATTAGACAACTCACCATAACCTCAAATATACCGAAATCAGGAATTGGCTTTAAAATTCACCCAAGAACCCCTACCATTCCAGGCCTCCTTTTCGCAGATGATAGCTTGCTATTCTGTAAAGGAACTTCCTCAGCCTGCCTCTCTTTAAAAAATGAAATTGACAAATTCTGCCAATTGTCTGGTCAATTGGTTAATTTTCATAAATCAGCTATTATCTTTTCTAAAAATATCAATCGAACCCGACAAAATACTCTTGCAAGTCAGTTTAACATGCTTCCTAACTCTCATCTAGGACGGTATCTAGGTGTCTTTTTCAGCTCTCACTACCCCACTAAAGCTGATTTTCGTTCAATTTTACAAAAAACTGAACAGCGAATTAACCACTGGGAGGCTGGCTTTCTATCTAAGGCCGTACGCCATACGCTAATCCAATCAAATTTGGAAGCCCTTCCTTCTTATGTTTGCTCTTCTACTCTTCTTCCCACCGATATCGCAAAATCTATTGACAATATACACCGCCAATTTTTTTGGAAACAACAAAAAGAAAAAAATGCTATTCCTTTGATTGCTTGGGATAAAATTTGTCGACCAAAAGATCAGGGGGTTTGGGACTAAGGAAAACCCTTCTGTTAAACAAAGCTTTCTTAGCCAAACTCGGCTGGAAGATTCTAACAGATCATCACAACCTTTGGACCCAAATTATTCGGGCTAAATACCTACAGTCTACCACCTTTTTTGAGTCAACGCCTAAACAGAACAGCTCCACTATTTGGAAACACATTCTCGCTCAAAGACATATCATCCGGAGAGGCATCCGCTGGAAAGTGGGTAATGGCAATAACATTTACTTTTGGTTAGACAATTGGTGCTCCCATGAGTCCCTAATAGAAATTACAAAATCGGATGTACAAATGCTAGATTTAGACCTCAAAGTATCCGCCTTCATTTTACCTAACAGAACCTGGGACGTTTATTCCCTACATCAGCTCTTACCCATTCACCTGGTTAACACCATCAAAGGCATTCCAATTCCATTCACCGATCTCGAGGATTCCCATGTATGGGGACTCACCTCTCATGGGGACTTTTCGGTAAAATCAGCTAATTGGTTGGCCCATGATTTACAACCTAAACAAGAAAAATGGGAATTCCATTGGATCTGGAAGCTGGACATTCCCCCTAAACTTTCCATCTTTCTATGGCAACTGTGTCATAAGAGCATTGCAGTACGACAAAACCTGCATAAACGCAATATTGTTCCTATTGATAATTGTCCTTTATGCCATAATTCTCCGGAAACTATAGACCATCTCATCATTCATTGCCCTATCCTCTCTCCCCTCTGGAACTCACACCTCACCAAAGACTGGATCCCTTTTACCCCATCATCACATTCCCTACTGTCCACGTTGCGTACCCTGAAACACAGAAAAATTGTTATCACCAGGTTATTGTTCATTATTTGGAGTATATGGAAAGAAAGAAACAATATCATTTTTAACCATGACACTCTTAATCCATACAGAATCATCCACAGAGCTAAATTCCTTCACTCTGAATGGTCCTTCAGAACCTCCCTCGACCGCTGCCTTTCTTTTGGCACCCCCTTCTCTCTCTCTAATCCCTCTCCAAATTCAGGTACTACTCCCCCACTTCTTGTGGTGTGGGATCCGCCTCCCCCGTCCTTTCACAAACTCAACTTTGATGGCTCAGTTCGCTCCTCCTCAGCAGCTGCTGGTATCATCATCAGAGACCACAAAGGAAAAACCCTCCAGGCTGTCGCCTACAACCTCGGCTCTACTCAAGTTCATACTGCTGAGGCTGCAGCTCTTCAACAAGGTATTCTCCAAGCACGTCAACTTAACCTCAAAAATCTCCTAATTGAAGGAGATAATCTGCTCGTCATAAACTGTGTCAACAATATTTGGACTCCTCCCTGGCAAATTGCACCCATTATTCAAGACATTCAAGTGCTCCTTCGTCCTTTTCAGAATTGGAGTATTCGTCATATCTATAGAGAAGCTAACAAGACAGCAGACTGGATTGCGAATGTCGGTCATTTGGTTTACTCCTCGATGTATTTAGATGTTTCAAGTTCTCCTTCCTTACAGACTATACTTGTAAATGATGAATTAGGGGTTACCCTCGAGCGGAGGGCCTCCTAATTCTTTTCTTTTTTCTTCTTACCTTCAAAAAAAAAAAAATCATGAGATGAGTGTACGTATGAGCATTATTATACAGTTAATTATATGTCATACATCTGTTTCTTTTTCTTTTAATAAAAAAATCTTAAGATATAAAAGGCTTTTAAAGATAGTACACTCTCCATCTTAAAATAATTATTGAAAAGAATCATATAATAGAAATAATTATTGAAAAGAATCTTATAATAGACCATCGATTTTTTTTATGTAAAACCATGTACTCCCTCCGTCCAAGAAATATTTGAACACTTGTTGGGACACGTGATTTAAGGTGATAAGGTGTAGTGCGGTTATTAAATGTTAGTTTATTAGAAAGTAGATGTGGTAGGAGTTTGTGGGATATTTTTTAGGATTTTTTGATGGGAATAATCCCACCTTTGAGCGATCCTCCCAAAACAGTCCCACCTTTCATAAATTTGGGAATAATCCCACCTTTGTGGGACGTTTGTTAAAAATGGGCCTTTTTACTGGTCACCTGTTCAAAAGGTGATGACCCACCTTTTATGTTTTATTTTTTAAAAAAAAAACTCTCCCACCCACCCCACCCCCACCCCGCCAGCCCCACCACCCCACCCCTCGCATCCCCCACCTTGCGGCCCCACCCCACCCAGCCCCTACCCCCACCCGGTTCCCACCCCCTCCCCAAACTCCCCCCCCCCGCAAACCCTCTCCCACCCCCCACAGAAAGCAACCACCGCCCACCCTAATCTTCGTCTTTGGCCACCACCACCCCCTCTCTCCCCATCGCCCTCCCCCCCGTCGCCCCTCCCATTTGAATTTCCAGAGTAGGAAGAAAGAGAAAGAAAGGAGAAAGAGGACGAAGAAGAAGGGTGGGGGTTCGCCGGGAAGCGCACGAGCGGGGGGGCTCGTCGGGAAGCGCGGAGGGAGGGGGTTTGCGAAGGGGGTTTGTCGGGGGCGGGGGAGTGGGTTTGGGGGAGGTGAGTTCGCGTGGTTGGGGGGTTTGCAGGGGAGGGGTTCATGGGGAGGTGGGTTTGCGGGGGAGGTGGATTCGCGGGGTTGGGGGTTTGGAGGGGAGGGGGTTTGCGGTAGAGGGGGTGGGGATAAGGTGGGGGCTGGGTGGGGGTATGCAGGGGGTGGGGTGGTGGGGGGGCCGGGTAGGGGGGCGGGGGGGGGGGGGACCGGGCTTTTTCGTGGGGGTGAGGGTGGGGGTAGGATAAGGGGTGGGGACTGCAGGGGTGGGGTGGCTAGGTGGTGGTAGTTGTGGAGGAGAAGAAGTAAAGGAGGGAGAAAAGAGAAAAACCTGCATTTGCAGGTTACCAACAGGTAAGGGTTCATTTTGAACAGATACATCCTAAAGGTGAAATTATTCCCAAATTTATGAAAGGTGGGACTGTTTTGGGAGGATCGCTCAAAGGTGGGATTATTCCCATCAAAAAATCCTATTTTTTATTCAAAGAGAAAGAAAAGTTACGAAGATTTTTATTGATAAAGTTAGAGTGTGGTGCGAAAAGGTTGCAAGGAAACTAATATAATTGTAATGGGGCCATACCAAAAATAGAAATGTTAAAAACTAATTTGGGACAAACAGAAAAGGAAAGTCTTCTGACTATTATGAGAGGGAGGGAGTACTTATTAAGGGCATGTTCTCTTCAGCATAAAACAACTGAACTGAACTGAATTGAATTGAACTGAACTGAACTGATTGCAACTGAACTGATTGCGACTGAACTGAACTGAATTGAACTGAACTGAGCTTGAATTAAATTATAACTAATAGTAATGATAAAAATTTAGGAACTGAAATGAACTGAACTGAACTGATTGGAACTGAACTGAACTGAGCTGAATTGAACTGAACTGAAAATAAGATGGGGAGAACAGGCCCTAAGCCAAAAAATCTCCGTGAACGTTTTAAGTTTGATTTTTCAGTATCTATATCCAATGTCTTTATGTCTACAAAGTGTATTCAATTGTTTTATAATATACTCAGCCCCGTTCCTGACGTTTTATGGGCCCTAGGCGAACCGTGATTCTCCGAAATCCCTTGTGTTTAATTTGTTTTAAGTTAACTTATCAGTTTCAGTTTATTTCCATCTAGTATTGCCAAACAGAGCTGTTGTCGCATCTCCGGCCTACCCTCAGTCCCGAGCCTGAATATACTTATGCAACTAATTAGATTATAACTAGTTATTAGGCCCGGGCTATGCCCCGGGTAAGCAAAATTTTCATTTATTATTATTATACTTTAAGATGATAACACTAAACATTACTTGGTCTAGTGGTTAAGACTTTAGTATATATTCTTGAGGTCGCGGGATCAAACCCTATACTATGCAATTTTTACTTTTTTTTTTTATTGTATGTGGATTACATGGATTAAAACGCCCTTAGGGAGAGCGCCACGTGGCAACGTTCCTTGTTTAGGAACGCCTTTTAATATATTAGTATAAATAAAACTTGAACTGAACTGAATGAAAATTGTGAGAGGAAACTAACGGAACTGAATAAACCTGAACTGAACTGAATTGAATTTGTCTGAACTGAACTGAATTTTCATTAATTCAGTCTAAAAGAACAGAACCTAAGATTCTTTAGGGATTAGAGATCTAAATGAACTCCAGCTACGTTTGAATTAAACAACTTTGTCCTTTTTTTTTTATTGAACGGAAACATTGTCTTTACTTAGCCTTGAATCTTTAAAATATTTATTTATTTCCCAACTTGCACCTGGTTCATTTCACCACGTGAGAATTTACATAGATACTTCATTGTTAATTGTTATGGACTTATGGGTGTCCTAACTCGCGACTCATGACTCGTGAGTCGTGACGGTCGATGGAACTCAAAGTTTGCGGCGGCGAGTAAAATCTAAACAAATATATTCAACAAATTAGTTCCAGTTCCTTAAAAAAAAAATCAGCTCATTCAATAAAATAAAATTTTCTCATAGAGAGTAATACTATAATTACTATGTTGAGCACGTGCAAGCCATACGCACGTTGATTCTAAAGGAATTGGCGGTTGCCGATATTAGAAAGTTTGATAGTGGTCAAAATAAAAGTCAAAGATGACCCTGGGTAGTCAAGAGTTCAATGTTCAAACTTTTTTGTATGAGCAGGAGTTGGTGATTCATGTATAGCTAATCACTAAATTATATAATAACTAGTATTTAGGCTCGGGCTATGTCTCGGGCCTGGGTAATCATAGTTTTCATTTATTAGTATCTTACATTGAAATTATAACACCAAATATTACTTGGTTTAGTGGTTAAGACTTTAGTGTACAAGTTTGATGTCATGGGATCAAATATTATATCATGCATTTTCTAATTTTTTTTGTAAGTGGAGTACATGAAGTCAACACTCTAAGCCTCTAAGGGATAGCGTCATGTGGCACAGTTCCTTATTGAGGAACACTTTTTAATATATTAGTATGGATATCATATCTCTAATTATTATTTATAGTACAAATAGTTCATTTATCTAAACATAATGTCATTGACGTCAAGTATTTTAGCTTGTTTAATTAAACAGGTAGAGTTAATAATTAATGAATTATACGCCCATTTAGTGGATTTGTAAGAACTCGTGCGACCAACTCAACCAATGTGCGGGTTGTTAATGATGTACGCCTTGATCCAACAAACTGATCATATGCTAGTGTAGAATAGGGGTGTTCACAAAAAATCAAAACCGAAAAACCGTAACGAAAAACCAAAAAACGGTCAAAATGGGCGGTAACCATACCGAAAAAATAGGGATTAAACTGTTCGGTTACCGAACCGGTAAAATTTACGGTTAAACGGTACGGTTACGATTATGATTTTTTATAAAACGGTTAACCGAAAAACCGGATATATTGATTTTATTTTATTATTACACAAAGTCTTATAAAAGACCGTCTCACATTAGTGTTAACATGAGACAAATGATGTCATGCTGACATCACGCGGGTGCATCATACCAGCAGTGGTATTAGTTAAGCGCTTGAACCTATTAGTTATGCTAACCTTAAATTGCTTCCGGAAGAATTAGTTAAGCGCTAAAGCATATTAGTTAAGCGTTGAATTATATTAGTTAAACGCTTTGACCTATTAGTTATGCTACTAAAACCATCTTATTTCCCCCTCAATTTATATTTTCTCTCTCCTCTGTCATCTCTAATTTCTATCTCCTATGTGTTATGTCCCTCTCTTCTACCAACTCGTGTTTCTCTCTCCTCTACACTGCCATTTCCCTCTCCTCCACCCAACTTCCATTTCTTTATGAAGCTACATCTATTTCTTTTTCTTTCTTTTCTTTTTTGCACATATGAAATTTTCAACTATATAACGTCCTTTTCCGCGACTTCTTCAATCTTGATGATGAGATTTTCTCAAAGCTCTTTGTTTCCCTCCAATGGGTCTAAACTCTAATAAATCTCTTATTATGAGTTACAACTTTTAGGTAGAAAGTTATATTTTTTTTTCAGGTCAGTAGTTATGGTTTTCTGGTGATTAGTTATCGTTTCCAGGTAAATAGTTAAGCAACTGGGTAAATAGTTATATTTGTAAGGTTAATAGTTATGGTTTTTAGTTATTAGTAATTGTTTATTTATAGGTTATTAGTCATAGCTTTCATGTTATTAGTTATAGTTATGATTCCGGAAAAATTGTTATATTTGTAAGGTTAATAGTTATGGTTTTTAGTTATTAATAATTGTTTACACGTTATTAGTTATAGTTTTCATATTATTAGTTATAGTTATGGTTCTGGACAAATGGCAATATTTGTAAGGTTAATAGTTATGGTTTTTAGTTATTAGTAAAATGTGTTATAATCTGGTTTCTATGATATAACTAATATACTTCAACGCTTAACTAGTATATAATTCAACGCTTAACTAATATACTTTGCCGCTTAACTAATTCATCCAGAAGCAATTTAAGGTTAGCATAACTAATATGTCCAACCGCTTAACTAATTCCGCTACTGGTTTGATGCACGCGCGTATGTCAGCATGACAACATTGGTCTCCCGTTAACACTAACTTGAGACCGTCTCTTCAAAAACGTACTCTTATTATTATTCTCTTTTTCATAATAATTACAATAATTAATTATTAGTTTTTTTTTTACTAAGGGCAGTAAGTTAATTTCTCTAAAGAAAAAAAAAAGTCAATAAGTTCACAAAAAAGAAGTCATCATTCACCTTGTAATAGCTAGTTATGTTATTTTTTATGTTGGCATTGAACTTTGTGGAGTAGTAATGTAATATTAGTATGTTATTTTTATGTTGGCATTAAACTTTGTAGAGTAGTAATGTAGTATAATATTAATGTTAAATTATTTATGTTGAG